>CM028377.1:115813959-115846926 GCA_013146195.2 Codonopsis lanceolata | reverse complement strand
GGATCGATGTTTTATTTAATCTTTTCCTTGCAAGTGGACAAGACTATTATAGAATAGTATTGAAGCAAGGGTCGAACCCACGTAGACAAGTGATCACGAACAATGCAATTTATTGATAGCAAATTATTAATCTAAGGGGTTTTTATGTTTATTTCTATTCTAAACTACTATTTATATTTAGATGTTTAACTAATTAGCAGTAATTACAGATATGAAGATCTTATGGTGGGTGGCAATCTAGGATTCTGGGTTTCACTTGTATCTCCTTTATGTTTAATTCATAATAATTATCATTCAATGTCTTGGGTTCGTTCACTAAAGATAGATATAGTCTCGTTGAACAATTGGTTCACCTCCATCCCCGCAAAATTCATCCATTCTATATCCTAAGCACAGAACTCAATCTAGCTGTCACCTAGATTTATGATCTATCTGTCACCTAGATCATGTAAGAACCTGGTCCTAACTTATCACTCTCGTGCATCGATAGGTCCAATTTATTGTGTTGGTGAGCCAAGTTGTACGATATATGCACATTGGTCATGCAGCTTATCCGCACCTCTAGGCCTTTATTATTTGCGATTACATTCATTTGTTCAAAGCAAAATAATATAGGGATTGATAAACAACACAATCAACAAGCATTGAATGAACATATATAAGAATCAAAACATAAATTTGATACAAGTTACCTCCCACCTCCTAGATTATGGATGATTTAGTTCATCATAGACAATGAACAGCACATGGAGATGATCGGATACATGATTTGATCTTCAATACTTGAAATTACACGAACTAACTATGTTATACAATCTAAAAACTACCTAAAATCTACTAAAGAGAGCTTCCAGCCGTTCCTTCCTATTGTGCTCGGCATCGACTTCAATATATACTCGGGAGTTGTAATCCAATCGAACCACTGTGTGAAAATCCGAAAATCAAGCATTCTGACCACCTTGCGGTCGCAAGGTGTTGAGTACCTTGCGTCCGCAAGGTCTCCAGTGTGTCTGACCTTTTGGTTTCTTGATTTCTGCCTTGTGACCCGTACGGCCTACCTTGCGGTCGCAAGCTCTGAGGCACCTTGCGTCCGCAAGGTGTCCAGCACTGACGTTCTTCACTCTCTTTTCTTCTTTTTGGCCCTTCTTGAAATTTGCACTTAAAACCCCGGAGTTTCGCATATTTTCACTAATAACCCTGAAACTTACAAAACTCACCGAAAACATATATTAGTAGCCAAAAGCCTCGTGAAATAACATAATTTAAGTCATAGAAGTATATAAAATCGACGTATAAAATACATCGATCAAATACCCCCAAACTTAAACTTTGCTCGTCCACGAGTAAACAATAAACTTATAAATACAAAAGCATATAAATAACAAAAATTAAAATCTTTTTGGAGGGTGACACTATTTACACTCCTCTATAAACCCACAAACTCAAGGAGACTCTTTCGAGTGACTCGACTATGCAGATAAATACAAAAACAGATAAATACAAAAGCGAATAAAAATTAAACTAAAAATAAAACATAAAATCTTTTTGGCTTCATCCTCAAGTTATAAGTGTATGGTATGCAAGTAATCTCACCACATATATATGCTTAGTCACATAAAACCAACTGATCTTTTCTTAAAATCGCTACTATTTTAATTTCTCCGTGTGTGTGTGATCACCAGCCTTAAAGAATATCTTAACTAAAACATTTTATTAAGCTAAACACCACATTCATATGAAAATCAAAGTTTAATAGAAAATCATGCATTAAGAATTATGAGATCTACCATCCAAACCCGGGCACATGCATGTAAAGGTCCCAAGGATTTAAAAGACTTATACATCCATCCCATGCACTTCTATGTATGACATACAATGCTCTCCTATCCCAATGACTTGTAATAGCTAAGATTATGCTAACACAATGAGCTTTAGGGTGAATAATAATGAACATGAAGTGTGTGATCAATTTCATATTACTCACTTGACAGTTAAAACAACATAAGCATTGGCAAGAAGATCATTAGGTCTTTATTTAGCTTGTAATGTAAGGCCAAGGTGATGGGGGATATGATGGAAAGGAATTGGAATTCAAAGTGAGAGAGTAAGACTACCCTTTATCCCTCATACTTCCAAGCAAAAGGAAGTTTTCCCTATTTAGGCTAGGACTGCAAAGACTACAAGTGGAGGGGTGCTTTTGTTACTTTTCACTTTCTTCTTTCCCCCAAACTTGTTTTGGGCAATATATTCTTCTAAAAATATCACATCATTCTTATCAAGATGATTTTTCTAACATATTTTTCTCTTGAAAGCTATGCTTCCATTTGAATCTTTGTTACACTCTTCTTTCTTCTTCCGTTTTTTTCTCGATTTTTCGACGACGGAAAGAAGAAGTCTTCCGAAAAATAGCCTAACTGAAAAGAAGTGGTCCTCCTAAAATCAATTTCCCACCCACATCCTACTCTCTCAAAGGGTAGGCTAAAAGTGTATAGGCTTTTAGGGTTAAGTTAATGTGGGTAATAGAAACGATGGCGAATGGGGGTTTAAATAGTGTGCTTAGCACACTCCATTCTTTTTCATTAGGCTCAACGGGGACACTAGGGATATTTTTAGTATAGGTCAGGGAATATTTAGGCTCTAACGATCCAAAGATGGCCTAAGTCATTTCTTAATGCCAAATGCTCATGTAGTTTTTAAAGCAAGTAAGACAACACAAAATATCATATCAACTATGGGAATTGGGGGTTGAATGTTTAGCATCACTGGATTTCACATAAGCATTCGCTAAGACAGATGGTAGGGACAATTGAGACTAACATGCAGACACGGTTCGAAAGTGTGCTTGAGATATATAAATGAGAAAAATCCAAGGGATCTAACTATCATGCAATTGACCCTAAGTCACAATTTAATGCAACAATTATGTTCGAATGGCTATGCATCATATTCTTGTGCATATCTAGTTGTAATGAAGTAGGTGTTATAAACTTTATAAAACTATTCTAATCAATCCATAATTATGACTGGTGTGGGTGCATGAAGAATTTGGAGAAAAGTAAAAGTTTCGCAAAATTAAGTAAATTCCAGAGGGATCTACGGACTAACTATGCGGTTCATTGCACTAACTCCTCATTGACTACGACTAGCATTACCACACCTAAACTTGAGGATGAAAATTTTGAATTTTTTTAAAAATATATTTTTCTAAGAAATTTGGAGATGATGACGATGACTCAATTGATGATGGGTCCCCATAAGAGGAACCCACGAGCATCCAATGTGAGTGTATTCGGGTCAAGGTAACAC
Source organism: Codonopsis lanceolata (assembly GCA_013146195.2). Classification (NCBI taxonomy): domain Eukaryota; kingdom Viridiplantae; phylum Streptophyta; class Magnoliopsida; order Asterales; family Campanulaceae; genus Codonopsis; species Codonopsis lanceolata. The sequence continues at coordinate 115,843,620 of CM028377.1, read as the reverse complement.
CTCCGAAAATAAGAAAAAATAAAAATAGGAAAAATAGGGTGAAGATTTAGATGGTCATTGTATAAAGAAATTTTTCTTCACCCTAAAAACATAGCCCAACTCCATTCCTCATTAGGCTAGGACCTGCTAAGACTTAAAGTTTAAAATCCCCCCCCCCAAACTTAATTTCTATTTTGTCCTCAAAATAGAGGAACATATGAGAGGATTGATGGGGTAGGACAAATATCAAAAGGAGATAGCAGGTCCACCTAACGAAAGAGGATGGAACTTGGGCCTCGACTCACGGTGAGTCGGGCGGGGAAATAACGAATGAGGATGTAACTCGGGATCGTGCCAGAGGCAGCCCATAATAATAGGCGGAGACATTTTGTCCCACCGTGTTAAACCAACCAAATAGTCGCTTCTTGGTCAAGCACGAATTTGTGCCAACCGTTGATTAGCCATTTGGTTTTCTAAGGCAACCTCTTCTAGCCTATCGAGATCCCAACGAGCGGGTCCTCCTCCTTCTTCTGTTCCTCCCTTGAGGAACCCTCCTCTCGCCGGTGATGTTCAAACAAAATGGCCCTAGTAATGGCCGGACCAGCCTTCACCTCTCTCCGTTTGGGGGGCCTCACACCGCCTCTACACAACTCGGTAATCAAATGCGGAACGCGAACCCCGCATTCGCCCTACCTCTAATAAGGGTCTTGATTTGGCCGTTGATCAAACGGCCAACATCAACAGACCCACCAGACATAATGGTGTAGGTCAAGACAGCCTTCTCCCAAGTCACCGTATGTTGGTGACTTGAGGGCATGAGACGCCCGCAAACAAATTTGAACACGGGCTTGGCCGTGTCCTGGAGGAAGGACTCTCCCATGGTGCGTGGTCCAAAAGGTGGATTATGGTTATAGGACCACACCACACCAGGGAGGGCGATGGTCGCATTGACCACCTCGACAGGATAACTGGGGTGGAGGTGTGTGCTAAAATCATCGGCACCAACCGCAAAGTTGGAGGTGCGAAATAGGTGTTAATGCTTTGGGATGAAAAATCTACTACGATGTCCCTAACATTAACGGTGTCTAATACACCCCCATCTATGCCAATGTTGCCATTGGCATAGAATTCTCGGACAATGGACACTACGGCTGCCCTTGCCGGAGAATCTATCAAACGCCCCCACCTACGAGCTATCAGATTGGGACGGAGGCCAAATTCTTCAGCCTTGAATCCCCTCTCGGGCACCAAGGACATGGAGAGTTTGGCCGATATCGCCTCGAGGCCTCGTAGGACACAAATCGGGTGGTCAAAATTTTGTTCCTCCTCCCGGGGCCTGAGGACGAAGCACCGTATTTCTACGCTTTACGGAACATTTTGTTTGATTAAAAATTAAAACTAAAGTTTTAAAAATTAAAAAAATTAAATTTTTAAAATTAAAAATTAAATCTAAAGCATGCAAAAAAATTTATCTACGTTAAAATTATCTAACACCCTAGCATGCAAATATTTTACGTGTAAAATTAAAGAGGGTGATAGTGTTACTTGTTTGCAGCCTAGATGAAGAGAGTGCAGCCAGAGTATGAGCTTGATCGGCGTCGGCAATGGAATGTCTTCTTCTTCTTCGTCAAAATCTTCAACCTTAATAGGGTGCAATGGTGGATGTGAGAGAGGTAGGGGATGAAGAATAGTGAAGGAGGGGGAAGATTCTTGGAGTGTGTGCCAGAATTTTGACCGATCTGCAAGAGTTTGCCGAAATTTTGAGGAACTTCAGGCCGCCGCTGTTTGCTTGAAGAGGGAGAAAGTTTTGGTGATTTTTCAAGTAAAAACCCGACAATCTTTATATAGGGGACCTTGCGGTTGCAAGGTCTGCCACACCTTGCGTCCGCAAGGTGGGCAATCAAAGCGGTTGACATTCTGCATCGATTCCCATGCGACAAGATTGCACGAAATTCGCATTTACCGGAGGCCTTGCGCCGCAGGTCCTTCACACCTTGTGTCCGCAAGGTGTCCAGAACTTCTCCTTCTTGTTTTCTTTTCTCAGCCTTTCAACAGTTTTGCAGTTTAGCCCTTCCGTTAACTTCCGTTATGTTTTGTATCTTTCCTGTATGTAAAAACTTAACAAAAACTCTAAACTAAAAATTATTAGTAACATATAAATACAACACTAAGATGTTTTTCTCCCCCAAACTTGAATTTTGGCATATTTAATTAAAAATTAAATGTCCAAAAATTAAATTTAACGGAGAAAAACATATTTAAACTAACTATAAAAGAAAATAACATTCAAAATAGTGGGTTGCCTCCCACTTAGCGCCTTTGTTTAACGCCTTTGGCTCGACCAAACCGCAAGCCTAATCTCTGGTGGTTCATTGTCACCAAACGAATTAACTCAATTGTTCGCTCAACCGACATCGGCTCTAAATATGGCTTGAGTCGGTGTCCATTAACTTTGAAAACTTCATTATTTTTAGGATTTTGAATATCAACAGCTCCATGAGGATAAATTCGTACAATTATAAAGGGACCAGACCATTTAGATTTCAATTTTCCGGGGAATAGCCTTAATCTAGAATTGAAAAGTAATACTTTCATACCTGGATGAAACATTTTGTTGGCTAACCCCATGTCATGATATTTCTTGGTCTTTTCTTTATATGTCTTAGCATTCTCATACGAATTCAACCTATGTTCTTCTAACTCATTTAACTGAAACAATCTTTCTTCTCCAGCCAATGTTAAATCTAAGTTTAACTCTTTAACCACCCAATAGGCTTTATGCTCAATTTCAACTGGTAAATGGCAAGCTTTGCCATATACCATTCTATATGGACTCATTCCTATGGGGTTTAAAAGCGATTCGGTATGCCCATAAAGCATCCTTAAGTTTAGATTCCCAATCTTTACGATTAGGCCTAACCCTTTTCTAATATCGCTTTTATTTGTCTATTGCTAACTTCTACTTGGCCGGATGTTTGAGGATGATAAGGTGTAGCTAACTTGTGAGTTACACCATGCTTTCTAAGAACATTATTCAACAACTTATTGGTAAAATGAGTTCCTTGGTCACTTATTATGGCCTTAGGTACTCCATATCTAGCAAACAAATCTTCTACAAATTTAACTACTGTTTTTCCATCATTAGTCTTGGTTGCTACTACTTCAATCCATTTGGATACGTAATCAACTGCTACTAGAATATATTCACAATTATTTGACACTGGAAAAGGACCCATGAAATCAATACCCCAAACGTCAAAAATTTCAACAACCAAATTAATATGCAAGGGCATCTCGTTTCTCTTTCCTATTCCACCTGTTCTTTGACACTTATCACATGTTCTATAAAACAGTTCACAATCTCTAAAAACAGTAGGCCAGTATAAACCAGATTGAAAATTTTTTCTAGCAGTCTTGTTTCCACTAAAATGACCTCCACAAGAATATCCATGGCAAAATTCCATAATACCTTGTTGGTCTTTTTCAGGAATACATCTTCTTATTAAAGAATCAGAACAAATTTTGTATAAATGGGGTGCTTCCCAAAAATAATATTTAGTTTCCGCCAAAAATTTCTTCTTTTCATAATGATCAAAATTTGGATTAATGATATCAGACACATAGTAGTTGACAAAATCAGCATACCAAGGGTCAGAATCTTTAATGGCTAAAAGTTGTTCATTCAGGAAAATTATTCATTTATGGGAACAGATCATCAAGAAATTGACGCTCAAGCAAGGGTGAAAATTCCAATTTGGACAAATGGTCGGCTACGACATTCTCAGTTCCCTTTTTATCTTTGATAGTAATGTCAAATTCTTGTAACAATAACATCCATCTAATTAGTCTTGGTTTAGCATCTTTCTTACTTAGCAGATATTTTAATCCAGAATGATCAAAAAAAATTATCACCTTTGATCCTAACAGATATGATCTAAATTTTGCTAAAGCATATACTCTTCGCTAAAAATTCCTTTTCAGTAGTTGTATAGTTAAATTGTGCATCATTTAGAGTTCTACTAGCATAATGGATCACATGAGGCTTTCTATCTACCCTTTGTCCTAACACGGCTCCAATTGCAAAATTTGATGCATCACACATGATTTCAAAAGGAAGTGACCAATCAGGGCCGGATAAAATAGGGGCAGTAGTTAATTTTTCTTTTAATAAATTAAAAGCTTCTAAACATTCTTTATCAAAAATAAATTCTGTATCTTTTGCTAGCAAATTACATAAAGGCTTACAGATTTTGGAAAAATCTTTTATAAATCTTTGGTAAAAACCAGCATGGCCAAGAAAACTTCTAACACCTTTAACTGAAGTGGGAGGGGGGTAGTTGTGAAATAACTTCAATTTTAGCTTTATCAACTTTAATGTCTTTATTTGAAACAACGTGCCCTTAGACAATTCCATGTTTGACCATGAAGTGACTTTTCTCCCAACTTAAAGTTAAATTAGTTTCACAAAGATCTTTTCAGATCGATGTAAGGTTTTCTAAACAGTGATCAAAAGAATTTCCAAAAACTGAAAAATCGTCCATGAAAACTTCTACGCATCTTTCAACTAAATCTGAAAATATAGAAATCATGCATCTTTGAAAAGTAGCTGGTGCATTACTTAATCCAAAAGGCATTCTCCTAAAGGCAAAAGTACCAAAAGGACATGTAAAGGTTGTTTTCTTGGTCTTCGGGTGCAACGGGGATCGATTGTAACCAAAAAACCATCAAGAAAGCAATAATATTCGTGACCGGCTAGTGTTTCAAGGATTTGGTCAATAAATTTTGCTCTTCGCAATTTATGTTGTCGTTTGGGAGAATGTGGTTGTGGAATCCGATTCCAAGGTAGCGATTGATGTGTTAGTTAATAATTATTCGACTCCTTGGGAATATACTTATGAGCTTTGTATGTGTCGATCGATTTACGGCTATGCTTTTTTTTTTGCATAAATCGATCAACTTGTCGGCTCATACTCATCGGACTTTTAAGCACTTTGAGCTTTGTCTCTTTCTAGGGATTCAAGCATTTGTTCGATGGACTCTCATGGATTTTATAATTTCGTCATGCTCGTGCATAGTTCGTTAGTAACTTTGGATTTTGTATTTGTATTGGTTTTTTCGAGGTCGCTCCTCCGTCCTCCCTTTTAAGGCTAGTTGTCCCCCTCAAGTTTGTACCTTATTCTTTCATTTAAATAAAATTTAGCAGTGCGCTTGTTTAAAAAAAAACGGTATTGTTCTTGTAGGGACTAATTCTTCTTTCTCATTTTTAACAACAGTAATTCCTGACTTTTTAGGAACTACTTGGACAGGACTAACCCATTTACTATCTGATATAGGGTAAATTATACCCGCATCTAAGAGCTTAAGAACTTCTTTTCTTACGGTTTCTTCCATGTGTGGGTTAAGTCTTCTTTGCCTTTCTCTTGAAGGTTTACTACCTTCTTCTAGATGTATTTTATGCATGAACATAGATGGACTAATTCCTTTTAAATCAGCTAAAGACCATCCTAAAGCTTCTCTATGTGTCAATAAAACTTTTAACAAACTAGACTCTTGCTCTTCCGATAAGTCGGCTGCTATAATAACAGGCAAAGTGTTACCTTCCCCTAAAAATGCATATTTTAAATGGGGTGGTAATGGCTTTAATTCTTCAACTTTGGGAGAATTAATGGATGACATAAATTCAGAATTTTCTACTTCAATTGTTTCTTTTATTTTAGCCTCCTCATTCTCTACTTGCTTATCTTCTTTAGTTTCTACTTCAATATTCTCTATTTCAATTTCTTCAAAGAGAGATTTCAGAATCTCTACTTCATCTTCCTTAATTTCATTATTTTCTTGTTCTACTTTTTCAAACTTATCAGAATTATTTTCTGATTCTTTCTCTATATCTTCTTTATCTTTCTTTTTACTAGCTTTCAACTTTCCTCTCTCTTGTCTTTCTTCCTCTTCTATTTCTCTTTCAATTTCCTCAATGTCAATCTTTATGGGAGGGATAGGACTATCATCATACACTATGAATCTATCTCTCTCATAATCTTCCTCTTCTTCAAAAGTTTCAGTTGATAACTTTTCAATTTCATCTATTGAAAAACAGGCACTTATGTCACTAGGTCTATTCATAGAATCAAACACAGAAATTTCAACAGTTTCACCTAGAACTGACATTGTGAGTTTACCATTCTTCACATTAATCATTGTATTGGCAATGGCCATAAATGGTCTGCCTAACAAAATTGGGACTTCATTGTTGGTGCAAATCTTCATTTCCATCTCTAGAACCACAAAGTCAACTGGAATGATTAATTTATCAACCTGAACTAGGATATCTTCCACTATACCCAAGGGATATTTAATTGAACGATCAGCTAATTGTAATTGCATAGTAGTGGGTTTTAGTTCTCCTAACCCTAACTGTTTATAGACCGCAAAAGGCATCAAATTAATACTTGCTCCTAAATCTAGCATTGCTTTCATCTTTTTAGAGCTTCCCAAGGAAACTTGGATATTAAAGCTACCAGGGTCTTTCAACTTAGGAGGTAATTTGGGTTGTAAAACAGAACTTACATTTTCAGAAACAATAATCTTTTCATTGTTTTCGAACTTGTGTTTCTTAGAGTGAAGATCTGTGAAAAACTTTGCATAAGCTGGAATATTTTTAATAACATTAAGCAAAGGGAGATTAACATTCACTTTGGATAACATATTATAAATTTCTGTAAATTGTTTGTCCATTCGGTTTTTCATAAGTCTTCTTGGAAACGGAATTGGAGGAACATAAGGTGGTGGAGCCACATAAGGTTCCTCTTCTTCTTGATCCAACTCTTTTTCTTGTTCCTTATTTGGAACTTCTACTTCTACTTCTTGATTACTTATTTTATCATTCTCTTTATTACTATCACTATCTTTTTCTATTTCTTTTTCAATTTCCTTTTCAGAATTTTCTACTGTAGCAGGCATTTTAGTAGAAGGATCAGGATCACTTACCTCTTCACCTATTACCTTACCACTTCGCAAGACGGTGATTGACTTGGCTTGCTCGGTTTGACTAGGGAACTTCCCTTTTTCTCTTTTATCTACTTCAGAATTTGCAATGTGTTTCTTTAGATTTTCAATCTCTTCAAGCATATATTTCATCAATGCTGCTTGACCTTTACTTGCTATATCTTGTTTGGGAACTTCTTCAATTCTCGACTGATTTTGATTTAGCAACTGTGGATGTTTTGGTGGTTGAGGTTGGAATTGTTGAGGTTGCAAAGGCTTATTTCCTCCCCAAGAAAAGTTAGGATGATTCCTCTAACCAGGATTATTTGTATTTGAATAGGGATCATTCCTTGGTCTTTGAGGGTACATATTCATAGCATTAGCTTGTTCAGAATACATAGCACTTGACGGACAAAAATTAGTAGCATGAGAATATAATCCACATAAAGCACATGCTTCTTGAATTTGCCAATTTTCAAATTGATCTTGTGTATTTGAATTATCTTGCAATTGATATAGGCTCCTATTTTTACTTCTCGCACTTTTCTGTTGGGAATTAATGCTTAACATCTCAAATAATTCTTCTAGTGCTTCTGGTGTCATTCTATTAATAGAACCACCAGCTGCACTATCAACCATAGTTTGTAAGCCTGGCGAAAGACCATGATAAAATTGAAGCACTAACACATGTAGAGCCAAATTATGATGAGGACACATAATGAGCAGATTTATAAATCTATCCCATGACTCATGGAATGTTTCACCTGGTTCATTTTGGAATGACATGATTTGTTTTCTATATTCAGTAAGAGATGCATGCTTGTAAAATTTACTCAAACAAATCATATAATTGAGCCCAAGTATAAACACTATTAGTTGTTAAGTTCATAAACCATCTCTTTGCCAATTCTTTTAATGCACTGGGAAAATATTTCATTTTAATTTGATCTTCAGTTAACCCTCCTAAAGGAAAAGTACTTATCATGTATTCATATTCTCTTAAGAAACTGACATGATCTTCATGGGGCATCCCATGAAAAGATGGTATGACATTAAAATAATGAACTTTTAATTCAAAATTCCTAACAGCATCTGGCAAGACTAAACATGATGTCACAACATTTAATGAAGGTCTACTAAAGTCATTAATAGTTCTTTGATTTATCACTACTTCCATATTTCTTCTTGCATGTTCCTCTTCTCTTTGATTCTTGTGGACTGGGTCAACTGGATTTTCAGGATTTATATTATTATTGTTTTCTTCCATTGGAAGATCAACCAGAGGATCCTCTTGATTCAATTGTTCTTGATTATCAAACTCTTGAGCTAGATTTTCAAGGACTTCTTGATTTCTTCTAACAATATTTATATCTTGATTTAAGTCTACCAATTTAGGATTCAAAGATCTACGACCGTGCATAAAAACAATTTAAAGCAATTTAAAAACAACTAACTATTAAAAACAAAATAAAATAAAATCTTTTTGTATTTTTATTTTTATAAAAACTGAAAATTAAACTAAAAACTAAATTAAATTAAAAACTACGCTACCAACAAACTAACTACGTGAACTAGCTTGTCCCCGGCAACGGCGCCAAAAACTTGATCGATGTTTTATTTAATCTTTTTCCTTCCAAGTGGACAAGACTATTATAGAATAGTATTGGAAGCAAGGGTCGAACCCACAGAGACAAGTGATCACGAACAGTGCAATTTATTGACAGTAAATTATTAATGTAATTGGGTTTTTATGTTTATTTCTATTCTAAACTACTATTTATATTTAGATGTTTAACTAATTAGCAGTAATTACAGATATGAAGATCTTATGGTGGGTGGCAATCTAGGATTCTGGGTTTCACTTGTATCTCCTTTATGTTCAATTCATAATAATTATCATTCAATGTCTTGGGTTCGTTCACTAAATATAGATATAGTCTGTTGAACAATTGGTTCAGCCTCCATCCCCGCAAAATTCATCCATTCTATATCCTAAGCACAGGAAATGTCAATCTAGTTGTCACCTAGATTTATGATCTATCTGTCACCTAGATCATGTAAGAACCTGGTCCTAACTTATCACTCTCGTGCATCGATAGGTCCAATTTATTGTGTTGGTGAGCCAGTGTACGACATATGCACATTGGTCATGCAGTTATCCGCACCTCTAGGCCTTTATTATTTGCGATTACATTCATTTGTTCAAAGCAAAATAATATAGGGATTGATAAACAACACAATCAACAAGCATTGAATGAACATATATAAGAATTAAAGCATAGATTCGATACAAGTTACCTCCCACCTCCTAGATTATGGATGATTTAGTTCATCATAGACAATGAACAGCACATGGAGATGATCGGATACATGATTTGATCTTCAATACTTGAAATTACACAAACTAACTATGCTATACAATCTAAAAACTACCTAAAATCTACTAAAGAGAGCTTCCAGCCGTCTCCTTCCTATTGTGCTCGGCATCTGACTTCAATATATACTCGGGAGTTGTAATCCAATCGAACCACTATGTGAAAATCCGAAAATCAAGCATTCTGACCACCTTGCGGTCGTAAGGTGTTGAGTACCTTGCGTCCGCAAGGTCTCCATTGTGTCTGGCCTTTTGGTTTCTTGATTTCTGCCTTGTGACCCGTACTGCCTACCTTACGGTCGCAAGGTCTGAGGCACCTTGCGTCCGCAAGGTGTCCAGAATTGAGAGTCTTCACTTTTCTTCTTTTGGCTCTTCTTGAAATTTGCACTTAAAACCCTGGAGTTTGGCATATTTTCACTAACAACCCTGAAACTTACAAAACTCACCGAAAACATATATTAGTAGCCAAAAGCCTCGTGAAATAGCATAATTTAAGTCATAGATGCATATAAAATCGACGTATAAAATACATCGATCAGGCGGCTTAGACAAAAGTTAGGGCATACAAAAAAATATAAAAAAAAGGGAGGAGAAATATGGGCTCGCTAGGCTGAAAACCCGAAAGGGCGGCCTAGGCAAAAATTAGAGCACATAAAAAAATATATATATATGAAAAAAAGAATAAAAATATAATAATAAGGCGAATAAGGAGAGGGAAAACACTCTTTGAAAACTCGGCATCCTACCTCCAGTCTTCAGCATGCAAGGAAGCTCGACTGATGGAAGAAAGAAAAAAGAAAAACCACGACAGGAAGCTCGCAATAAAACACTAAAATATAATATTACTGGTCCTAAGGTGCAGCTTAGGAATAATTGCTAAAGAAATTTAGGTTATACATTAATTTCCTGTACATATCTATTACTGCCTCTACCCCCTTTGTTTCCCCCAAAATTATCCTTCATTTGCAGCTTAAGCCTCGGAGTGGTCCATCAGTGCCTGCGGCGTCCGCCCGGCCGGTCCCATATACTTCTTCTGCAAGGCACAGAAAAGACTCAGTCTCATAAGAAGCACCAGAAGTATCCTCGTCCTATTCATCATCTGGGTTGCCATTATCCAGTAATAGCCGGACGACTTGGATTCTGCCCATTCACTACTGCCCTGTTTGATTGCGAAGAAAAATACAGGGGCTAGGAGAATAGCCTTATGCCGAGTATAGCCCTGCAACTATTATATGGCCAAGAAGGTATTTGCCTTTTCCTCTCCCCACATATCATGAAAAAAAAGAGAAGGGGAAGCCTGTTCGAGCCCGAAGGTATATTCCTTTAAAATTCATTTTGGAAATATAGCGTGCCATTACCCATTTAGATATCGGTATAGCTTTACTTTGTGCGTGTGTTTTGAGTCTGCATTTTTTTATTTCGCATCCTATAAAATTAGAGTGCATTGTAAATGTTTGTACAGGTTTTAACAAAAACAAAAAAAAACAACAAAAAAAAAATAAAAAAAATACAACAACAAAAACAAAAAAAAAATACAAAAACAAAAATAAATTTTTTTATGTATTCTTTTGCATATATATAAACGTTTTTGCATTTTAAGCATTATAAATGCATTTTGCATCTTAAAGATATATACTACATTTTGCATTACTGCATGCATGATAGAATAAAAAATACCCATACATCATTTTAATAAGCATCCTGTAATTTTTAGGCATCACATGTGCATCAAATAAAAGTAGTACATACATTCATCATTTGCATTTATTATCCAATAAGCTGCATTAGGGGTGCGCTAAAAAGAGATAAAATGCCACCATTCATCAAAATAAATATTCTTATGACATTTACTATATCCTGCAAAGATAAGCATGCATCATTTAGCCCCATTTGCACTTATAGTATAAATCATGCATGGTAAGGTCAAATAGTGACCACTAGTTTAATCATGCATCGTAAGAATAAATTGCATGCATCATTACATAATTGCATCATTTAGACATAAATAGGACATGCATAAGCATCATTAATAAAGTCAGGAATGCTTCAAAAGTGCCAAAATCTAGCAGATCAGAAGTATTTCCAGGCGGACCAAACAAAAAAAGATTAAAAAAAGACAAAAAAAGATGGTAATAAGCATGAAAATAAAGAAAAGTGGCAGGCATGCAGAAAAAAAAGGAGAAAAAAAACAAAAAACAAAAAAAAATCGGGAGAGGGAAAATGCATGTACAAGAAAGAAAATTTATAGGTACATGCAACAAGAACAAATGCGGCGGCAGAAGAAGAAATTTTCGGCTGAAGCTAGAAAATGGAGTGAAAAGAAGACAGCAGCAAAGAAAAGATGATTCTGACCAAGGTTAGAAGGAGCAGTAAAGAAAAAGGAAGCAGCATCAAGAAAAATTTTCCAGCTAAAGCCGAAAACATAGCGGGACATGGAAAAAGATTTTCCAGCGAAGGCTGGAACAGTGACAAAAGAAAAATCCCCAGCAAAGTGCAGCAACGAACAACGTAAAGCAGCGAGCGGCATCAAAGCAACATCAGCAGCAATTTGTTGCATGTACACGACAAAGGTAAAGGAAAGGAATGTATTTTCCTTTTTAGCAGTGCATTTGTATGATGTTTGGAAACTTTCCTTTAAGGGGTACACAACCCCAGATTAATAGGGAAAGGTCTTGTTCTCCGTTGAAGGCTGAGTTCCTGAGGAGGCAATGCATTCCATACATTTAGGCTGCGTGGGAAACTTTCCTTTAAGGGGTACACAGCCCCGGATTTATAGGGAAAGGTCTTGTTCTCCAGTAGAGGCTGAGTTCCTAGGAAACAATTCACTCCGCATAGCCGCACGACGAACTACGTTTGGTCTGATTCCTTGGCTAAGGATACGTAGGCAGTCTATGACGGTAGACGCGACCATCACATCACGTATTTACCCTTGTCGTACTTATTTGATAAAGCTTTGCCGCACTTGCTCATTTTGTATTGCCGCACTTGCACCGCAACACTTACACCGCAGCATTTAGTCCCCAACTGAGTGAACTATGTCTCGGTCTGATTCCTTGTTTAAGGATACGTAGGCAGCCTATCACGGTAGGCCCGACCGTTGTACGAGTGATAGTTTAGGTTTTGGCCTGAACTACGTTTTGGTCTGAGTTCCTTTATTAAGGGATACGTAGGCAGCCTACATTAGTAGGTTCGACCATCAGTGTACTTTAAATTCATATCGAGGTTAGGCTCCATCTTTCCCACATTTCGGGTTGATGGTTGTCCCCTTCTGTTTGTATCTCCTTTTCATTTATTTATATAATCCGCAGGTGCCGCCCTGCTTTGCCAAAAAAAAAAAAAAAACTTTAAATTCATATCTGCTTAAAAACTACGATAACCTTTTATAACCGACTAAAAATGTCTAGGTTATGGAGTTTGGATAGCATGATAAACTGTGCATTATAACTGCTACCAATTGCATTACTCTCCCGTTTTTCAATGAACGAAATTGGAGAGTCTATTGTTTATCAACGATGTTCGTCTACTCAGTAAGCCTTGGGTTACCTGTAGACTCCATCGTTGAGTGGCTCTGTAGACACCCCAATTTCGTACCCCTGGTATGTGACTCTGACATAAGATATCAAGAACTGTCAAAACTTAACAAATGTCAAGTTACATGAGTTAAAAATGCGAAAGGCAAAGCAGGATGCGCGAAACAGTGAACTGCGAGGGGTGAAAGTATGAAAAACAAACTTTAATAGTGCTGTGGGTGCCGCACCAAGGGCCTTGGTGCCACCACATTATGTTGTTGGTGCCACACCAAGGGACTCCTTGGCCGCACCAGGAGATTTCATTGTTGCTCTCTTCAGTGAAAAAAAGGTACAGGTCTTGAAGCCCGCGGTACAACTCAATGAAGCGGCTGAAGGAAACTCCAAAATGCCCGATGACTCCCTGCTCTTCAGCTATAAATAGGAGACCCCGGCTCCTCATTTCAGTTGCTCAGTGTTCGCGATAAAAATTGCAACGAAACTCTCTCCGTTATCCTGTCAAAATAATAGTACGAGAGGTGTGAGATAGGTGAGTGGAAGCCCCTAAAGTCTCCAAACCCCGTCCAAACTCCATCGAAATAAATACCCATAGGTTATAAGTGATCCCTAGCCTAGTTGTTAGGTATTCACCTCACTTCCCGGGCCCAAAAATCCCAAAGTAAGTCGTTACTCTGCCTGAGTAACGAGCTGAAAATCCAATAAATTAAGCCGTTATTTCGCCCAACCAAAAAGGCGAAAACCAACCAAAATAAGCTGTCACTCTGCCCTTGTAGATAAGCCAAAACTACCATATATAAGTCGTCACTCTGCCCAAACCACTTCAGCAACAAGCAATAAAAGTCGCCCTCTCCCGAGAAGGACAGAGCGAGCACACCCCGCTCTAAAAGGTAACAGCCTTTAAGGGCGTTTTTATTTGTTTATTTATTTATTTGTCTACTTATTATTTATTAAAGTTGTATTTGAAAACTGGCACAATGTAGTCAATATAAGCCGTTGTGCTGCCCGGATTAGATTAGGAAATAATATGTAAAAGAGCTGTTATAATGGTAAAATATTATTAAATGCATTTGTAATTATTGTAAGGAAATGACTGCAAGTCCGTAAATAATGTAGCCATGGATGTATTTGTTTTATTTCCTGTCTTTTAATGCTTTATTTATCTGCTAAATAAATATAACAATAAGCATACTTTAGCCAAAAACTATTTTGAGATTGAAAGGGCGAGTTGGGTGCCTAGCACCTTCCCAACTCGTAACTTAGACTCCGAACCCGCTTTTTTATCTCTGGTTTTCTTTTTCTGGTTTTTCTTTATTTTTGCCTTAAAATAAAGATGGCGACTCTAAACTTTTTGGATCCAGTGGGGCCTCGCAACACTCCTTCTTTGCACTTTTCCGTTCTCCCCTAAAAAAGGGAGAATAGGAATGGAAGGGTGATGTATTCTCATATCCTGATATCCCCTAAACAAGGAATAACTTGATATGGGAAACCCAAAGCTCCCATAGTGATCTGAAACGAGCCATAAGACTATTTTTATAATAAAATCCACTAAAGGTAACCGAGGCACATTCCAACGTGCTAACATAGACAACACTCCTCTCGCACTTTTGATTTCGTCTTCCCCCAAACAAGGGAGGGTGGAACGAGAGCAGTGGTGTCCCGCATCCGCACGTACGCGCACCCCGGGAACCTCACAGCGGCGCCAGACTAGCCTTTTAGCCGCGCCAAGGCCCTATTTTAGTTCCAAAATTGGCACTTTCACCCCTCGCATTTTACTGTTTCGCGCATCCTGCTTTTCCTTTCCCATTTTTGACTCCTGTAACTTGACATTTGTTAGGTTTAAGCAGTTCTTGATATCACATGTCAGAGTCACATATCAGGGGTACGAAATTGGGGTGTCTACACCCACACACTGCCTTCTCTCAACCCCCATTGATATACCCACCAAACAAACGCAACAATTCCATTCCCGACTGTAAAAACGACAATAAACCCACGCTAACACAAAATCATCTTACCTCCAAAATTCTCACTTGATAATCAATGAAGAACATTAGATTTAGCTTCATTACTCATTTGCCTCCATGGATTATGTCTTCCTCTTCCGCCATGGCTGCCCCTCTCCATCTCTCTTTCTCTCTCTCTCTAAAACTTCTCTCAAATCTGGGTTAATGGGTAGACCAAGAACAGATGGAGGGAGATCTATGTTTCAGATCTGGGTTTCAGAGATGGAATTTGTAGGGGTGCTGGAACGAAGGTAGAGAGAGCATGACAGGGCTGGAGCTAGAACGACTATGCTTAGAGATGGAGGGAGAGATGCCCGACTGGAGATAGATTGGAGATAATGATGCTGGTCTGAAAAGATCGAATCGAAGTAGAATTTGGTGAGGAGAGGGCTGGAGATAAATACTGTGGATGCGATAGGAGATGAGGGGGTGATTTTGGCAGAAGATGGAGCAGGAAGGAGGTCGACGATGGGGAGAGAGAGTTCGGAGAATGAGGAGGCTAGCTAGCTATTTTTGGAATCTGAAATTTTTTTCCTTAATTGATCGCAGAGGGTGATGATGAAGAAGACGAGGGCAAAATAGGTATTTAACATAACTTAACGGTTAAATTTAACGTCTATCCAAAAATAGGGTTAACATGCAAGATAAGACTGGTACAGTGGCCGCACCGAAAATTTTGATGTCTCAGTGGCCTAATTGCAATTTTTGGAAAAGTACAGTGGCCCAAATATGCGTTTTGCCAATAAAAATCTTTACATTTGACATTAAAGTGTTACTTTATAACATTAAATGTGTCACTTTTTAGCATTAAATATGCTACTTTTGACCGTACAAGTGTCATTTTGCCTTATAAATAAAAATCGCCGTTATTGACCTTAAAAATGTCACTTTTTAGCATTGAAAATGTCACGTTTTAGTATTAAATGTGTTACTTTTTGCAGTCAACGTTAGTTTTGAAGTGACACTTTTTAGTATTAAATGTGTCACTTTTTAGTATTAAATGCGTCACTTTTTAGTATTAAGAGTGTCACTTTTTAGTATTATATATGTCATTTTTTTAGCATTAAGAGTGTCACTTTGTATTTTCATGAGAATTATAATAAATTTCCCTTTATAGTGTCACTTTCAACCTTAAAATGTGTCACTTTTGTCTTTTCAACGTGTTACGGCTTTAAATGTGTCATTTAACATTTCGTTAAAGTCCATTAGCGTCCATCAAGTATCTCAAGGCAATTGATGCTAACAGATGGCTAACATAGCTGATAAAAGATTAAACTGTAAGGCGTAGGAAATATAAGATTTTCAGCATCAAACTTTGAAAGTGCATGGGCACCGGAGCAAAATGACACATCTTGCCAATAAAACTTAAAAACAACGCTGAGGAGTTTTGAACCTATGACCAACGCACCAATTTTTTATTTTTTATTTTAATTTTAAAATCTAAAGTGTTACAATGGGAACCATCTCAACTAATCCTTTTTTTTTATTTGTTATGACCCGTGAATTTCTAAATGGGGCTCCATCTTACGGATTTAGGATCCGTAAGACCGTCCTACACAAGTCTTTGCCTATATTGTTGAGGTGGTCTCCTGTAAGACGGTCTTACGGATCCTTATCCGTAAGACGGATCTATTCAGGTTAAATCGGGCAAAATTCAAAAATCTCAATGCAACCCCTTAGTTTTTGAAAATTACAACGCCACCCCTCATGTTTATATATACAGAGTGTCACTTTTTACTATTAACAATGTCACTTTATAGTATAACATGTGTCACTTTTGGCCATAGAAGTGTCACTTTGCATTTTTAATGAAAATTATAACTTTTCCCTTAAAAAGTGTTACTTTTTGGGCTTAAATGTGTCACTTTTAGTCTTAAATGTGTTGCTTTCACTTTGAAAAGTGTCTTTTTTTTATAAATAAAAATCATTACGTTTGACGTTAAAGTGTTACTTTATAACATTGAAAATGTTACTTTTTAGCATTAAATGTGTTACTTTTGACCGTACACGTGTCATTTTGTCTTATAAATAAAAATCGTCGTTATTGATCTTAAAAATCACTTTTTAGCATTGAAAATGTCACATTTTAGTATTAAATATGTCATTTTCAGCAGTCAACGTTATTTTAAAGTGGCATTTTTAGTATTAAATGATTCACTTTTTAGTATTAAGAGTGTCACTTTTTAGTATGTTTGGCTTTAAACGTGTCATTTAGAATTTCGTTAAAGTTCATTAAGGTCTGTCAAGTATCTCAAAGCAATTGATGCTAACAGATGGCTAACGAAGCTGACAAATGATTAAACTGTAAGGCGTGGGAAACATAAGAATTTCAGCAGCAAACCTTGAAAGTGTAGGGGCACCTGAGCAAAATAACACATCTCCCCAATAAAACTTAATAACAACACTAATGGGTTTTGAACAGTAGACCATCACACAAATTTCCAAACTTAAAGAGTTTTTTTGTAAACCATCTCAACAGATCAATTTTTATGGATTTTGTAACGTATTATTTATTTATTATGATCCGAGAATTTCTAAATTGGGCTCCATCTTACGGATTTAGGATCTGTAAAACCGTCCTACACAAGTCTTTGCCTATATTGTTTCATTTAAAGCCTTTGTGTATATGATCATTATTAAAAGAGGAAAAGTGATTGAACTGTGAGAGAGTGGAATTCTGTCTTACGAATAAGGATCCGTAAGACGGTCTTATAAGAGATTTACCCATTTTGTATCATATCTCTCGCTAATTGACTGTCCATTTTTAAGAAAAAGTTTGCCAAAAAAATAAGTGTTTATTTTTGTATGAAATTACTAAATTGGCGATTGTTATCTATTGTGTCCCACAGTGACAATACTATTACTCCTTCCGTTTTCAAAATATTGTCTACTTTGATCTAGCATATTGTTTAAAAAAATAATTGATTGTATTATAAATATTTGTGAAATGTGTTGTTTCATTTAATGTCGTTGAGTATGTGGCCATAATTAAAGTAGTTAGAAAAAGTAAGGGTAAAGTGGTAAAAGTGTTTTCTTAGAAGGAAAAGTTTTGAAAGAGGACAATTATTTAAGAACGGACGAAAAAAGAAAGATGGACGATAATTTGAAAACGGAGGGAGTATTATTTTTGGTAGAAAACATTGTTACAATATTATGACATGAAGATTCAGGTATTCATACACTATCAGTTTAGAACAAGGGTGTAGTATAGAACTTTTCAAATTATGTGAATCCTTGAATTAGATGATGATAAAAAATTAAGAAAAAACGATTTTAGAGGTATTTTATGTAAAACCGATCATTTTATCTCGACTCACCGTATGTTGGCAGTAGGGCTGGCGATTGGGTGGGTTGGGTTGGATCGAAATAGGTAACGGGTCGAAATGGATCGTGACCCGTTATAACCCAAAATTAAAATGGACGAAATGAGTTGATTCGAAACGGTTCGGTTCGGGTCGAAATGGCGCAGCGGTCGACCCGTTTCAACCCGCAAATTTCTATTAAAAACCTTATATTTATATAGCAAAAAACGGGTTATAATGGGTAACGGGTTCGACCGCTTTAACTCAACCCAAATTGACACGTTATTTTTTTTTGGTCGAAGTGGATTACCCATTTCAACCCAAAAATAATAATAACGGATCGGGTTGGGTCAAGCAATTTCCATGTCGGGTTTAATGGATTAACGAGTTTTGAGTTGTAATTACCACCCTAGTTGGTAGCTTGAGTTATGAAATAATTTTGTCTTTTTTACAAATTAAGATTAGTAAAACCGGCTCGCAAGAGACTTATTTTTAGATGATATTGTATGTGACTTGTTATAGAAACGGAAAGTAGTAATTGTTAGTAACTTATAAAATCTTAAAGAAAGGGATATTTAAGGATAGTTATGGCGATGTTAACTCTTAAATTTATCGCAATTCAACCAACTATATGGCCTATAGAAAAATAGAGGCGCTATTGTGAACCTGGTGAAAGAGTATAGTTCATTCCAACAAAAAAAAATGTTCAATCTAAACTTTACAACTAGTCGTCATACATTTAAACAGAACCAAAACACAAACTACTCGAGATAAACAATCACAATAAAGTGTGACTAAACCCAAGGCTGACCAAATTGAAAAAAAAAATTGCGTTGGTAAAGCTCACTCAGCACGTGTAGTACAAACTGTGAGTACCTGATCGATGTATTTTATACGTCAATTTTATATGCTTCTATGACTTAAATTATGCTATTTCACGAGGCTTTTGGCTACTAATATATGTTTTCGGTGAGTTTTGTAAGTTTCAGGGTTATTTGTGAAAATATGCGAAACTCCAGGGTTTTAAGTGCAAATTTCAACAAGAAAGGCCAAAAAGGAAAAATGAAGAAAAAGTAAAAGCTGCAGAATCTGGAGACCTTGCGGACGCAAGGTGCCTCAGACCTTGCGACCGCAAGGTAGGCAGTACGGGTCAGAAAGGAAGCAACCAAGGAATCAAACGGCCAAACACACTGGAGACCTTGCGGACGCAAGGTACCCAACACCTTGCGACCACAAAGTGGTCAGAATGCGACTATTTCGGATTTTCACACGGTCATTCGATTGAATTACAACTCCTAAGTATATAGAAGTCAGATGCCGAGCCCAACATAGAGGAGGACGGCTAGAAGTTCTCTTAGGTAGATTTTAGGTAGTTTTTTGATTGTATAACATAGTTAGATTTTGTAATTCCAAGTATTGAAGATCAAATCATGTATCCGATCATCTCCAAGTGATGTTCATTGTCTATGATGAACTAAATCATCCATAATCTAGGAGGTGGGAGGTAACTTGTATCAAATTTATGTTTTGATTTTTATATATGTTCATTCAATGCTTGTTGATTGTGTTGTTTATCAATCCCTATATTATTTTGCTTTGAACAAATGAATGTAATCGCAAATAATAAAGGCTTAGAGGTGCGGATAACTGCATGACCAAGTGCATATGTCGTACACTGGCTCACCAACACAATAAATTGGACCTATCGATGCACGAGAGTGATTGTAAAACCCTAGTTTATTGCTTGCTTGTTTATTTAGTGAGTTCATACTTTCATAATCATCATTAGTATGTTAACTTAGCTCACTCATATGTTTAAAGTCGATAGCATGTTCATTGACGTCGTTTGGGATGCTCGTATGCACCTTTCCTTCACGAGTTGCTTTGAAACTCGGGTTTGTGTTTTATGTTGTAAACATATGGATTAATGTTAGAGACCACTCATAACAGCATTAACACGCTTTAGATGTTGGTTGAATGCTAGTTGCGTCGTCGGTTTGGTTGCTAGTTTGATTCTAGGGTTAACCCTTCTCCGTTTGACCTTTTTAGTTGTTGTTCGGGAGTGTTTTGCCTAAGTTCTTAGCCTTGTTTGAGTGAGGTTTGAAGCTTGATTTCTTTGGTTATTGATTGGAGGCCTTTTAGGGTGAATTATAGACACTTTTTGGCCTTGGAGGACTTGAGGTTGCATGCGGGTGAGTCCGGGACCGAGCAAGGAATCAAGAAAGGTGAGATTAGGGTAGTCTGCCACCATGCGCTCGCATGGGTTCATCACCATGCGACCGCATCACCCCTTTTGCTGGTTACGGGAATTTTCTGCCAGCTCACAAACTTGACCAACTAAACCCCACCCAAACCCAACCTATCGGAATTCGAGCGGGGAAATGTCTCGGGGACGTCGATATCCACGAAAGGGATATCGAGGACACGTAAATGTTTTGCACATGTTTTTGCAGGAGCGACATGCGCGGAAAAAGGGTAACGATATCACCTCCCTTTTGTATGAATTGTCTCACGAGTGCTTATATGTGAATAATGTGCTACGTGAATATGTTATGATATGAAATGATGGTTAAATGAATTAATGAAATGTTATACTTGTTGATAACATGATACTCGAAATTGTTAAGTATGAATGCCTTGACATGATTATTTATGAAATGTATATTATGCCAATCGCATGAATTATTATTGTTGAGCATGATGCCATGACAGGAAGTTATGTTAGTAACTTGCTAAGTCTTTATGACTTACTCCTATTTGTTTTGATTGTTTTCCCTAGATCCGAGCCGAGCAAGCGGATCGAAGTGAGTAGCGTTTTGCATTGAAGAAGTTTGTGACGAGGTTGCTACCTTGTAATCGTAGTATCTTTTCTTTTGGCGAGGACGTTGGGAACATAAAGTTATATAAACTTTATGTGGGGTATCAAGACTTTGATTGTGTGATATTTGAACTTATGTTAATTAGTATTTAATCTTTTGAGAGCCGACATGTGTTAGTCGTGCCTAGCATATTTATGTTGATCATGCTTTAGTTGTATTAACCATGTATCGGTTGTTTAATATGTTTATTATCCGGCATTTTTTAGCCGTCAAGCATGTTAGACTAGAGTTGTAGACTTAGTTTAATATTGGGTTCCGGCCGTAGCGTCGCCAATGACTTGATATATAATTGCTATAAATTGTTATATGTGCCTATTGTTGCGTCACATGATTTTATTTTTGGACCAAGAGATTCATTATCTCTAAGGTTGTGTTAGTTTGAGCTTGTTAGCTCGGGCGCCACTGTTTAATTATTATACGCTTCCGCATGTGTTAAAGTTTTTGGCGTACCGCCGTTATGGCCTTACCCACTATTTGCTACTTGTTTTTGTTATGTGCCTTTTGCAAGCGGCACGACCTCGGGGTCTCGTTTTGGGATCCAGGTCGGGTCGCCACAGTGATTAGTTAGGACCAGGTTCTTACATGATCTAGGTGACAGATAGATCATAAATATAGGTGACAGCTAGATTGATAGTTCTTGTGTTTAGGATATAGAATGGATGAATTTTGAGGGGATGGAGGCTGAACCAATTGTTCAACAGACTATATCTATCTTTAGTGAACGAACCCAAAACATTGAATGATATTATTATGAATTAAACATATAGGAGATACAAGTGAAACCCAGAATCCTAGATTGCCACACACCATAAGATCTTCATATCTGTTATTACTGTCTAATTAGTTAAACATCTAAAATAAATAGTAGTTTAGAGTATAATTAAATATAAAAACCCCCTTTAGATTAATAATTTGCTATCAATAAATTGCACTGTTCGTGATCACTTGTCTCTGTGGGTTCGACCCTTGCTTCCAATACTATTCTATAATAGTCTTGTTCACTTGCAAGGAAAAAGATTAAATAAAACATCGATCAGTACCCCATTTTTTAACCCGAATCCGCGCCACTGAAAGGCGGAGTGGTTTCAAAACCTTTTAAAAGCGTATGGAATATGATCGGCCTCAATTGTGGACTCAAAATATAAACAATAGAGTCGCCATCTTTATTTTAAGGATAAACAAAGAAAATCCAAAATATACCAGATTTACAAAGGTTCGAAGGATAAGTTACGACTTGGAAAGGGTTAGGCACTCAACTCGTCCTTTTGGACTCAAAATAGATTTTTGGCTGAATTTTATTAATTTCACAACGTGAATAAAACACACACACATATATATATATATATATATATATATATATATATATATATATATATATATATATATATATATATATATATATATATATATATATATGACAAAAGAAATAAAGAAAATTACAGTAGCCTCATTTTAGAGTTGCAGATAATGCGTATTAAATTAAGGCAATAATGATGACTTCTTTTTATATATATTTATCATAGAAATTTGAGCAACATAACGACTTATTTTATGATATATTACTATTTTAATAGCACTATTAAAAAGACAAAATAATAAATACTTTAAGGTACCTACCTCTTGAAACGTGAGGGTTTTATCCCGGACCAACTTCTCTTTTGGGTAGGCTTTAGGATGTGCTCGCTTTGTCCATCAGGGAGAGGGAGTCTTTTGTTGTTGTTGTCGGATTTTGGCAGCGTGATTGCTCCTTTTGGTTGCTTTTCGCCTCAGGATTCGGGTGGCATAACTGGGGATTTTTGGAACCGATGAAGTAGGGCGGAAAATTAGCTGGGTAACTAGGTTTCACTTTGCCCGGAGAGTTTATGTGTTTAGGGGAGATTTTGGCAGCCTAATGGAGCTTCGAGGTTGGATATGAAAACTCACAACCTAACTGTTCGTAACTTTTCTCTCCGTATATTTCTTCGTTGTTTGGGCACTGGCCGACCCCTGTATTTATAGGCTGAGAGTTAGGTTTCGTTAACAGCAAAGGATCATCGGATATTATCTTTTGTGCTTTGAATGCTTGTACCATGCGCTGAAGGAATTACACCAAAAAGCAAACTACAGCAGTGAAATAGGGAAAGTTGGGCGCTTCCTATAGGCATTATGGGAGCCGCCTGTGGCTGTTGTGGGCGCAGCGCCCAAGTTTGCTTACGGATGCTCCCAATTTTGTTTTCTCTTCTGTTTTTGGCACTTTCACCCCCTGCAATTCACTGCTTGTTAATTCTTTCGTCCTTTTGTACTTTTAACACTGTAACTTGACATCCGTTAGTCCTGTTGACATGTTTTGATATTTTATGGCATGTCATAAACAGGGGTACGAAATTGGGGTGTCTACAGAGCCCCTCAACGATGGAGTTTATGGGTAAACCAAAATTTACTAGTAAACGAACATAGTTGATAAGAAATGGACTCCCTAATTTCGAGGAAATTATAATAGGGAAGAATGTAACATGCAACAGTTTACAATGCAACATTTATACTCTCATCCTCTTATGCTGCAATGGACTAATGGGAATAAGGTTGATATGATGCAAATAAAAGTGCTTTAATGGTCATGCCTATTGCCTACGTATCATTTTCAGGAATCAGACCAAACATAGTTCAGCTCATGCCGACAACTTAACAACAAACTCTAGGTGGGATATCGTGCTTCCAAGGCAAACCCTCGGAAAGGCATGATAGTTGGACACATGATAAAAAAAAACATCGTATTTCCAAGGCAAACCCTCACAAAACACGATGGTAAGACACATGATAATAAACATCGTATTCCAGGGCAAACCCGCGCAAAACACGATGGTGGGACACATGATAATAAACATCTTATTCCAAGACGACCCCTCACAAAACACGATGGTGGGACACATGATAATAAACATCATATTCCAAGCAAACCCTCACAAAACACGATGGTGGGATACTTGATAATAAACATTGTATTCCAAGACCCAAAAGAAATAGCATGGCATAAAATGCATGTGACAGATAAAGTAAAATACAGATACTTTTCTTTCGCTTGCAGGTTAGAAAATGGTCTAACGTCCTGGTCTAACGCCCGTTAGAAAATGGTCTCACTTGCAACTAGACTAAAGTTGGATGGCCAAAATAGATATTTCAAACTTTCGGTGGACGAATTGCAAAAAGTGGGAAAGTTGGTTGGCTCATTTGTGTGTTTTGCCTTTTATAAAATTATTGGACTTACAAAAATGGCTTTTCGTTAATGTTTCAGTTAACTAGACTTAACGACAGTTAAATATGCAAAATAGACAAAACAGACAAAACAAACCTGAAGGGCTATAAATGAAACTTCAATTGGCCTGATGGAGCCGCTCCATGTCATGAGTAGGTGCTCCCCATGTGTTGTTGCCACTCCATCAGCCTCTTCCTCCAAAGCAGTCCAAACGACATCGTTTTCCTTTGTCGCCTCGTGCGTCTTTTGCTATTGCGTGCTGTGGGTTCCCGAGAAATGCGCCCGCGCGCCCTTGGATAGGGGTGCGCGTACGTGCGGATGCGGGACATCCACTGCTCTCATTCCACCCTCCCTTGTTTAGGGGAGGACGAAATTAAAAGTGCGAGAGGAGTGCTGTCAGAGTAGCGCGTTTGAATGCGTCTCGGTTGCCTTTAGTGGATTTTTTATCCAATATGGGAGCTTTGAGTTTTCTATGCCAAGTTATCCCTTTTTTAGGGGATACTAGGATATAGGAATGCATCACCCTTCCATTCCCATTCTCCCTTTTTTAGGGGAAAACGGAAAGTGCAAGAAAGGAGTGTTGCGGCGCCCCCACTATGGATTTTATGAAAATAGCCTTATGGCCTATTTCGGATCACTATGGGTGCTTTGGGTTTTCTACATCAAGTTATCCCTTGTTTAGGGGATACCAGGATATAGGAATACATCACCTTCCCATTCTCATTCTCCCTTTTTTAGGGGAAAACGGAAAAGTGCAAGGAAAGATGTTGCGAGGTCCCACTAGATCCAAAATGTTTTAGAGTCGCCATATTTATTTTGAGGGAGAAATAAAGCAAAACCAAAAGAGAAAACCAGAGATTGTAAAAACGGGTCCGGAGGCTAAGTTACGAGTTGGGAAGGTGCTAGGCACCCAACTCACCCTTTCGGTCTCAAAACAGTTTTTGGCTAAAGTATGCTTTTTGTTATATTTATTTAGCAAATAAATGAAGCATTAACTGCCTACAAATACATCCATTATCTACATTATTTACAGACTTGCATCCATCTCTTTACAAATGATTACAAACATACTTAAAAATATTTGGCCATAATAACGGCTTTTTTTAGTGCTATTTCCTAGCTAAATCCGGGTAGCACAACTGCTTATATATTTACATTGGGCTGGATTGAAAATAGCACTTTTACAAATAAATAAATTTAAAACTTACCTACTAATGGACTAGGGTGTGCTCGCTCTGTCCTTCAGGGAGAGTGAGTCTTTTTTTTTTGCTGTGTGTGTTGTGAAGTTTTGTGAAGATTCGGACAGAGTGACTGCTTCCGAAAGTTACTTTTGGCCTCGGGATTTGGGCTGAGTAACTGCTTGTGTTTGGTTGTTTGTTGGTTTGAGGGAGGCGAAAATCGGGCAGAATAAAGGCTTATTTCTGGCTTATTTGGCTTTTAAATCGGGCAGAGCAACTACTCTTTCCACGATTTTTGGACCGGGGAAATAGGGTGGAAACCTAGCTGGGGGGCTAAGGCTCACTTTGACTGGTTGGCTTTGTGTTTAGGAGAGGTTTGGCAGGGTTTCGAGGCTTTAGGGAGATCACTCACTATCTCACTTCGCTCTCTATTTCTTTAGCGTAACGTGGACGCGGAAAGTTTTGCGGATAAATTATCTGTTCTGAAGGCGAACCCCGAAGCTCTATTTATAGCCTGGAGTGGGGAGTCATCGGGAATTAAATTTCCTTCTTCCGCGCATCAGCCGTTTGTACACAACGCTGAAGAAATTGCACTTTACGGCAACTCTACAATACTGTTTGGAGGAAATAGGCGCCACCCACATGATGTTTGGGCGCCACTCCCACTTTGAGTGTGGGTGGCGCCAACACTATTCAAATTGGTTTCATTTTTGACACTTTGAACCCTGTATTTCATTCTTTTGCGCATCCTGCTTTGTTCTTTTGCATTTTCGTCTCTGTAACTTGACATTTGTTAATGTTTTAACAGGTCTTGATATTTTATGTCATGTCACATACCAGGGGTACGAAATTGGGGTGTCTACAGAGCCCCTCAACAATGGAGTCTACGGGTAACCCGTAGCTTACTGAGTAGACGAACATCGTTGATAAGAAATAGACTCTCCAATTTCCCGCAATTAGCACGAGGGGAGAGAGATGCAATAGGTAGCAGTTAAAATGCAACAGTTTATAATGTGAACCAAACCTCCATATCCTAGAATTTTTTAGTCAGTTATAGCAGGTTATCGCAGTTATTAAGCAGATATGTAAATTAAGTGCTCTGATGGTTGGACCTACTAATGTAGGCTGCCTACGTATCCCTTAATAAAAGGAATCAGACCAAACGTAGTTCGGCCTAAGCCGAAACAAACAACCAACGAGGACTTTGTGCTCTTTGGGTCAATACCCATCCGAGAACATAACCGAAAAAAAAGATTTTCATGTTTTTCGAAAAGCCGTATTCTACCGGTCAAAAACCGTTGTCAAATACGGTATGAAGATTTTTGAGCTTTTCGAAAACCATATTTCAACCGGTCAATACCTGTCGTTGAAATACATTAAGAGACAGTTTCAAAATTGTGTCTGGCTAGTCAATACCTTGTTTCCAAACACAATAAGAAAACTTTCAAATTTTCGAAAGCGTACTCGGCCAGATAAAAATCCGTCGTCGAATACGACAAAAGGAATTTTCTTCAAATTTTTCCAACTGATCAAAATCCGTCGAATATGACAAAGAGATTTTTCTTTTCTTCTTCCTCTCTTTTTTTTTCGTTTTCTCGTTTTTGTTTTTGTTTTTTTTAACAAAACCTTTTGAAAAAAGATTTTTCTTTTATTTGAAGGTAGAATAAGCAAACCTTACATTTCTTACCTTTTCATGCTTTGATTGTTCTTCTTTGATACAGTGATTTGGCTATTTCTGTAGTTCTGGCTCTTTCATGCTTGGGATCTTTTTTTTTTGTTTTGCAATTTGATTTTACTTTTGCTTGCCCTTTTTTTTATGTATGCTTTATTTATTTTCTTTTTCTTTTCTTCTCTTTCTTTTTTTATCTTTTTTTTTAACAAAACATACATGTGCCGCCGATTTTTCTGGATTTTCTGCTTGTTTTGCGGCTGACTTGCTGGAGACATGAATCTTCCCTTGCTCTTGGATGAAAGGTCGTCGAATTTGGTTAACAAAATTACTTTTGTTAACTTTTTGTTAAGTTTTAGGGGCCATTTTGCATCTTTCTGTTGCTCAGCTTCCTCCATTGCCGATGTAGTGAGTTTTTTTTTCTATTTTTTTTTCATTTCTTCTCCTTTTCTAAATTTTCTTTCGCCAAAATTTTTTTTTCTGCATAGATGGATTCTTCTTCAAGATCTCGGAAAGGGAAAACACCGATGGACCCGAAATCAGGTGAAGAGAGGAGGGAACTTCCTCCTTTGGTCCGGAATCATGTTGAGTATTACTACTCAAAGCATGACTGGGGTAATCTGGTGCGTGATTGGTACAAACATGTCTCGAATCTTCCAGCTTTGTAAGTATACTCTTTCTTCCACCCATTTGGTTAATTCTCTAGATCTGCTCAATTCATGTACTGTTTTGGACTTTTGGAGTATATATATGCTTCCTATGATGTTTATGCATGCAATTTATGGGCTAAAATGATGCAATTTTGGTAGTGATACATGAAATTTGTGCAATTTAATTTTGTGATGCATAATTGAACTAGTAGTCACTATTTAACCCTACTATGCATGATTTATACTGTTAATGCAAATAAGGCTATATGATCCTAATGGATGCATGTATCACTTTATTTGATGTGAATGTGATGCTAAAAATATATGAGATGCTTTTTAATGTAAATGCTTGTGCAATTTTATTCTATCATGGATGTGAAAATGAAAAATGTGGGATACATAGTTAAATGCAAAGTATACATTTTTATGATACCTAAAATGCTAAAATGTATATTTTAAATGTAAAAGATGTATTGTTTTTTTTTCTTTTTTTTTTTTGCAAAATTTAAATGTACAAACACATTTTTTCCTTTTGGCTGATTGCTACACTTTTTATTTACGCAAATGCATATGAAAATTCTTAAAATATGTGCTAGGATGCAAAATGCCTAAATGGGAGGCATACATTTATTGATGATGATGATGATGATTTTTTTTTTTATTTTTTGTTTTTCAATCACCTTCTTTTCCTCTTTTCAGGTCAAGGTGTCTACGTACAAGAGGCTGTTGCGGGGCTTTGTCAGCATCAACAAGCTTTATCAGCGGCTGATGGATGATTTTTCTTGCCGGGGTAACGATGCTATGCGCCACTTGGCGTGATGATGATGATGATGCATAGGGGAGTCGAGTCAGCGCTCGAAAGGCAGGAGGGCGAATACATAGAGCTGGTGTCACGGTGGACCCTTGGGTTATGGGAGGTGGTTACGACGTGAGGCGAGCCTCTATGACTATTAGCTTCTTCTCCACGCACATATTAGTTTCTCTTTTATTTTATTTTTTACTTTCCAGTTATTTGTATCTAAAATGCGTACAAACATGGATTATGTCATGCAATATAATTTTACATGATATGAGAAAATAAAATGCATATTCAAAGTACATGCAAAAAATAAAGCTATCTGGGTTCCTAAGGGTAGTGGCACCTGTATCTCGAAATGAATTTTAAAGGAGTACACCTTTGGCTTTGAGGGGGCTTTTCTGATGATTTGCGGGGAGAGGAAGAGGCGTACCGCCTCGCTAAATGCGTGGGCATATAATGGGTGTTGCCCATCTATCATGCCTAGCCTTCTCTTTTATAGCTTACTAAGTTTCTCGTGATCGACAAAGGCATCGATCGTGATTGGGACGAAACTAAAACAGATATTTAGGAGGCATTATTTGACAAAATGGCGCCACCCATATAAACTTTGGGCGCAAACCAAGAGTGAGTGGCGCCGGTTGCTCTACAGGGAAATCCTCTCGATCACATTCACTCTGTTTGCAATTATTTGTTTGTTTCTTTGATTTTTACATATAAAAAGGGATGTCGGGTAACATAAATTTTCACAACAATTACCTTTCTGCATTCGCTTCTTTCTTGAGTTTGCTTTCTTGGCTTACTCTCTCTTCGAGATAAGCCTTTTATCTTGCTCATATGGCTGCATCATTTCACACGCCGTTGGAGATAGAGATTTATGAAACGCTCTTGATCTCAGATCCTTTCCCTTGATCGGACGAACGTGGCCGGTTCGATCATATCGGCTTCGGTGCCTTCTATCCGGAGGAATATTATTATCAACTGGGAAATGTTGAGGGGAGCATCCAGGTTCTGGTCTCCTCAAGACCACCTCTTCAACTTTGGAATGAATGAGATGTGTCTGCTTTTGAGGAGTTTCTGCGATCTGGGGA
>CM028377.1:115721628-115813859 GCA_013146195.2 Codonopsis lanceolata | reverse complement strand
CTAGGAGACAGGGCTTCGTCTCTTCCAGGCGAGCAAGCAGGCATCGTCTCAAATTCCACCACGAGCGAGAATACATAGGCTGGCGGTAGGCTGGCACATCCAGCTGCTATGGATCAAACGGCGATTATTGACTACGACATCAAAGTAGCGAGGCCTTGATCATGTGTGATAACACCTCGGCCAATCTCTATCATACAATCAGGTGATGCATTCCAAGACAAAGCATATCGATGTTCGATATCACTTTCTAAGGGACAACGTAGAAAAGAGAAACATTAGTATGAGAGTATATTTCAAGCGACCATCAACTAGCAGGACATCTTCACGAAAGCTCGGAAGCGACGGGTTTGCTTATCTAAGGGAGAGCTTGGTATGCTTCATTGCTTAAATTTTATCTAAAATTAATTTTAAAATAATGCTTCTTTATTTAAGCGATTTGAAAAATTTATTTTAATGATTTGAAAAATTTATTTTAAGCGGAACTTGAAAATTTATTTTGCTTGAGACTTGAAAAATTATTTTGAGACTTTATTACTTTCAAATATTTTAAATCAAAAATTCTAAAGTCCTTAAAAGAAAATGAGTTTTTCTAACTATAATTTTGAGAGGGAGGCTTATGCAAACTATGAGGACGTTTTGAAATTGGTTGAGTGAATATTTGAAAAGGCCCTTTTCTCTTTCTAACCGTCATTCATTAAGTCTTGTCATCAAAAGAGCGTCGACTTAATGAGGTTTACAAGTCTCTATGGTGATGGCACGCCCCTTTATAAACCCTCAGCGCCAAAAGTTCTTTTTTCCAAAGCGTCTCTTTCTATTCTCTCTCTCTCTCTCTAAGGTTTCTTCTCTCTAAAAAATTTCTACTTCCTAGCCTGTTCGATAGTTGATTCTCTGATTCACGTCATTTACTTCTTCTTCTTACCAAATCTTGAGAAATGGTAAGAAATTTCGAACCAAACTAAATAATCTCCGTCGAGTTAAGTATGCTATCTCATTGTTACGCCATTATTATTTGTTCATGTAGCTGTTAGTTGCATAAATGTTAAATCTTCAAATTCTTGTTGTTCATTTTAAATAATACCCTCTTATAAATGTTCTTGAGCTTCGATTTCAGCATTTCAAGTTATATTTTGACCATATATAGCATTCCATGAATTTTCCGAGTTTTTTAGGGCTTAAAGCTTCGCTTTTGAAATCTCAAGTTCTTGCCTAATTTGTTCGTGATTTCTTAGGTGGTACTTCTTGAACAGTTCCTTCCCTAGAACCTCGAGCGTCGACTCGACATTCCAAAATTGCCCCAACCATGTATCATGGGATGTGTATTGACGAACCTTACATTCGTGCCTATGCGGCCGGGTTAAAATTGTAGATGACCTAAACCAATGCGGGATTATTTGTTTATGCTAGGTGATGTTGACTGCTACTTGCGGTGGAAGAATTTTTCGAGCCGTTCTCAATGACCAAATCTTCCATCACATTTGTTGTTCTTTGATCACATCACTATCTTGCTTCGAGAATCGCCAAATTATTGGTGTGGAATTTGACGGACCTACTTCTCTCGGGCAGAAAAGGCTCTTGCATGGTCACATGCGTGGTGAAAGACTCCAAAGGAAGGCTGCGCTTAGGCTGGAAGGAATCGTTTGAAGATGATGCCTACTCGGCCATTTTTTTGGCAAGTATGATCTTCAAGAATGGCACCAGCGTCATGACATCGAGGCATTTGGAATACACCTCTGTTTGTCATCTTGAACAAAAGACTCAAGCGGGCACAAATTTTATTTGACATGCTTTGTGATCTTTGTCGTTCTTTGTCAGTCTTCTCGGCGAAGCGGCCCGCTGTTCGTTCGTCTTAAGCTTGTCTCATTCAGACTGGCCACTCGGTTCCATACTCGCCTCTTCGCTTTTGAGATGAAGAAAATCAAGCTATCCATCCAATTCACCAAAGGCACTTTCATTATCAACACTCACAAGCTCCAATGAAAGAGCTTCGACAAGAACTCCTCCTCTAATCATCGTTCATGCCTTGAAGCCTCTCCACTCAAGATCATTAAAATCAATCCTGAAACTCGTGACTCCTTCATGGCAGCGACTAGCCAAGCTATCCAAGGAACCAGCTGGCTGGCCAAGGCTCTTCCCAAAACTGCTCCGCTCCTCCACAACTCACAAAGCGGAAGAAAAGGATTTCTTCTACTCTTGAGCGGTTCCCAAGAAGAAAAAACTTCTTCTTGGACACTGGCCAATCTGCTTTGGACCTCTGCTAGATGCGAAGAAAAAAGTGCGCTCTGTTGATCTGCTCCGGCTCACATTGCTCCCGAAGAGACTTCGATCACGATCTTTGCTCTCTCCGTCCTCGCCGCGTAAGTCAAAATGCACCCTACGAACCTTTCATTCCCTTCATCCCACCTTTCTCTCCATATCCTCTTCTCCCCTCCACTCACTTCTTCAACGGCCCATTCTGTTTGCTGGGAGGAGCATTCTTCCACGCTCCCAAGCCAAAGCAGCAGAAGAAGTGCGTGGCTCTATCACCCTCTCCACCTCAAGACTCTATCCCTTCTCCACCCCATTCACCTGAACCCATCTCCACCATTCTTCTAGACACCTCTTTAGCCATTATACCCGTTCCTTCAAACTCTGCTCCATCTACCTCCTCTTCTTCCTTTTCTATGCCTGACCATTTCTCTTCTCTTGCCCCTCACATATCTACTCTTACATCAAACCGCCTTCCTGCCAGAAATCTTTCCCCCTATCTCTCAGTATCTTACCCCCATCTCCATCTCTTCTGATCTATACCAAATTCTTTTTCCCACCATCTCCTCTGCCACTCACTCCTTTCTCTTTGACTTCTCCTCCATATCAGACCTTCTCTATCCTTCTACTTCCCCTCCTAACTTTGTTCTTCTACCCGACTATCCCTTCCCTTCTTACCTCTTAGAAGCATCCTCTTCTTCTTCTGCTTCTCACTTCTCTGTCCGCGACCTAGCCAGCGACATTGAGGTTGATTCCAAACCCTCTTCTCCTCCACCTTACACTTACGCTCATCACCTGCTTCATCTTCCTCTTCTCTCCAGCCTCCTGACCCTTGACCCAGCCATATTTAGTCAACCTTAACCCTTCTCTACCTACTCGCTGCTGGCGATCACGCCGTGCGGAGCTTCTCCGAGCGAACAACGACCAGCTAGCTCAGCTCAACAGGACAGTTTCTTCTATGGCACAGCAGATTGATGTGCTCAACTACGGCCTCAATGCTACTCATGCCACTATCTTTGATATAGGGAAGATTGTTGATCAACTAGTGAACGACACTGCTCAGGCCTTCACAACTCACAGGTTCCTAGTTCAAGATCAACAAGCTGCTCTGATCGGGATGCTGCACTCTCAACAAATCAGCATTTGTGGTCTTTTCAATGAGCTCAAAACCGCCATGGCTCGGGCAATTCTTAGCCGACGAGAGTTGCTGATTTCACCAATCACCACGTCGAAGAAGCCAATGCATGGCTGGCTGGCTGTGACAGTAGGGTTGGTGCCATCGGGGAGGAGAGAGCTACTCACTTCTTGAATCAAGCCACGATTGAGGAACGAGCCGACTCAGAAACGTCTGAATGGAGAATCGAATCTGGTTGGAGACTACTTAGAACGAGCGCTCGGCCCAATCTATTTTGATTACGTTGGTATTACGTTTCTATATTTACGTTGTTAAACCATCTTTGCTTTGACAAAACCTGGCTGTTTAAGCGGCTTGTTTAATCACAGATGTCTCAAGTTTCTTTCAAAGTTTAAATTGCTTCTTTCTGATATATCTGCTCAATTTAAACTTCACGTTTAAATCTTTATATCTGCATGCATACTTATAGATTTAAACCTTGCTTTTCTTAAGTACTTTGTCTTAATGTTTTTATTCTGTAAGTACTTGGTCTAGCTATCTCTCTACTAAGACTTCTGCTCTAAGAGGTATGTATGCTCTTTATAAAAACTTCCTTAAGACATACTATTACCTCAGTGCATGATTCAAAATGTGGCGAGATGATGACATCAACCAAATAGGAGGAGATTGTTGATTCCTATGATTAGATTTGGTTGAGTCATCTTCGATTCTATTATCTGATAGGCTAAAAGGTGCAGCGTGTTTAGTGTGGCAAGCTGTCTTAGAGTCATTTTGTTTAGAATAGTTTCTAAGTGTTAGTTCTTAGGCGCTCTGCAAGCTTCTCTGACGACCCTTGAAGGAGCAAGAGACTTTGAAACGCTCAAATAGCGGAAAATCAAATTTGGCCAAAATCAAGGAACAATGACACGTGTACACCTATTCAGATATTTTCGAAAATATCTGGTCATCATGTCTTCACCAGATAATTTTTTCAAGAAGTCAACTACGCATAATGACAAGCTGTCGGTGAATCCACGAAAATCGAAGGCGAAGACATTACCCGTTTTGGCTAAGAAGACTTTCCAAGGCTGCAAAGCACAGACTGAAAACATTACTACGTTTAGTAATGTCTTCTCTTGCATCTCGATGATCGTGGTTTTCTTTCCCAAAGCGCGAATTGCATTCAATGCAAAGGCGTTGGGCGATTTATCTCGATTTTAACCCAGCGGTCAAAAGATCTCTTCCTGGTATATATTCAAGTGTTGAAGATCTGAAGAAACAACTCTTGCGCATTAACTCTTAAGCTTCATCTTCATCACTCAAGCATTCAAGAGATCAAAGGACAAGGGCTAACATTTGACCAAACTTTCTGAAGCTGCAGATCTGCCATCTTAAATTCTTTCTCAGCTTCATTCTGTTTGTCTTTAAACTGTTCTTAATTTCTGCACGTGTGGAGAACAATTATTCATTGATTGTCTCTCTCACCTTTATACACTTGGTTAAAAATTCATTTTGTACACGATCCATTAGAGATCTAAGTCATAAACCTAGTGGATAAACAAGTGCACTTTTAAAATCCAAAGCTAACCACTTTGGTAGTGGATGTAGTACTATTCACAGTACGAACCACTTCAAATCCCTGTGTGCAGATTCAAACTCTTCTTATCGCTCTCTTTAATTGATTGTGTTTAAGCGTTTTCATCTGCATTTGCCTTAACAACACTCTTGATTATTTCGAGAATCTAATTTGTTTCCGGCCGCTAAGCACTTCTATTCAAACATTTTATAAATCCTTTAGAAGTGTTCTTAAAAGAAAAAGTTTTATAAAAACATATCTAGGCTATTCAACCCCCCCCCCTTCTAGCCTAGATTGAGCCTACTTCGGGACCAACATAAAGCATAGTTTCGATACAAGTTACCTCCCACCTCCTAGATTATGGATGATTTAGTTCATCATAGACAATGAACAACACATGGAGATGATCGGATACATGATTTGATCTTCAATACTTGAAATTACACAAACTAACTATGCTATACAATCTAAAAACTACCTAAAATCTACTAAAGAGAGCTTCCAGCCGTCTCCTTCCTATTGTGCTCGGCATCTGACTTCAATATATACTCGGGAGTTGTAATCCAATCGAACCACTATGTGAAAATCCGAAAATCAAGCATTCTGACCACCTTGCGGTCGTAAGGTGTTGAGTACCTTGCGTCCGCAAGGTCTCCATTGTGTCTGGCCTTTTGGTTTCTTGATTTCTGCCTTGTGACCCGTACTGCCTACCTTACGGTCGCAAGGTCTGAGGCACCTTGCGTCCGCAAGGTGTCCAGAATTGACAGTCTTCACTTTTCTTCTTTTGGCTCTTCTTGAAATTTGCACTTAAAACCCTGGAGTTTGGCATATTTTCACTAACAACCCTGAAACTTACAAAACTCACCGAAAACATATATTAGTAGTCAAAAGCCTCGTGAAATAGCATAATTTAAGTCATAGATGCATATAAAATCGACGTATAAAATACATCGATCAGGCGGCTTAGACAAAAGTTAGGGCATACAAAAAAATATTAAAAAAGGGAGGAGAAATATGGGCTCGCTAGGCTGAAAACCCGAAAGGGCGGCCTAGGCAAAAATTAGAGCACATAAAAAAAAATATATATATGAAAAAAAAGAATAAAAATATAATAATAAGGCGAATAAGGAGAGGGAAAACACTCTTTGAAAACTTCGGCATCCTACCTCCAGGTCTTGACAAGATGCAAGGAAGCTCGTGATGGAAGAAAGAAAAAAAAGAAAAACCACGACAGGAAGCTCGCAATAAAACACTAAAATATAATATTACTGGTCCTAAGGTGCAGCTTAGGAATAATTGCTAAAGAAATTTAGGTTATACATTAATTTCCTGTACATATCTATTACTGCCTCTACCCCCTTTGTTTCCCCAAAATTATCCTTCATTTGCGGCTTAAGCCTCGGAGTGGTCCATCGATGCTGCGGCGTCCGCCGGCGGTCCCATATACTTCTTACGCAAGGCACGAAAAAGACTCAGGCTCATAAGAAGCACCAGAAGTATCCTCGTCCTATTCATCATCTGGGTTGCCATTATCCAGTAATAGCCGGACGACTTGGATTCTGCCCATTCACTACTGCCCTGTTTGATTGCGAAGAAAAATACAGGGGCTAGGAGAATAGCCTTATGCCGAGTATAGCCCTGCAACTATTATATGGCCAAGAAGGTATTTGCCTTTTCCTCTCCCCACATATCATGAAAAAAAAAGAGAAGGGGAAGCCTGTTCGAGCCCGAAGGTATATTCCTTTAAAATTCATTTTGGAAATATAGCGTGCCATTACCCATTTAGATATCGGTATAGCTTTACTTTGTGCGTGTGTTTTGAGTCTGCATTTTTTTATTTCGCATCCTATAAAATTAGAGTGCATTGTAAATGTTTGTACAGGTTTTAACAAAAACAAAAAAAACAACAAAAAAAACAAAATAAAAAAAATACAACAACAAAAACAAAAACAAAAATAAAAAATACAAAAACAAAAATAAATTTTTTTATGTATTCTTTTGCATATATATAAACGTTTTTGCATTTTAAGCATTATAAATGCATTTTGCATCTTAAAGATATATACTACATTTTGCATTACTGCATGCATGATAGAATAAAAAATACCCATACATCATTTTAATAAGCATCATGTAATTTTTAGGCATCACATGTGCATCAAATAAAAGTAGTACATACATTCATCATTTGCATTTATTATCCAATAAGCTGCATTAGGGGTGCGCTAAAAAGAGATAAAATGCCACCATTCATCAAAATAAATATTCTTATGACATTTACTATATCCCTGCAGCATAAGCATGCATCATTTAGCCCCATTTGCACTTATAGTATAAATCATGCATGGTAAGGTCAAATAGTGACCACTAGTTTAATCATGCATCGTAAGAATAAATTGCATGCATCATTACATAATTGCATCATTTAGACATAAATAGGACATGCATAAGCATCATTAATAAAGTCAGGAATGCTTCAAAAGTGCCAAAATCTAGCAGATCAGAAGTATTTCCAGGCGGACCAAACAAAAAAAGATAAAAAAAAAGACAAAAAAAGATGGTAATAAGCATGAAAATAAAGAAAAGTGGCAGGCATGCAGAAAAAAAAGGAGAAAAAAAACAAAAAAAAAAAAAAAAATCGGGAGAGGGAAAATGCATGTACAAGAAAGAAAATTTATAGGTACATGCAACAAGAACAAATGCGGCGGCAGAAGAAGAAATTTTCGGCTGAAGCTAGAAAATGGAGTGAAAAGAAGACAGCAGCAAAGAAAAGATGATTCTGACCAAGGTTAGAAGGAGCAGTAAAGAAAAAGGAAGCAGCATCAAGAAAAATTTTCCAGCTAAAGCCGAAAACATAGCGGGACATGGAAAAAGATTTTCCAAATAAGGCCGAACAAGCAAAAAGAAAAATCCCCAAAGAAAGTGGAACAAAAAATCGAACAAAAAGAAAAATCGCACAATTTTTTGCAGTCACGACAAAACAACGGTAAAGCAACATCAGAAAGGAACACGACAAAGGTGGAAAGGAATATTTTCC
Source organism: Codonopsis lanceolata (assembly GCA_013146195.2). NCBI lineage: Eukaryota > Viridiplantae > Streptophyta > Magnoliopsida > Asterales > Campanulaceae > Codonopsis > Codonopsis lanceolata. Next base: position 115,805,888 of record CM028377.1, on the reverse strand, counting down.
TTTTTAGCGGTGCATTTGTATGATGTTTGGAAACTTTCCTTTAAGGGGTACACAACCCAGTTAATAGGGAAAGGTCTTGTTCTCCGTTGAAGGCGAGTTCTGAGGAGGCAATGCATTCCATACATTTAGGCTGCGTGGGAAACTTTCCTTTAAAGGGTACACAGCCCCGGATTTATAGGGAAAGGTCTTGTTCTCCAGTAGAGGCTGAGTTCCTAGGAAACAATTCACTCCGCATAGCCGCCTGACGAACTACGTTTGGTCGATTCCTTGCTAAGGATCGTAGGCGGTCTATGACGGTAGACGCGACCATCACATCACGTATTTACCCTTGTCGTACTTTATTTGATAAAGCTTTGCCGCACTTGCTCATTTTGTATTGCCGCACTTGCACCGCAACACTTACACCTGCAACATTTAGTCCCCAACCGAGTGAACTATGTCTCGATGCGATTCCTTGTTTAAGGATACGTGGCGACCTATCACGGTAGGCCCGACCGTTATGCGAGTGATAGTTTAGGTTTTGGCACGAACTACGTTTTGGTGCGAGTTCCTTTATTAAGGGATACGTGGCGGCCTACATTAGTAGGTTCGACCATCGATGTACTTTAAATTCATATCGAGGTTAGGCTCCATCTTTCCCACATTTCGGGTTGATGGTTGTCCCCTTACATTTGTATCTCCTTTTCATTTATTTATATAATCCGCAGTGCCGCCTGCTTTGCCAAAAAAAACTTTAAATTCATATCGCTTAAAAACTACGATAACCTTTTATAACCGACTAAAATGTCTAGGTTATGGAGTTTGATAGCATGATAAAGCGTGCATTATAACGCTACCAATTGCATTACTCTCCGTTTTTCAATGAACGAAATTGGAGAGTCTATTGTTTATCAACGATGTTCGTCTACTCGGTAAGCCTTGGGTTACCTAGACTCCATCGTTGAGTGGCTCTAGACACCCCAATTTCGTACCCACGGTATGTGACTCGACATAAGATATCAAGAAGCTGTCAAAACTTAACAAATGTCAAGTTACATGAGTTAAAAATGCGAAAGGCAAAGCGAGGATGCGTGAAAAGATGAGCTGCGAGGGTGAAAGTATGAAAAACAAACTTTAATAGTCTTTGTGGGTGCCGCACCAGGGCCTTGGTGCCACCACATTATGTTGTTGGTGCCACACCAAGGGACTCCTTGGCGCACGGAGATTTCATTGTTGCTCTCTTGGTGAAAAAAAGTCTGTGCAGTCTTGAAGCCAGCGGTACAACTCAATGAAGCGGCTGAAAGGAAACTCCAAAATGCCCGATGACTCCTGCTCTTCACTATAAATAGGAGACCCGACTCCTCATTTCGATTGCTCGGATGTTCGCGATAAAAATTGCAACGAAACTCTCTCCGTTATCTGTCAAAATAATAGTACGAGAGGTGTGAGATAGGTGAGTGGAAGCCCTAAAGTCTCAAACCCCGTCCAAACTCCGTCGAAATAAATACCCATAGGTTATAAGTGATCCCTAGCCTAGTTGTTAGGTATTCACCTCACTTCAGGGCCCAAAATCCCAAAGTAAGTCGGTTACTGCTGAGTAACGAATCAATAAATTAAGCCGTTATTTCGCCCAACCAAAAGGCGAAACCAACCAAAATAAGTTTGTCACTCGCCCTTGTAGATAAGCCAAAACTACCATATATAAGTCGTCACTCTGCCCAAACCACTTCAGACAAGCAATAAAAGTCGCCCTCTCCGAGAAGGACGAGAGCGAGCACACCCCGCTCTAAAAGGTAACAGCCTTTAAGGGCGTTTTTATTTGTTTATTTATTTATTTGTCTACTTATTATTTATTAAAGTTGTATTTGAAAACTGGCACAATGTAGTCAATATAAGCCGTTGTGCTGCCCGGATTAGATTAGGAAATAATATGTAAAAAGAGGCGTTATAATGGTAAAATATTATTAAATGCATTTGTAATTATTGTAAGGAAATGGCGCAAGTCGTAAATAATGTAGCCATGGATGTATTTGTTTTATTTCTGTCTTTTAATGCTTTATTTATCGCTAAATAAATATAACAATAAGCATACTTTAGCCAAAAACTATTTTGAGATTGAAAGGCGAGTTGGGTGCCTAGCACCTTCCCAACTCGTAACTTAGACTCCGAACCCGCTTTTTTATCTCGGTTTTCTTTTTACGGTTTTTCTTTATTTTTGCCTTAAAATAAAGATGGCGACTCTAAACTTTTTGGATCCAGTGGGGCCTCGCAACACTCCTTCTTTGCACTTTTCCGTTCTCCCCTTAAAAAGGGAGAATAGGAATGGAAGGGTGATGTATTCTCATATCCTGATATCCCCTAAACAAGGAATAACTTGATATGGGAAACCCAAAGCTCCCATAGTGATCGAAACGAGCCATAAGACTATTTTTATAATAAAATCCACTAAAGGTAACCGAGGCACATTCCAACGTGCTAACATAGACAACACTCCTCTCGCACTTTTGATTTCGTCTTCCCCAAACAAGGGAGGGTGGAGCGAGCGGTGGTGTCCCGCATCCGCACGTCTGCACCGGGAACCTCACGCCGGACTAGCCTTTTAGCGCGCAAGGCCCTATTTTAGTTCCAAAATTGGCACTTTCACCCCTCGCATTTCTTGTTTCGCGCATCACTGCTTTTCCTTTCCCATTTTTGACTCACGTAACTTGACATTTGTTAGGTTTAAGCGGTTCTTGATATCACATGTCGAGTCACATATCGAGTGCGAAATTGGGGTGTCTACACCCACACACTGCCTTCTCTCAACCCCCATTGATATACCCACCAAACAAAGCGCAACAATTCCATTCCATTGTAAAACGACAATAAACCCACGCTAACACAAAATCATCTTACCTCCAAAATTCTCACTTGATAATCAATGAAGAACATTAGATTTAGCTTCATTACTCATTTGCCTCCATGGATTATGTCTTCCTCTTGCCATGGCGCCTCTCCATCTCTCTTTCTCTCTCTCTAAAACTTCTCTCAAATGGGGTTAATGGGTAGACCAAGAGCGAGATGGAGGGAGATCTATGTTTCAGATCCGGGTTTCGAGAGATGGAATTTGTAGAGTCTTGGAGCGAAGGTAGAGAGCATGGCATTGGAGCTAGAACGACTATGCTTAGAGATGGAGGGAGAGATGCCCGGCCGGAGATAGATTGGAGATAATGATGGAATGCGAAAAGATCGAATCGAGTAGAATTTGGTGAGGAGAGGGCTGGAGATAAATCTGTGGATGCGATAGGAGATGAGGGGTGATTTTGGCGAAGATGGAGCCGGGAAGGAGGTCGAAGCGATGGGGAGAGAGTTCGGAGAATGAGGAGGCTAGCTAGCTATTTTTGGAATCTGAAATTTTTTTCCTTAATTGATCGCAGAGAGGTGATGATGAAGAAGACGAGGGCAAAATAGGTATTTAACATAACTTAACGGTTAAATTTAACGTCTATCCAAAAATAGGGTTAACATGCAAGATAAGGCTGAATGCATGGCCGCTCAGAAAATTTTGATGTCTCGGTGGCCTAATTGCAATTTTGGAAAAGTACAGTGGCCCAAATATGCGTTTTGCCAATAAAAATCTTTACATTTGACATTAAAGTGTTACTTTATAACATTAAATGTGTCACTTTTTAGCATTAAATATGCTACTTTTGACCGTACAAGTGTCATTTTGCCTTATAAATAAAAATCGCCGTTATTGACCTTAACAGTGTCACTTTTTAGGATTGAAAATGTCACGTTTTAGTATTAAATGTGTTACTTTTTGCAGTCAACGTTAGTTTTGAAGTGACACTTTTTAGTATTAAATGTGTCACTTTTTAGTATTAAATGCGTCACTGTTTAGTATTAAGAGTGTCACTTTTTAGTATTATATATGTCATTTTTTTAGCATTAAGAGTGTCACTTTGTATTTTCATGAGAATTATAATAAATTTCCCTTTATAGTGTCACTTTCAACCTTAAAATGTGTCACTTTTGTCTTTTCAACGTGTTACGGCTTTAAATGTGTCATTTAACATTTCGTTAAAGTCCATTAGCGTCCATCAAGTATCTCAAGGCAATTGATGCTAACAGATGGCTAACATAGGCGATAAAAGATTAAGCGTAAGGCGTAGGAAATATAAGATTTTCAGCATCAAACTTTGAAAGTGCATGGACACTTGGGAGCAAAATGACACATCTTGCCAATAAAACTTAAAAACAACGCTCAGGAGTTTTGAACCTATGACCAACGCACCAATTTTTTATTTTTTATTATTTTAATTTTAAAATCTAAAGTGTTACAATGGGAACCATCTCAACTAATCCTTTTTTTTATTTGTTATGACCCGTGAATTTCTAAATGGGGCTCCATCTTACGGATTTAGGATCCGTAAGACCGTCCTATACAAGTCTTTGCCTATATTGTTGAGGTGGTCTCTGGCGGTCTTACGGATCCTTATCCGTAAGACGGATCTATTCAGGTTAAATCGGGCAAAATTCAAAAATCTCAATGCAACCCCTTAGTTTTTGAAAATTACAACGCCACCCCTCATGTTTATATATACAGAGTGTCACTTTTTACTATTAACAATGTCACTTTATAGTATAACATGTGTCACTTTTGGCCATAGAAGTGTCACTTTGCATTTTTAATGAAAATTATAACTTTTCCCTTAAAAAGTGTTACTTTTTGGGCTTAAATGTGTCACTTTTAGTCTTAAATGTGTTGCTTTCACTTTGAAAAGTGTCTTTTTTTTATAAATAAAAATCATTACGTTTGACGTTAAAGTGTTACTTTATAACATTGAAAATGTTACTTTTTAGCATTAAATGTGTTACTTTTGACCGTACACGTGTCATTTTGTCTTATAAATAAAAATCGTCGTTATTGATCTTAAAAGTCACTTTTTAGCATTGAAAATGTCACATTTTAGTATTAAATGTGTCATTTTCAGCAGTCAACGTTATTTTAAAGTGACATTTTTAGTATTAAATGTGTCACTTTTTAGTATTAAGAGTGTCACTTTTAAGTATGTTTGGCTTTAAACGTGTCATTTAGAATTTCGTTAAAGTCCATTAAGGTCCGTCAAGTATCTCAAGGCAATTGATGCTAACAGATGGCTAACGAAGCTGACAAATGATTAAACTGTAAGGCGTGGGAAACATAAGAATTTCAGCAGCAAACCTTGAAAGTGTAGGGGCACCTGAGCAAAATAACACATCTCCCCAATAAAACTTAATAACAACACTAATGGGTTTTGAACAGTAGACCATCACACAAATTTCCAAACTTAAAGAGTTTTTTTGTAAACCATCTCAACAGATCAATTTTTATGGATTTTGTAACGTATTATTTATTTATTATGATCCGAGAATTTCTAAATTGGGCTCCATCTTACGGATTTAGGATCTGTAAAACCGTCTTACACAAGTCTTTGCCTATATTGTTTTATTTAAAGCCTTTGTGTATATGATCATTATTAAAAGAGGAAAAGTGATTGAACTATGAGAGAGTTGAATTATGTCTTACGAATAAGGATCTGTAAGACGGTCTTATAAGAGATTTACCCATTTTGTATCACATCTCTCTCTAATTGACTGTCCATTTTTAAGAAAAAGTTTGCCAAAAAAATAAGTGTTTATTTTTGTATGAAATTACTAAATTGGCGATTGTTATCTATTATGTCCCACAGTGACAATACTATTACTCCTTCCGTTTTCAAAATATTGTCTACTTTGATCTAGCATACTGTTTTAAAAAAATAATTGATTGTATTATAAATATTTGTGAAATGTGTTGTTTCCTTTACTGTCGTTGAGTATGTGGCCATAATTAAAGTAGTTAGAAAAAGTAAGGGTAAAGTGGTAAAAGTGTTTTCTTAGAAGGAAAAGTTTTGAAAGAGGACAATTATTTAAGAACGGACGAAAAAAGAAAGATGGACGATAATTTGAAAACGGAGGGAGTATTATTTTTGGTAGAAAACATTGTTACAATATTATGACATGAAGATTCAGGTATTCATACACTATCAGTTTAGAACAAGGGTGTAGTATAGAACTTTTCAAATTATGTGAATCCTTGAATTAGATGATGATAAAAATTAAGAAAAAACGATTTTAGAGGTATTTTATGTAAAACCGATCATTTTATCTCGACTCACCGTATGTTGGCAGTAGGGCTGGCGATTGGGTGGGTTGGGTTGGATCGAAACAGGTAACGGGTCGAAATGGATCGTGACCCGTTATAACCCAAAATTAAAATGGACGAAATGAGTTGATTCGAAACGGTTCGGTTCGGGTCGAAATGGCGCAGCGGTCGACCCGTTTCAACCCGCAAATTTCTATTAAAAACCTTATATTTATATAGCAAAAAACGGGTTATAATGGGTAACGGGTTCGACCCGCTTTAACTCAACCCAAATTGACACGTTATTTTTTTCGGTCGAAGTGGATTACCCATTTCAACCCAAAAAATAATAATAACGGATCAGGTTGGGTCAGGCAATTTCCATGTCGGGTTTAATGGATTAACGAGTTTTGAGTTGTAATTACCAGCCCTAGTTGGTAGCTTGAGTTATGAAATAATTTTGTCTTTTTTACAAATTAAGATTAGTAAAACCGGCTCGCAAGAGACTTATTTTTAGATGATATTGTATGTGACTTGTTATAGAAACGGAAAGTAGTAATTGTTAGTAACTTATAAAATCTTAAAGAAAGGGATATTTAAGGATAGTTATGGCGATGTTAACTCTTAAATTTATCGCAATTCAACCAACTATATGGCCTATAGAAAAATAGAGGCGCTATTGTGAACCTGGTGAAAGAGTATAGTTCATTCCAACAAAAAAAATGTTCAATCTAAACTTTACAACTAGTCGTCATACATTTAAACAGAACCAAAACACAAACTACTCGAGATAAACAATCACAATAAAGTGTGACTAAACCCAAGGCTGACCAAATTGAAAAAAAAATTGCGTTGGTAAAGCTCACTCAGCACGTGTAGTACAAACTGTGAGTACCTGATCGATGTATTTTATACGTCAATTTTATATGCTTCTATGACTTAAATTATGCTATTTCACGAGGCTTTTGGCTACTAATATATGTTTTCGGTGAGTTTTGTAAGTTTCAGGGTTATTTGTGAAAATATGCGAAACTCCAGGGTTTTAAGTGCAAATTTCAACAAGAAAGGCCAAAAAGGAAAAATGAAGAAAAAGTAAAAGGCTGCAGAATCTGGAGACCTTGCGGACGCAGGTGCCTCGAGTTCTGCGACCGCAAGGTAGGCGTGGTCGAGAAAGGAAGCAACCAAGGAATCAAGCGGCCAAACACACTGGAGACCTTGCGGACGCAAGGTACCCAACACCTGCGACCACAAAGTGGTCGAGAATGCGACTATTTCGGATTTTCACACGGTCATTCGATTGAATTACAACTCCTAAGTATATAGAAGTCAGATGCCGAGCCCAACATAGAGGAGGACGACTAGAAGTTCTCTTAGGTAGATTTTAGGTAGTTTTTTGATTGTATAACATAGTTAGATTTTGTAATTCCAAGTATTGAAGATCAAATCATGTATCCGATCATCTCCAAGTGATGTTCATTGTCTATGATGAACTAAATCATCCATAATCTAGGAGGTGGGAGGTAACTTGTATCAAATTTATGTTTTGATTTTTATATATGTTCATTCAATGCTTGTTGATTGTGTTGTTTATCAATCCCTATATTATTTTGCTTTGAACAAATGAATGTAATCGCAAATAATAAAGGCTTAGAGGTGCGGATAACTGCATGACCAAGTGCATATGTCGTACACTGGCTCACCAACACAATAAATTGGACCTATCGATGCACGAGAGTGATTGTAAAACCCTAGTTTATTGCTTGCTTGTTTATTTCGTGAGTTCATACTTTCATAATCATCATTAGTATGTTAACTTAGCTCACTCATATGTTTAAAGTCGATAGCATGTTCATTGACGTCGTTTGGGATGCTCGTATGCACCTTTCCTTCACGAGTTGCTTTGAAACTCGGGTTTGTGTTTTATGTTGTAAACATATGGATTAATGTTAGAGACCACTCATAACAACATTAACACGCTTTAGATGTTGGTTGAATGCTAGTTGCATCGTCGGTTTGGTTGCTAGTTTGATTCTAGGGTTAACCCTTCTCCGTTTGACCTTTTTAGTTGTTGTTCGGGAGTGTTTTGCCTAAGTTCTTAGCCTTGTTTGAGTGAGGTTTGAAGCTTGATTGCTTTGGTTATTGATTGGAGGCCTTTTAGGGTGAATTATAGACACTTTTTGGCCTTGGAGGACTTGAGGTTGCATGCGGGTGAGTCCGGGACCGAGCAAGGAATCAAGAAAGGTGAGATTAGGGTAGTCTGCCACCATGCGCTTGCATGGGTTCATCACCATGCGACCGCATCACCCCTTTTGCTGGTTACGGGAATTTTCTGCCAGCTCACAAACTTGACCAACTAAACCCCACCCAAACCCAACCTAACCCACCCTAAACCACCCTAGTTCGTCCTAACTATCCTCCCTTGCATGCTTGACAAGTTTTAAGTGTTTTGGATGCATGTACAACACTTGGCAAAGAAAGACCTCCAACATGCAAAGCCATGCATTGGACACCTTCCCCCACCCCACTTCAGCCATTGTGTGACCAAATACCTCCACTAAGCTATCCTAATCAGTCTTCATCTTCCAAATTCGTGGCTGATCACTTCATGAGAGTTAGAGAGGAGTTCTTGAAGGTTCTTGAGTGATCAACAATGGTGGCCAACTCTTGAAGAAGCCATTTCCAAAACCGAACCGTAGAAGTGAAGAGGAGGGCAAGGAGAACACATAACCACCCTTGCATGGACGTTTTGTACTACTTGTAGGGATTGTTTAAGGTAAGTTACAACATCTCTTCTTATTTATTTTAGCCTCATTGACCCTAGGGAAAACAATCTTGCTATATGAGGTCAATGAGAGCACTTAGGACTTTGTAGAGATGCCATGTTCTAGAATATGTTATATGATGAATTTTGGTTGTATGAACAGATTATAGACATATTATAAACCATGATTTTGATGTCATTTAGGTGTAGTAATGTATGATAAATCATTCTACTTTGTTGTTTAAGTGTTGGGAGCATATTGGATGAGATAGTTAGGCTTGTAGAGATGTCATGTTCTCGTATATGCTAAATGATGTATTTTGGGTTGTATAAACAGATTATGATCAGATTGTAAATCATGATTTTAATGTTATTTAGGTGTGATAATGTATGATAAATCATTCCATCTTGTTGTTTAAGCATTGGGAGCATGTTTGATGAAATAGTTAGGCTTGTAGAGATGTTATGTTCACGTATAAGCTAAATGTTACATTTTTAGTTGTATGATCAGATTATAAACAGGTTATAAACCATGTTTAGGATGTTATTTATGTGTGATAATGTATGATAAATCACCCTACTTTGTTGTTTAAGCATTGGGAGCATGTTCGGTGAAATAGTTAGGCTTGTAGAGATGCTATGTTCACGTATATGCTAAATGTTACATTTTTAGTTGTATGATCAGATTATAAACAGGTTATAAACCATGTTTAGGATGTTATTTATGTGTGGTAATGTATGATAAATCACCCTACTTTGTTGTTTAAGTGTTGGGTGCATATTTGATGAAATGACAAGAATGTATATGCCTAGTTTGTGACTTTGATTCTATGTTTCATACTTGATTGTTTGATTGGGGTTTTATGGGTTTAATGACCTTAGTAACCTATTTAATTATGTTAGTATGGACATAGGAGAGTATTGAGGCCAATGGCTTCTATACCCTAATTTTGAAAGATTGATTATGACTCAACGGAGTTGACCATTTGGTTAGTATGACATTAAGGAGTAATATGCCTAAGTCCTACGAATTTTGGGGTAGTATTAATGGAGGTTAAGCCTCCAAGCATTTTAAAGTGTATGAAGAACACTTGATGATTAGAGTCTTGATTTATCTCTAATGTGATTATGTGCTAGTTGTGAATTAAAAGCATGACTAGATGATTGTAGAGTACTTGCCTACTTATTTGAGCATATGAATATGAATTACGTGTGCTTGAAGTTTGAGTCCAGCTGGAGTCGGTTTGTTGAGTCTTTGGGGCGGGACGATGCATCATCTTCACGAATTGTGAGATTCGTGATTTTGATGGATCGCCGCGCCGGATTACACACACCCCTCTATCGATGGCCACGGTAGGGAAGTAGTTGATCTTAGTTGTAGTATGGAAACATGACTTTGATAACTATCGGAACTCGGCGGAAATGTCTCGGGGCGTCGATATCCACGAAAGGGATATCGAGGACACATAAGTTTTGCAGGAGCGACATGCGCTTTTTGTAGCGATATCACCTCCCTTTTGTATGAATTGACTCACGAGTGATATGTGAATAATGTGCTACGTGAATATGATATGATATGAAATGATGGTTGAATGAATTAATGAAATGTTATACTTGTTGATAACATGATATTCAAATTGTTAAGTTATGAATGCCTTGACATTTATTTATGAAATGTATATTATGCAATAACATGAAGATTATTGTTGAGCATGATGCCATGACGGAAGTTATGTTAGTAACTTGCTTCTTTATGACTTACTTATTTGTTTTGATTGTTTTCCTATCGTAGTATCTTTTCTTTTGGCGAGGACGTTGGGAACATAAAGTTATATAAACTTTATGTGGGGTATCAAGACTTTGATTGTGTGATATTTGAACTTATGTTAATTAGTATTTAATCTTTTGAGAGCCGACATGTGTTAGTCGTGCCTAGCATATTTATGTTGATCATGCTTTAGTTGTATTAACCATGTATCGGTTGTTTAATATGTTTATTATCCGGCATGTTTTTAGCCGTCAAGCATGTTAGACTAGAGTTGTAGACTTAGTTTAATATTGGGTTCCGGCCGTAGCGTCGCCGATGACTTGATATATAATTGCTATAAATTGTTATATGTGCCTATTGTTGCGTCACATGATTTTATTTTTGGACCAAGAGATTCATTATCTCTAAGGTTGTGTTAGTTTGAGCTTGTTAGCTCGGGCGCCACTGTTTAATTATTATACGCTTCCGCATGTGTTAAAGTTTTTGGCGTACCGCCGTTATGGCCTTACCCACTATTTGCTACTTGTTTTTGTTATGTGCCTTTTGCAAGCGGCACGACCTCGGGGTCTCGTCTTGGGATCCGGGTCGGGTCGCCACAGTTGGTATCAGAGCGGGTCCCGGCCGGAAATGTGGGAACAAAGTGCTGTGCGGGCCAAAGTGCTACACCGTAGAAGGTGGGAGCCACCTCTTGATCCCCATATGAGCCTCCTGCATCGCCCGGGGTACGATTTGGCCTTGACGAGGACGTCAAGGATTTGAGTGGGGGAGATTGTAATAACCCCAATCCCACATCGGGTAGATGTGGGACTTGTGTTTGATTTATAAGGTAGTCATGCGCTACTACTGGGCACCAACATCATCCATGGACTTTTGGGTCGTGTGGGGGCATGTCCCAAGGTTCCTGTGTGGGCTACACAGCGGACTCTCTGGTCGTTACAAATGGTATCAGAGCTTATGTTTATAAGTTAGCTATTCGCCGGGATAGGTTCCTTGGCTTAGGGGGTTGGTTTTGTGTGATAGTTCTATCTTAACGAAGAGTGTTCTTGTAGGTTAAAATGGTTGACACTAGAGCTGGTACTAGCACCGGAGGTAGTGCCAGTAGAGGCACAAATGTTGGTAGAGAGACTAATGAGAACCGCCAGCCAGAGGTTCCTCCACTTCGGACGCCGGAGGAGCAGTTCGAAGCTATGTCTACCATGTATAGGGGAATGCTTGCGATGATGAACGAGATGAATCAGAGGGTCTTTGGTAGGGCTGAACCACCGCCAGGACCACAGCCACAGCCACAGCCGCAGCCAGCACCGCAGGTTGGAGTACCGGTACAGGATGCGAGACATCACGGGATTCGATGCTTGAGAAGTTCGTAAAGCTGAAACCAAGACAGTTCGATGGGGAACCGGATGCTTCGAAGGCCGAGTTGTGGATCGAGCATCTAGAGAAGATATTTGCACCGTTGAGGTGTGATGATGAGCAGAAGGTGGTACTAGCAGTGTTTAAGCTAGAGGCGGAGCAGTGGCAGGTGCTAAGAGAGAGTTGGGACATGCTGAGGATCCTCCACACATGGCCTAACTTTGTTAGGGAATTTAGAGCTTCATATGTGCCGGAGGTTGTTCGGGAGAGAAGGGAGAAGGAGTTCCTTGACCTAGTTCAGGGAGGCATGTCGATATCGCAGTATTCAGCGAGGTTCACGGAGCTAGCACGCTATTGCACTCATTTGATTCCGGATGAGGCCAAGAGAACGCAGAAGTTTGTGAAGGGCTTGAAGACGGAGTATAGGAGACAGCTATTATCTCATCAGTTCGTGGATTACAGGAAGGCAGTTGATAGAGCCTATGCGATTGAGAGGGACATCGAGGAGCATCGTGTCATGGGTAATTCGGGTTTTTCTTCACAGCCTAGACAGTCTTCGGGACGAGGAAATGGATCGGGTAATCGAGGGAATTATCATGGGCACAATGATCGTAGGAAGGGAAATGGCAAATTTAATCATGAAGGACAGGCGAGGAATCAGTCAGGTGGTAGAGGAGCTGCTTCTACACCGAGTCAGGGAGATCGTAGCATGATAGTGGTATGCTCCTATTGTTCGAAGACGGGGCACACAGAGGACAAATGTTGGAAGAAGAGTGGGGCACCGGTAGAGTGCTACTATTGCGGAGCTGCGGGGCACGTGAAGAGGAATTGCCCTAAGTTGAAGGGTAATCAGCCAGGAGGATCGAGCCAGCCTACTGTTGGGGCTAAGAGAGATAGTGATGGGAAAGCAAAGGTGCAGGGACGTGTATTTGCTTTAGACCAGAGGGGAGTACCTGAGTCGACCGCAGTCATTGGAGGTACCATTTCTATCTTCGATAGTGAAGCACGAGTACTTATAGATCCAGGGTCATCACATTCGTATGTTGCATCACACTTTGTTGATCGTTTGCGTGTGTTACCTCAGTCTTTGCCTTACGTGCTTGAAGTTTCTACCCCACTTGGGGAAAGTTTATTGGCTTCAGAAGTTTATAAAGCATGCGATGTACTTGTGGATGAACATGTTTTGCATGCGGATCTGGTAGTGTTGCCACTTTGTGATTTTGATGTGATACTCGGTATGGATTGGTTGTGCGCTTATCATGCTTTGGTAGATTGCTTTAGTAAGAGGGTTACATTTGATATGCCGGGTGTTCCTAAATTTATGTTCGTGGGTGATAACGCGTCTAGTGGGTTGCGTGTCATTTCTGCTCTAAAGGCTAGGAAACTTTTGTCACGTGGTTGCACGGGGTACCTAGCTTGTGTGATTGATAAACGGGTTTCAACTTCTGATCTTGAGGATGTGCCGGTTGTGAATGAGTTTTCGGATGTCCTCTCTAAAGATTTTGGGATGCCACCGGATAGAGAGATTGAGTTTTGTATCGAGTTGTTGCCGGGGACGACACCGATATTGAAGGCGCCGTATAGAATGGCACCTATGGAGTTGAAGGAGTTGAAAGGTTCATTGCAGGGAGCTTCTTGATATTGGCTTTATCAAGCCAAGTGTATCGCCTTGGGGTGCGCCGGTATTATTTGTCAGGAAGAAGGATGGAAGCCTTAGGTTGTGTATTGATTACCGGGAGTTGAACAAAGCGACGATCAAGAACAAGTATCCGTTGCCGCATATAGATGACTTGTTTGATCAGTTGCAAGGATCGGTGGTGTATTCTAAACTTGATTTGAGGTTCGGGTATCATCAGTTGAAGGTGAGAGACGAGGATGTTCCGAAAACCGCTTTTAAATGCAGTACGCATTATGAGTTTATGGTGATGCCATTTGGGTTGACTAATGCGCCGGCAGTATTTATGGACTTGATGAATCGGGTGTTCCATAATTTTCTTGATTTTTTTGTGGTGGTCTTCATAGATGAAATTCTTGTGTATTCAAAGTCTCGGGATGAGCATGCACAGCATTTGAGGATGGTGTTGTCGATTCTTCGAGAGAGGCAACTTTATGCTAAGTTTAGCAAGTGTGCCTTTTGGCTAGAGGAGGTCTCATTTTTGGGACATGTTGTTTCTAGTACCGGGATAGCGGTAGATCCTTCTAAGGTTGAAGCGGTGATGAATTGGAGGAGACCGACTACAGTTACGGAGGTTAGGAGTTTCTTGGGGTTAGCCGGGTATTATCGGAGGTTCATAGAGGGATTTTTGAAGATTGCTACACCGATGACAAATTTGACCCAAAAGAAGACAGCATTTGTTTGGAGCGATAAGTGTGAAGCAAGTTTTCAAGAATTGAAGAAGAAGTTGACTACGGCACCAGTTTTAGCGTTGCCTAGCGGAGATGAGAATTTTGTGGTTTATAGCGATGCATCAAAAGAGGGATTGGGTTGTGTTCTTATGCAGAATGGTAAGGTGATCGCTTATGCTTCGAGGAAGTTGTCTCCGTATGAGCAGAATTATCCCACGCATGACCTTGAGTTGGCAGCGATCATATTTGCTTTGCACAAATGGAAGCATTATTTGTATGGGTCGAAGTTTGAAATTTTCACGGATCATAAGAGTTTGAAGTACTTGTTCTCACAGAAGGAGTTGAATATGAGACAAAGGAGGTGGATGGAGAAGTTGAAAGATCATGATTGTACGATACTTTATCATCCGGGGAAGGCGAACGTGGTTGCCGACGCCTTGAGTAGGAAAGTTCATTTGTCGTGTTTGATGATTCGGGAATGGAAGATGTTGGAGGATGTCCGTGATTGGAGTCCTAGTGAGGTTAATCATGGAGTGTTGTTTGCTAATGTCCGGGCTATTCCAGTTTTGTTGGAAAAGATTAAGGAGACTCAAAGGAAGGATCCGGGATTAGTAAAGATCATTGATGGTTTGAGTAAGAATGAGGCACGGGAGTTTGCAATGAATCAAGAAGGGATTTTGACTTTCAAGGGAAGAGTTTGTGTACCTTCGGTTGAGGATGTGAAAGCGACTTGTGTTGGATGAAGCTCACAAGGCAAGATATACTATCCATCCGGGGAGTACGAAGATGTATAGGGATTTGAAGAAGCAATTTTGGTGGAATGGCATGAAGCGCCAAATTGCGGATTATGTGTCGAGGTGTTTGACTTGTCAACAGGTGAAGGCGGAACATCAAAGGCCCGCGGGATTGTTGCAGCCGTTAGATATTCCGGAGTGGAAGTGGGAGCACGTTACGATGGATTTTGTTTCGGGGTTTCCACGTGCAGCGTAGAGGTTTGATGCCGTTTGGGTTGTTGTAGATCGGTTAACGAAGTCAGCTCATTTTATACCGATTGCGATGACTTATTCCTTGAGTCAGTTGGCGGCATTGTATGTGCAAGGAGATTGTTAGACTGCATGGGGTTCGGTTAGCATTGTTTCAGGCAGGGATCCGAGATTTACTTGAGGTTTTGGCGGGCTTTGCGAGGAAGCCATGGGGACTAAGTTGAATTTCAAGATGACTTTTCACCCTCGCAGACGGACCGGTCAGAAACGATCTGAATACTTGAGGATATGTTACGGGCTTGTACGGTGGACTTTAAGGGAAGTTGGGATTCACACCTTCCATTGGCGGAGTTTGCATACAACAACAGTTACCAATCGAGTATTGGGATGGCACCGTATGAGGCACTTTATGGACGGAAGTGTAGATCTCCTATTTGTTGGGATGAAGTTGGAGAAGCGAAGCTATGGGGTTTAGAGATTGTGCAACAGTCGGCCGAGAGTGTGAAGTTGATTCGGGATAGATTACTTACGGCTCAGAGTCGACAGAAGAGTTATGCGGATAATCGGAGGAGAGATTTGGAGTTCCAAGTTGGAGATTATGTGTTTCTTAAAGTATCGCCGAGAAGGGGTACTAAGAGATTTGGGAAGAAAGGAAAGCTATCACCGAGGTTCGTTGGACCTTTTGAGATTCTTGAGCGAGTTGGGAGTTTGGCTTATAGGGTGGCTTTACCGCCATCATTGTCGGACATTCATAATGTGTTTCACGTATCTATGCTTCGGAAGTATCTTAAGGATGATTCGCATGTTCTTGCGTATGAGGAGATTTCATTTCAGCCTGATTTGTCGTATGTTGAGCAACCGGTGAAGATTCTCGACACCAAGGAGCAAGTATTGAGGAACAAGACAATTCCATTGGTTAAGGTTCTTTGGAAGAATCATGAGATCGAGGAAGCAACTTGGGAGACCGAGTTGGAGATGCGTGAGAAGTACCCTCATTTGTTTGAAGATCACGGTAAGAATTTAGGGGCTAAATTCCTTTTAGTAGGGGAGAATGTAAAACCCTAGTTTATTGCTTGCTTGTTTATTTCATGAGTTCATACTTTCATAATCATCATTAGTATGTTAACTTAGCTCACTCATATGTTTAAAGTCGATAGCATGTTCATTGACGTCGTTTGGGATGCTCGTATGCACCTTTCCTTCACGAGTTGCTTTGAAACTCGGGTTTGTGTTTTATGTTGTAAACACTATGGATAAATGTTAGAGACCACTCATAACATCATTAACACGCTTTAGATGTTGGTTGAATGCTAGTTGCATCGTCGGTTTGGTTGCTAGTTTGATTCTAGGGTTAACCCTTCTCCGTTTGACCTTTTAGTTGTTGTTCGGGAGTGTTTTTCCTAAGTTCTTAGCCTTGTTTGAGTGAGGTTTGAACTTGATTTGCTTTGGTTATTGATTTAGAGGCCTTTTAGGTTGAATTCTAGACACTTTTTGGCCTTGGAGGACTTGAGGGTGCAAGGGAGAGACCGAGCAAGGAATCAAGAAAGGTGAGATTAGGGTAGTCTACCATGCGCTCGCATGGGTTCATCACCATGCGACCGCATCACCCCTTTTTGTTACGGGAATTTTCTGCTCACAAATTTGACCAACTAAACCCCACCCAAACCCAACCTAACCCACCCTAAACCACCTAGTTCGTCCTAACTATCCTCTCTTGCATGCTTGACAAGTTTTAAGTGTTTTGGATGCATGTACAACACTTGGCAAAGAAAGACCTCCAACATGCAAAGCCATGCATTGGACACCTTCCCCCACCCCACTTCAGCCATTGTGTGACCAAATACCTCCACTAAGCTATCCTAATCAGTCTTCATCTTCCAAATTCGTGGCTGATCACTTCATGAGAGTTATAGAGAGTTTATTCAAGGTTCTTGAGTGTTCAACAATGGTGGCCAACTCTTGAAGAAGCCATTTCCAAAACCGAACCGTAGAAGTGAAGAGGAGGGCAAGGAGAACACATACCCACCCTTGCATGGACGTTTTGTACTACTTGTAGGGCTTGTTTAAGGTAAGTTACAACATCTCTTCTTATTTATTTTAGCCTCATTGACCCTAGGGAAAACAATCTTGCTATATGAGGTCAATGAGAGCACTTAGGACTTTGTAGAGATGCCATGTTCTAGAATATGTTATATGATGAATTTTGGTTGTATGAACAGATTATAGACATATTATAAACCATGATTTTGATGTCATTTAGGTGTAGTAATGTATGATAAATCATTCTACTTTGTTGTTTAAGTGTTGGGAGCATATTGGATGAGATAGTTAGGCTTGTAGAGATGCCATGTTCTCGTATATGCTAAATGATGTATTTTGGGTTGTATAAACAGATTATGATCAGATTGTAAATCATGATTTTAATGTTATTTAGGTGTGATAATGTATGATAAATCATTCCATCTTGTTGTTTAAGCATTGGGAGCATGTTTGATGAAATAGTTAGGCTTGTAGAGATGTTATGTTCACGTATATGCTAAATGTTACATTTTTAGTTGTATGATCAGATTATAAACAGGTTATAAACCATGTTTAGGATGTTATTTATGTGTGATAATGTATGATAAATCACCCTACTTTGTTGTTTAAGCATTGGGAGCATGTTTGATGAAATAGTTAGGCTTGTAGAGATGCTATGTTCACGTATATGCTAAATGTTACATTTTTAGTTGTATGATCAGATTATAAACAGGTTATAAACCATGTTTAGGATGTTATTTATGTGTGGTAATGTATGATAAATCACCCTACTTTGTTGTTTAAGTGTTGGGTGCATATTTGATGAAATGACAAGAATGTATATGCCTAGTTTGTGACTTTGATTCTATGTTTCATACTTGATTGTTTGATTGGGGTTTTATGGGTTTAATGACCTTAGTAACCTATTTAATTACGTTAGTATGGACATAGGAGAGTATTGAGGCCAATGGCTTCTATACCCTAATTTTGAAAGATTGATTATGACTCAACGGAGTTGACCATTGGGTTAGTATGACATTAAGGAGTAATATGCCTAAGTCCTACGAATTTTGGGGTAGTATTAATGGAGGTTAAGCCTCCAAGCATTTTAAAGTGTATGAAGAACACTTGATGATTAGAGTCTTGATTTATCTCTAATGTGATTATGTGCTAGTTGTGAATTAAAAGCATGACTAGATGATTGTAGAGTACTTGCCTACTTATTTGAGCATATGAATATGAATTACGTGTGCTTGAAGTTTGAGTCCAGCTGGAGTCGGTTTGTTGAGTCTTTGGGGCGGGACGATGCATCATCTTCACGAATTGTGAGATTCGTGATTTTGATGGATCGCCGCGCCGGATTGCACACACCCCTCTATCGATGGCCACGGTAGGGAAGTAGTTGATCTTAGTTGTAGTATGGAAACATGACTTTGATAACTATCGGACTCGAGCGGGGAAATGTCTCGGGGACGTCGATATCCACGAAAGGGATATCGAGGACACATAAGTTTGGCACATGTTTTTGCAGGAGCGACATGCGCGGAAAAAGGGTAACGATATCACCTCCCTTTTGTATGAATTGACTCACGAGTGCTTATATGTGAATAATGTGCTACGTGAATATGATATGATATGAAATGATGGTTGAATGAATTAATGAAATGTTATACTTGTTGATAACATGATACTCGAAATTGTTAAGTATGAATGCCTTGACATGATTATTTATGAAATGTATATTATGCCAATCGCATGAATTATTATTGTTGAGCATGATGCCATGACAGGAAGTTATGTTAGTAACTTGCTAAGTCTTTATGACTTACTCCTATTTGTTTTGATTGTTTTCCCTAGATCCGAGCCGAGCAAGCGGATCGAAGTGAGTAGCGTTTTGCATTGAAGAAGCTTGTGACGAGGTTGCTACCTTGTAATCGTAGTATCTTTTCTTTTGGCGAGGACGTTGGGAACATAAAGTTATATAAACTTTATGTGGGGTATCAAGACTTTGATTGTGTGATATTTGAACTTATGTTAATTAGTACTTAATCTTTTGAGAGCCGACATGTGTTAGTCGTGCCTAGCATATTTATGTTGATCATGCTTTAGTTGTATTAACCATGTATCGGTTGTTTAATATGTTTATTATCCGGCATTTTTTAGCCGTCAAGCATGTTAGACTAGAGTTGTAGACTTAGTTTAATATTGGGTTCCGGCCGTAGCGTCGCCGATGACTTGATATATAATTGCTATAAATTGTTATATGTGCCTATTGTTGCGTCACATGATTTTATTTTTGGACCAAGAGATTCATTATCTCTAAGGTTGTGTTAGTTTGAGCTTGTTAGCTCGGGCGCCACTGTTTAATTATTATACGCTTCATGTGTTAAAGTTTTTGGCGTACGCCGTTATGGCCTTACCCACTATTTGCTACTTGTTTTTGTTATGTGCCTTTTTGCAAGCGGCACGACCTCGGGGTCTCGTCTTGGGATCCGGGTCGCCCAGGTGATTAGTTAGGACCAGGTTCTTACATGATCTAGGTGACAGATAGATCATAAATATAGGTGACAGCTAGATTGATAGTTCTTGTGTTTAGGATATAGAATGGATGAATTTTGAGGGGATGGAGGCTGAACCAATTGTTCAACAGACTATATCTATCTTTAGTGAACGAACCCAAAACATTGAATGATATTATTATGAATTAAACATATAGGAGATACAAGTGAAACCCAGAATCCTAGATTGCCACACACCATAAGATCTTCATATCTGTTATTACTGTCTAATTAGTTAAACATCTAAAATAAATAGTAGTTTAGAGTATAATTAAATATAAAAACCCCCTTTAGATTAATAATTTGCTATCAATAAATTGCACTGTTTGTGATCACTTGTCTCGCTGGGTTCGACCCTTGCTTCCAATACTATTCTATAATAGTCTTGTTCACTTGCAAGGAAAAAGATTAAATAAAACATCGATCAGTACCCCATTTTTTAACCCGAATCCGCGCCACTGAAAGGCGGAGTGGTTTCAAAACCTTTTAAAAGCGTATGGAATATGATCGGCCTCAATTGTGGACTCAAAATATAAACAATAGAGTCGCCATCTTTATTTTAAGGATAAACAAAGAAAATCCAAAATATACCAGATTTACAAAGGTTCGAAGGATAAGTTACGACTTGGAAAGGGTTAGGCACTCAACTCGTCCTTTTGGACTCAAAATAGATTTTTGGCTGAATTTTATTAATTTCACAACGTGAATAAAACACATATATATATATATATATATGTATATATATATATATATGTATATATATATATATATATGATAAAAGAAATAAAGAAAATTACAGTAGCCTCATTTTAGAGTTGCAGATAATGCGTATTAAATTAAGGCAATAATGATGACTTCTTTTTATATATATTTATCATAGAAATTTGAGCAACATAACGACTTATTTTATGATATATACTAGATTACTATGCGTCTTGGAGTACGATGGCACAAGCGCCAATATGAGACGATATCAGTATGGGACGATGTCAGTATGAGACGATGTTAGTATTCAAATAAATCAATATAATAAACAACTTAAAATTAACATATTTTGGTAACCATTTAAAATTAACATATCTTGGTAACCATTTAAAATTAACATATCTTGGTAACCAATTCAAACAATATGATCATCCACAGTGGAATAAAAATCTAAAGTTAATTTGGTATTTTTTTGAGGGAAACAGGGGCGGTACCCTGCTATATTTTATTAATAGAAAATAATATTACAAACTTGAGGGGACAACCAAATTGCCCTTATAAGAGGGAGGACGGAGGAACCTCGACCTCGAAAAGGAAATACTAATAACAAATAAAAACTAAGAACTTTGAATTGAAGGAAAACCTTGTGCATCTATAATTATATCACTACTTAATCTTTCGGGAGGCTCTTGTTTCACAACAATTTACGGTTTTGAAAGCGCGAGACCAACTCGTCGGCAATTCCATCTACACGTGAGACAAAAAAGATTCAGACAGATTAATGTGGGATATATATATTTTTTGTAATAATAATATATATTTTAGACATTATAATTAGATTGTTAATCTCTTCTATTGTTATAATTTTTTTTATATTGTTATTAATATTAAACGAAGTATTTGGTAAATGAAGGTTCACCGCATTGCCGAGATTATCTATAATACATAAAGATATCAGATATGAGCCACTTGACTAAGATCTAAATCACTATAAAACCCCTAGTAATTCCATAACCATAACAAATCGAAAAAGAAAAAAAAAGTGAAGAAAGAAACATGCAGTGCCAATGAAGAAGAAGCTACTCCTATCTATATGCTTCATGGTCTTCATCTTACCTACTCAATCTATGGTCAGCTCTGGCAACCTAGATTGGTGGTGCAAAATACTTAAAAGACAAAGAAAGAAAGAATCAATAGTGAAAGCATTTCATCTTTTCATGACATTGATAGAAAGAAAGAGAATACTTACAAATCCAGAATATTACAAACAAAAGGCATATTTCATCTTTTCAAGAATTTTTTTTAATAAATTTGTCAATGAAGCAATTCTGAGAGAAGATATTCACATTAATTCAAATCAAAATGTAAGCATGAAGGACGGGATCTGATGGGCAGACACGCAGACACCTATTTCTCACCAAAGCTCAATCCCAGTTATAGCAGAGATCTTTGGCAAGCAAAGATATTACTCAATTCCCCTTCGCACTGGTTACTCAATTCCCCTTCGCACTGGTTACGCACTGGATTTTAAGTGACTAAGATCTAAATCACTATAAAACCCCTAGTAATTCCATAACCATAACAAATCAGAAAAGAAAAAAAAAGTGAAGAAAGAAACATGCAGCAGTGCCAATGAAGAAGAAGCTACTCCTATCTATATGCTTCATGGTCTTCATCTTACCTACTCAATCTATGGTCAGCTCTGGCAACCTAGATTGGTGGTGCAAAATACTTAAAAGACAAAGAAAGAAAGAATCAATAGTTAATTGTATTTTTTGATAAGTAATTGTATTGCTGTCACTTGTCTGTTTCTTTTGATATTATTTTTTTGATAAGTAATTGGAAAACAGGATTTACAAACTTGTAGATCATTACAATAATGACCAAATCATCAAACATAGATAAAATTTCGAATGGCAACAGTTAAAGAAAATTGGTTACATGCAGTCCCAGGGAAATGAAGTCTAGAAGTAGGGTTTGTAGAGTAGAAGCCAACAATCAAAGAAGTTCTGATATTTAGGCTAAAGGTAGTTAGTTCCAAAATCCGTCATGCTTGACTTTCTCAAGTAAGGTCACCATAAACAAAACATAAGTGGAAGCGTAACTCTTGTTTGATTCTTAAGGATGGGTAGTGGTTTTTACATCAACACGCAAAACTTAAACAAATATAGTTAGTCACAGCTTAAGCAATAGGCCTAACTTTTTTTGGTGATCCTAAGGATGGTTGTAATTGACTTCTAGAGTACAAAAGATGTGTCAACTGTTTTGACGCTTTTGAGTATATATTTTCTTATTCATTAAAAAAAAATAGAACATCCATAGATGAATTTCTCTTCAATTCTATTTTTCTTTCTCGATTTTAGTTCTCGATGCAGACCAACATAAATAGCAAGCTATCACCCTTCAATCTCAATTGACAATTTAGAAATCTCATCACCATTAGTTGGGGCCACCGCTGAAATATGAGTATCCTGTACTGTTAACACTATCACATTGAACATATACGTGACAAAAGACCTCAATATTGTTACGACAATGAAGACTGATTCTCGGCATGTGTATAAGAGCTAGCCATGTCATTTTTCAGGCACTGGAGCAGTGTTAGTAATGAGACAACCTGCCAGCATATTTAGTAATGGCATTATATGATTGCCAACCTAACATGATTATCTATAATACTATTGTGCGAAGCATCCGTAGAAACAGTAGGTGGATGGATCTTTGAGAAACTCTTTCTTGAGATGCTAGGGAAAGATTGTTCACCTAGTGTTGTTACTTTTAATATCTTGATTCATTCCTTGTGTAGGAGGGACTATTGGACAGGCGGATTGATATGTTGGAAAAGATGCGAATATGGATGTACACCAAATGCTTCGCGAGTTACAACCCGTTGCTTCATTCGTTTTGCAAAGAAAAGAAGATGGATAAAGCGATTGAGTGTCCGGATATCATGGTTTCTAGGGGTCATTACCACGATATTGTGAGTTATAATACTTGACTAACGGCTTTATGCAAAGATGGGAAAGTTGATGTTGCGGTTGAGATTTTGAACCGAGTAAGTACCAAAAGCTGCTCCCCTGTTTTGATCACTTATAGCACTATGATTGATGCACTTTCAAGGATAGGGCAAACAGAGCGGGCCTTGAAGTTGTTGGATGGAATGAGGGGAAATGGTCTCAAGCCTAATATAGGTACATGCCATTTACTCATATCGGGGCTTAGTAGGGAAGGGAAGGTTGATGAAGCGGTTAAGTTGTTTCATGATTTGGAAAGATTTGCGATGAGTCCTACTGTTGTAACCTACAATTCTGTCATTTCAGGGCTTTGTAAGGCTCGAAAGACTGATCAAGCCATTGACTTTTTGAGCTCTATGGTTTCGAGGGGATGTAAACCTACTGAAGCTACCTACATGGTTCTTGTTGAAGGCATAGCTGATGAAGGCTATGCCAAGGAGGCTTCAGAGTTGCTGAAAGAGTTGTGCTCTAGAGGAGTTGAGAGCATTTACACCTCTGTCACTTTGTTAGGCAAGGCATTTTAAAAATCTATATCGACTGCACATATTCCTTAAGAGTCAAAATCACCCCCACGGAGTTGATACATGGATACTGTAAAGTTGGTGAATTAAGCAAAGCATTAAAATTGTCGAGTGGAATGGATGACAAAGGCTTACAGATGGATGCTGTAACCTTCAATACCATACTGTACAGAGAGGAAGCTTGATGAGGCCTATGAGTTACTTAAATGGGCTCATAAGCGAGCTTATATTGTTGATGAAGTAAGCTATGGGACTTTGATCGTTGGGTACTTTAAGGATGAAAATAGTGACAGTGCAATAAGGGGATTGCTCCTAATCATCATTCTCGTCGTCGAGGAATTCGCGAAAAAAACTGTCAAGACGAACTAACTGGCTACCAATCCAAATTTTTTACTACACCAATCCAAATTTTTTACTTGAGTTAGAGATTTACTGTTAGACCGCTGGAACTACTATGGGTTGTGGGCCTCCAAGCGCCTATTAAGTGGGAAAGAACATTCAGAAATTTTGAACAATGCTCTACTTTAAAGATGTAGACAAATGGGAGAAAAGAAAAGAAATCGAGTCATGAATATATACCTTGGGTCCGATCGGGTTGCTTTGCAGGATTGACTGCCGCTTTCATTACTTCTCAAGTATACGTAAACCGATAAACCGATAAACTGATAAATTTCAAATTGATAAACTCATAAACTGTGATGGTTAGTAAAAGCCCATGAAATATTGATACACACTCACTAACCTGTTCTTTGAGTTTGAGGAGTGGGAGAAGGCACTAAGGGAGGGAACGGGCGACGGCACAATTTCGGGCCGACTGGAAATCTGCATAAATCAGTTGGAGATAAAGATGAGTACAATTCCATACAAAAAGTAAAATTCCAGATTTCCAATAAATTTGAAACTCACCCGATAGTGCTCGATTTCGGTGGTGGCAGAACAACCTTTGAGAGGACTTTCCCGGACAAAAAAAGGAGGCGGAGAGGGAAGTGTCGGGCGGAGAGGGGCAGAGGGCGGTGGTCGGGGCGGAGAGGGGGTGAACTGCGGGCGACGGGGAGGGGCACAAAGGAGGGTTTTGTAGTTGGGAAACCCATTGTTGGATGAGGAAACAAACACCGCAAAGAGGAAGGATACGCACGGAGGAAGAAGAGTTGCAAGAGGACTCTGAAAGAGTCCGGGAGGAGAAGGGAATACGCACACAGAAAAATAAGGTCCAAAATACCCTCCGCACATGTGAAACTTGAACAAAATTGGGACCTTCAGATCTCGGTAAATGAATTGATCTCAGCCCCTGATTAGCTTTAGTCAATTGCGAGCGTGCGAGTATGAGCTCTATTGTATAATAGATTACTATTTTAATAGCACTATTAAAAAGACAAAATAATAAATACTTTAAGGTACCTACCTCTTGAAACGTGAGGGTTTTATCCCGGACCAACTTCTCTTTTGGGTAGGCTTTAGGATGTGCTCGCTTTGTCCATCAGGGAGAGGGAGTCTTTTGTTGTTGTTGTCGGATTTTGGCAGCGTGATTGCTCCTTTTGGTTGCTTTTCGCCTCAGGATTCGGGTGGCATAACTGGGGATTTTTGGAACCGATGAAGTAGGGCGGAAAATTAGCTGGGTAACTAGGTTTCACTTTGCCCGGAGAGTTTATGTGTTTAGGGGAGATTTTGGCAGCCTAATGGAGCTTCGAGGTTGGATATGAAAACTCACAACCTAACTGTTCGTAACTTTTCTCTCCGTATATTTCTTCGTTGTTTGGGCACTGGCCGACCCCTGTATTTATAGGCTGAGAGTTAGGTTTCGTTAACAGCAAAGGATCATCGGATATTATCTTTTGTGCTTTGAATGCTTGTACCATGCGCTGAAGGAATTACACCAAAAAGCAAACTACAGCAGTGAAATAGGGAAAGTTGGGCGCTGCCTATAGGCATTATGGGAGCCGCCTGTGGCTGTTGTGGGCGCAGCGCCCAAGTTTGCTTACGGATGCTCCCAATTTTGGTTTCTCTTCTGTTTTTGGCACTTTCACCCCCTGCAATTCACTGCTTGTTAATTCTTTCGTCCTTTTGTACTTTTAACACTGTAACTTGACATCCGTTAGTCCTGTTGACATGTTTTGATATTTTATGTCATGTCATAAACAGGGGTACGAAATTGGGGTGTCTACAGAGCCCCTCAACGATGGAGTTTATGGGTAAACCAAAATTTACTAGTAAACGAACATAGTTGATAAGAAATGGACTCCCTAATTTCGAGGAAATTATAATAGGGAAGAATGTAACATGCAACAGTTTACAATGCAACATTTATACTCTCATCCTCTTATGCTACAATGGACTAATGGGAATAAGGTTGATATGATGCAAATAAAAGTGCTTTAATGGTCATGCCTATTGCCTACGTATCATTTTCAGGAATCAGACCAAACATAGTTCAGCTCATGCCGACAACTTAACAACAAACTCTAGGTGGGATATCGTGCTTCCAAGGCAAACCCTCGGAAAGGCATGATAGTTGGACACATGATAAAAAAAACATCGTATTTCCAAGGCAAACCCTCACAAAACACGATGGTAAGACACATGATAATAAACATCGTATTCCAGGGCAAACCCTCGCAAAACACGATGGTGGGACACATGATAATAAACATCGTATTCCAAGACGACCCCTCACAAAACACGATGGTGGGACACATGATAATAAACATCATATTCCAAGCAAACCCTCACAAAACACGATGGTGGGATACTTGATAATAAACATTGTATTCCAAGACGAACCCTCGCAAAACACGATGGTGGGACACATGATAATAAACATCATATTTCCAAGGCGAACCCTCGCAAAACACGATGGTGGGACACATGATAGTAAACATCTTATTCCAGGGCGAACCCTCGCAAAACACGACGGTGGGACACATGATAATTAACATCGTATTCCCAGGGCTAACCCTCGTAAAACACGATGGTGGGACACATGATAATAAACCTCGTTCATCCCTAAAAAACTCGGGGTTCACGCCCCTTGTGGGAAGGACTCACAACACAAAAGAAATAGCATGGCATAAAATGCATGTGACAGATAAAGTAAAATACAGATACTTTTCTTTCGCTTGCAGGTTAGAAAATGGTCTAACGTCCTGGTCTAACGCCCGTTAGAAAATGGTCTCACTTGCAACTAGACTAAAGTTGGATGGCCAAAATAGATATTTCAAACTTTCGGTGGACGAATTGCAAAAAGTGGGAAAGTTGGTTGGCTCATTTGTGTGTTTTGCCTTTTATAAAATTATTGGACTTACAAAAATGGCTTTTCGTTAATGTTTCAGTTAACTAGACTTAACGACAGTTAAATATGCAAAATAGACAAAACAGACAAAACAAACCTGAAGGGCTATAAATGAAACTTCAATTGGCCTGATGGAGCCGCTCCATGTCATGAGTAGGTGCTCCCCATGTGTTGTTGCCACTCCATCGCCTCTTCTCTCCAAAGCGCCCAAACGACATCGTTTTCCTTTGTCGCCTCGTGCGTCTTTTGCTATTGCGTGCCGTGGGTTCCCGAGAAATGCGCCCGCCCCCCGCGCGCCCTTGGATAGGGTGCGCCAGACGCAGCGGATGCGGGACATCCATCGCTTCATTCCACCCTCCCTTGTTTAGGGAGGACGAAATTAAAAGTGCGAGAGGAGTGCTGTCGAGTAGCGCGTTTGAATGCGCCTCGGTTGCCTTTAGTGGATTTTTTATCCAATATGGGAGCTTTGAGTTTTCTATGCCAAGTTATCCCTTTTTTAGGGGATACCAGGATATAGGAATGCATCACCCTTCCATTCCCATTCTCCCTTTTTTAGGGGAAAACGGGAAAGTGCAAGAAAGGAGTGTTGCGGCGCCCCCACTATGGATTTTATGAAAATAGCCTTATGGCCTATTTCGGATCACTATGGGTGCTTTGGGTTTTCTACATCAAGTTATCCCTTGTTTAGGGGATACCAGGATATAGGAATACATCACCTTCCCATTCTCATTCTCCCTTTTTTAGGGGAAAACGGAAAAGTGCAAGGAAAGATGTTGCGAGGTCCCACTAGATCCAAAATGTTTTAGAGTCGCCATATTTATTTTGAGGGAGAAATAAAGCAAAACCAAAAGAGAAAACCAGAGATTGTAAAAACGGTTCCGGAGGCTAAGTTACGAGTTGGGAAGGTGCTAGGCACCCAACTCACCCTTTCGGTCTCAAAACAATTTTTGGCTAAAGTATGCTTTTTGTTATATTTATTTAGCAAATAAATGAAGCATTAACTGCCTACAAATACATCCATTATCTACATTATTTACAGACTTGCATCCATCTCTTTACAAATGATTACAAACATACTTAAAAATATTTGGCCATAATAACGGCTCTTTTTAGTGCTATTTCCTAACTAAATCCGGGTAGCACAACTGCTTATATATCTACATTTGGCTGGATTGGAAATAGCACTTTTACAAATAAATAAATTTAAAACTTACCTACTAATGGACTAGGGTGTGCTCGCTCTGTCCTTCAGGGAGAGTGAGTCTTTTTTTTTTGCTGTGTGTGTTGTGAAGTTTTGTGAAGATTCGGGTAGAGTGACTGCTTCCGAAAGTTACTTTGGCCTCGGGATTTGGGCGGAGTAACTGCTTGTGTTTGGTTGTTTGTTGGTTTGAGGGAGGCGAAAATCGGGCAGAATAAAGGCTTATTTCTGGCTTATTTGGCCTTTTAAATCGGGCAGAGCAACTGCTCTTTCCATGATTTTTGGACTGGGGAAATAGGGTGGAAACCTAGCTGGGGGGCTAAGGCTCACTTCGACTGGTTGGTTTTGTGTTTAGAAGAGGTTTGGCAGGGTTTCGAGGCTTTAGGGAGATCACTCACTATCTCACTTCGCTCTCTATTTCTTTAGCGTAACGTGGACGCGGAAAGTTTTGCGGATAAATTATCTGTTCTGAAGGCGAACCCCGAAGCTCTATTTATAGCCTGGAGTGGGGAGTCATCGGGAATTAAATTTCCTTCTTCCGCGCATCAGCCGTTTGTAAACAACGCTGAAGAAATTGCACTTTACGGCAACTCTACAGTACTGTTTGGAGGAAATGGGCGCCACCCACATGATGTTTGGGCGCCACTCCAACTTTGAGTGTGGGTGGCGCCAGCACTATGCAAATTGGTTTCATTTTTGACACTTTGAACCCTGTATTTCATTCTTTTGCGCATCCTGCTTTGTTCTTTTGCATTTTCGACTCTGTAACTTGACATTTGTTAATGTTTTAACAGGTCTTGATATTTTATGTCATGTCACATACCAGGGGTACGAAATTGGGGTGTCTACAGAGCCCCTCAACGATGGAGTCTATGGGTAACCCGTAGCTTACTGAGTAGACGAACATCGTTGATAAGAAATAGACTCTCCAATTTCCCGCAATTAGCACGGGGGGAGAGAGATGCAATAGGTAGCAGTTAAAATGCAACAGTTTATAATGTGAACCAAACCTCCATATCCTAGACTTTTTTAGTCAGTTATAGCAGGTTATCGCAGTTTTTAAGCAGATATGTAAATTAAGTGCTCTGATGGTTGGACCTACTGATGTAGGCTGCCTACGTATCCCTTAATAAAAGGAATCAGACCAAACGTAGTTCGGCCTAAGCCGAAACAAACAACCAACGAGGACTTTGTGCTCTTTGGGTCAATACCCATCCGAGAACATAACCGAAAAAAAAGATTTTCATGTTTTTCGAAAAGCCGTATTCTACCGGTCAAAAACCGTTGTCAAATACGGTATGAAGATTTTTGAGTTTTTCGAAAACCATATTTCAACCGGTCAATACCTCGTTGAAATACATTAAGAGACATTTTCAAAATTGTGTCTGGCTGGTCAATACCTTGTTTCCAAACACAATAAGAAAACTTTCAAATTTTCGAAAACTGTACTCGACCGATAAAAATCCGTCGTCGAATACGACAAAAGGAATTTTCTTCAAATTTTTCCAACTGATCAAAATTCGTCGAATATGACAAAGAGATTTTTCTTTTCTTCTTCCTCTCTTTTTTTTCGTTTTTCTCGTTTTTTGTTTTTTGTTTTTTTTTAACAAAACCTTTTGAAAAAGATTTTTCTTTTATTTCTGAAGGTAGAATAAGCAAACCTTACATTTCTTACCTTTTCATGCTTTGATTGTTGCTGCTGGTACAGCTGATTTGGCTATTTCTGTAGTTCTGGCTCTTTCATGCTTGGGATCTTTTTTTTTTGTTTTGCAATTTGATTTTACTTTTGCTTGCCCTTTTTTTTATGTATGCTTTATTTATTTTCTTTTTCTTTTCTTCTCTTTTTTTTTTTTTTTTTTTTTTTAACAAAACATACATGTGCCGCCGATTTTTCTGGATTTTCTGCTTGTTTTGCGGCTGACTTGCTGGAGACATGAATCTTCCCTTGCTCTTGGATGAAAGGTCGTCGAATTTGGTTAACAAAATTACTTTTGTTAACTTTTTGTTAAGTTTTAGGGGCCATTTTGCATCTTTCTGTTGCTCAGCTTCCTCCATTGCCGATGTAGTGAGTTTTTTTTTCTATTTTTTTTCATTTCTTCTCCTTTTCTAAATTTTCTTTCGCCAAATTTTTTTTTTCTGCATAGATGGATTCTTCTTCAAGATCTCGGAAAGGGAAAACACCGATGGACCCGAAATCAGGTGAAGAGAGGAGGGAACTTCCTCCTTTGGTCCGGAATCATGTTGAGTATTACTACTCAAAGCATGACTGGGGTAATCTGGTGCGTGATTGGTACAAACATGTCTCGAATCTTCCAGCTTTGTAAGTATACTCTTTCTTCCACCCATTTGGTTAATTCTCTAGATCTGCTCAATTCATGTACTGTTTTGGACTTTTGGAGTATATATATGCTTCCTATGATGTTTATGCATGCAATTTATGGGCTAAAATGATGCAATTTTGGTAGTGATACATGAAATTTGTGCAATTTAATTTTGTGATGCATAATTGAACTAGTAGTCACTATTTAACCCTACTATGCATGATTTATACTGTTAATGCAAATAAGGCTATATGATCCTAATGGATGCATGTATCACTTTATTTGATGTGAATGTGATGCTAAAAATATATGAGATGCTTTTTAATGTAAATGCTTGTGCAATTTTATTCTATCATGGATGTGAAAATGAAAAATGTGGGATACATAGTTAAATGCAAAGTATACATTTTTATGATACCTAAAATGCTAAAATGTATATTTTAAATGTAAAAGATGTATTGTTTTTTTTTTTTTTTTTTTGCAAAATTTAAATGTACAAACACATTTTTTTCCTTTTTGGCTGATTGCTACACTTTTTATTTACGCAAATGCATATGAAAATTCTTAAAATATGTGCTAGGATGCAAAATGCCTAAATGGGAGGCATACATTTATTTGATGATGATGATGATGATTTTTATTTTTATTTTTTGTTTTTCAATCACCTTCTTTTCCTCTTTTCAGGTCAAGGTGTCTACGTACAAGAGGCTGTTGCGGGGCTTTTTCACCATCAACAAGCTTTATCAGCGGCTGATGGATGATTTTTCTTGTCGGGGTAACGATGCTATGCGGTAGCCCAGGCGCCGTGATGATGATGATGATGCATATGCAGGGTCGAGTCGCGCTCAGGGCAGAGGACGAATACATAGAGCTGGTGTCACGGTGGACCCTTGGGTTATGGGAGGTGGTTCTGACAGAGGCAGAGCCTCCTATGACTATTAGCTTCTTCTCCCTGCACATATTAGTTTCTCTTTTATTTTATTTTTTACTTTCCCAGTTATTTGTATCTAAAATCTGTACAAACATGGATTATGTCATGCAATATAATTTTACATGATATGAGAAAATAAAATGCATATTCAAAGTACATGCAAAAAATAAAGCTATACCGGTTCCTAAGGGTAGTGGCACACTGTATCTCAGAAATGAATATTAAAGGAGTACACCTTTGGCTTTGAGGGGGCTTTTCTGATGATTTGTGGGGAGAGGAAGAGGCAGCCGCCTCCTCCTTGTGCGTGGGCATATAATTGTTGCCCATCTATCATGCCTAGCCTTCTCTTTTATAGCTTACTAAGTTTCTCCGTGATCAGACAAGGCATCAGTCGGCGGTCGGGACAGAAACTAGGAAACCAGGCTGTTTTAGGAGGCAGTATTTGACAAAGCTGATGCCACCCATATAAACTTTGGGCGCCAAACCAAGAGTGAGCATGGGTCGCGCCCAGTTTTCTCCTCTAGGAAATCCTCTCAGTCACTGTTCACTACTGTTTGCAATTATTTGTTTGTTTCTTTGATTTTTGCGTATAAAAAGGGATGTCGGGTAACATAAATTTTCACAACAATTATCTTTCTCTCTGCATTCGCTTCTTTCTTGAGTTTGCTTTCTTGCCCAGTTACTCTCTTCTTTGTCAGATAAGCCTTTTATCTTGCTCATACGGCTGCATCATTTCACACGCCGTTGGAGATAGAGATTTATGAAACTGCTCTTGATCTCTAGATCCTTTCCCTTCGATCGGACGAACGTGACTGGTTCAATCATATCATTGGCTTCAGGTGCCTTCTATCCTGGAGGAATATTATTATCAACTGGGAAATGTTGAGGGGAGCATCCAGGTTCTGGTCTCCTCAAGACCACCTCTTCAACTTTGGAATGAATGAGATGTGTCCTGCTTTTGAGGAGTTTTCTGCGATGCTGGGGATAACGCCCACTCGTCTCATTGTCGTGCCTTCACCTCAAAGGCGTCCCTATATGGCAATTAGGGAGCTGTTCCGTACTACTCACGCTGCCACTCCGGGTTTTTATAACGGAATGACCTTTGATTTGACTGTTCTTCCCGGAGCTTTTACGGAGTTCAGGGAGGATGATGTAGATTATTTGAGGCACCAGCTGACAGCTCTCTTCTTGTGCTTGGTGGGGAGATATTTGCTGGTAGGTCAACCATGATTTATTGACGTGCGGGTTGTCGACCTTGCTTTGCAGGCACGGGATCGCCGATTAAATATTGTCCCGGTGATTCTAGCAGAGACACTGGCCGGCCTGGATGCTTTCGCCGGTGGTGATGAATTATTTCCAACCGGCAGTCCCATTTTAATCCATATGTGGCTGGAGGAACATTTTTTGTGGGTGATGGCTCCTGTACCTCATGGAGCAATGTATGACCCAGCGCTCTATGGCTTTCGCGGCTGCTTCCCCCAAACCAATTACTTAGACTATGATTGGGCTGAGAGCTTCTTTCGGAGGGGCTCTATGGATATAGACTGGGTGATTCATCACTGGCAGATTCGGCACTTCCTAATGCATTCTGCAGGATATGCCCAGGTTGTCATGTTGGGCATTAGGAGGACTTCTTTTTATAGAGCGGACAGAATATTGCGCTTGTTGATTCTTATTATGTTAGATTTATATATGTTCATACATTACCCTAGTTTTATACTTCAGTGGCTAATCGGGCTGCGTATCGATTAGCGTGGCAACTGTGTATAGAACTTTGCCCAGTATAGTTTTTATAGGACTTCAAAGGTTCAGCGGAAGACCTCTTCAAAGCGTCACCGGAAGACCTGCTTCAACATACAAACGGCAGACCTTGTATACACCTGGTCAATCATGACGTGTCCTGTCCAACAATGATTAATGGATCAATTTAAATTTATCCTCATCTAAGTTTAAATTTAAATTGAGACATTCCCTGGCACCTCAAACCCGCCTAAAGCAGCTTTCCGAAAAACATGAAGACTTTTTCAGTCTGAACAGTGAAAGCAGGAAAGCAGACTGTCACCTACTGTCTGCAACAACTCGCACAGATCTGACATCAAGATTGCCCAACTTTCAAAAGATCTCAGTAATCATTCCATGCTCGATATCTGTGAAGACGAAATTCCTGATTGACAGCTCCATGCATTTAATGCATTTAACCAAATAGAGCTGTTAAAATCTTCGTCTTCTCCAACGGATCTCTAGAGTGCACCTGCTATAAATACTGTCATTAAAGACTGAAGAGATATATATCGAACACTTGAAGAATTGCTCTGAATCTATACAACTCTAAGTCTTATTACTCAGTGCATTCAAGAGATCCTCAACAGATCCAGAAGTCCTCGTCAACAACAAGAAGTTGTGCATCAACATTTATTGTTTCTCTTCTTGTTGTTATTCATTCAATAGCTATACTTCTGCACAAATTAAATATCCTGTTTTCACAGATATTTAATTCCTTAACCCCCAAACACAAGTCAATATTTTGTACACGATCCCTTGGGAATATTCTTTGTAATAGATCTAGTGGAAAACATAATGCACTATTTAAATCCAAGGTTGACTGCCTTGGTGGTGGACGTAGCACTTTTTATAGTGTGAACCATCCCAAAATACTTGTGTTAATTCCTTTAGTGTTTGTCTACTCTTTTATCTGCTTACTACTTCATTTATCATTATCCTTTACAACAAACTTAAGTAAACTCGTAAGGTCTACCGGTAGTCCTTATCGGCAGACTTGATTTAGCTTTGTTGAAAGACTTCTGCTACTTCAATCTTTTCAATAGATTGAAAGTACCTTTCAAAGAAATTACTTAAAAGTTTTTAAGTGTATAATAAGCTATTCAACCCCCCCTTCTAGCTTATTATTGTGCCCATTGGGACCCACAATTGGTATCAGAGCTATACTCTTTGAAAACAAGTTTTTCCAAGATTAAACTCTTGAGGGATTCGATCCAATGGCACAAACACACTACATGCTGCCTACATCTAATGCAAACCGCGTCCCATTATTGGACGAAGGCCATTTTGATGTATGGAAGGATAAGTAATGCGTTTTATGAACTCTATTGACAACAGATTATGGAAGTGCGTTACTACAGGACAACATGTACCAATGAAGGCCAACATTCTAGCCTCCATCCGTGGGAATCTGCAGAAGTTCCCAAAGAAGAATCAGAATGGACAGAGGACGATAGAAAACTGGTAGAGCTTGACAGTAAAGCAATCAATATCATTACTAGTTCTCTAGACACAAGCACATACCAGCAAGTGATTCGATGTACAACTGCAAAAGAGATGTGGGAAGCTCTTGTAGAATACTTGGAAGGAGACCAAGACACAAGAGATAACAGAAAGTACGCATACATCCAGCAGTTTGATTCCTTCAAAAAGGATCCAAAGGAAACCTTGAGACAAGCATGCGATCGCTTCAGTGAGGTAGTAAATAGATGATTTTCCCTTGGTAAAAGTTATGACAAAAAGGAAATGAACATGAGGTTTCTACGCTCTCTAGGTAGCTTATGGCATGTTCAGACCACGGCTATGAAAGAATCCAAAAACTTAAACGAGATGACTGTCCGTAGTCTTTACGCAAGTTTGAAGGTTTATGAGCTCAAAGTAAATCAAGCTCTAGAGCAAGACAAATTGTTCAGAACTGTGTCCTTGCCAGCCATGGTCTAAGAAGAAATCACTGTTGAAAACAAACCTTCCACTTCCTCCTGTGAAAATGATTTCCTCTCAGATGAACAGTTTGCTATGTTTGTAAAACGTTTTCAAAAATTTTCAAAATATGGAAGGAAGAACACACACCAACAACCTTTTAGGAATACTGGTGAAAGCTCATCTAAGGAAGAGCTTGTGTGTTACAATTGTAGAAAACCCGGTCATTTTGCCTCCAAATGTCCAAAGCCAAAATTTGAAGCATAACGAAAACCTACCAATAGAAAATTTCAAAAACAAAAAGGTATGTTGGCTGAAGACATAGAAGATGTGGCAGCCCGACCCGCACTCCAATGCGGAATCCCAAGATCGTGCCACCAAGACAGACTAAGAGACAGACACGCACCTGCTAAGCATAGTGGTGCGAGTCAAAAGATGAGCCATCAAGCTCGAACAGGAAGGTAAAGACATAACGGCAATACGGAACAACCAAAAACTAAAATCTGCGGAAGCAAATCATAAGTGGAACCCAAGCCTTTAATCCTAAACAAAGGAACGCAAGGCTGAGAGATAACTATCTCTCGACAAATCTACGACGCGTGTGACACAACATTGCGCACGGCAACAAACCATCGGCAAACCTAAGGCCGGTGAATCAACAAAATACCAACCTGATAAACAACCACTCGACGGCTACAACATGCCGGAGGGACAAATCAACTAAACAAATAAGATATTTAAATACTAACAACTAAACCCAAGTCTCTCGACTAATGTCGTCAGAGATGACAATATCGACAATACTAGAATGAGTGAGCTAAAGCATGCTCGAAATAACAAAGGGAACAACTCTTAAGATATACAACAGCTCGACCAAACAAGTCGGCTCCCAAAATAATACGATAACAAAATACTAAAATAATCTACCCAAGTAAAGTCTACATAACTTTACATTCGTGTCTCACAAATACATAATAACAATAATAATAATAAATCCAAGCTTAAAGCCCGGAAGACCACCTACTAGAAATCACTATCCGAAGCCGCCAAGCGCACTAACGGGATCACTGCACACACTAAGGAAAACAAACACACGGAGTGAGTCATAATGACCCAGTAAGTTACTAAATGCAACTGTATGGCATATCATGTCATGGTATGGCATAATGCACAAGCATATATAAAAATCATGGTATCATACTAGTATACCAACAATAAACATGTACTTAGTTATCAAAGCACATAATCTCACATAAGTCACATAGCAAATTATCTTTCACATAAATGCTCATATGTAAACACGTAGAACCAGAATCTGGGCCCAGCCCTCAATATTCAAACCATGGGTCCAACCCTCAAATGATCATAATATGGGTTCAATCCTCAAATGATCACAACTCATCAGTTTTCTTAATGAGTACCTCGTTACATTCATCCAACCTAGGATGAGAAATGGGAGCTCGATATCAGGCTAGATGGCGCTAATACGAGACCACATCCCACTATTGGCCAAATAGTTAGGAGAAAGGGTAGCAATGCGGCGATTCATAGCGAATGTTTCCAAAGGCTATGAATCGTCCCATTGCCGACAAAACGACCAAGACGCCAGCTGGACTCAAATCAAGATGCTCAAGTAGATATTTACTTGAATAAACCAATAAGGACCAAGTCCATCTAATTTGGGTGAACCGAAAATTTTCTCTCTCTAGACTTCTCTCCCATCTTGTTCGCCTTCTAGGGTTTTCTTCCCTCCGCCGGGGTGATTAGGGCGGCATGGCTGAGCCGGCTCCACCGGATCCCTCCTCTTCCGGCACGAAAAAATCTTTCGCTGATGTTCTTTCCTCCCCTCCTTCAAACCCTACCACCGCCCTCCCCTTTCTTATCCCGCCTTCATCTTACAAGGGTGAACCCTCCCTAAAACTCTCGCCTGAAATTCTTGCTTCGCTAGCTAAACCATTCCAACATACTTTGATCGGCAAGTTCTCTCATGGTAGACCCACCATGGAAGCAACTAGGAAGTTCTTCCATACTTTTGGCCTTAAAGCAGCTTTTACGGTTGGGCATCTCGATGCGAAACACATACTTATCCAAGTGAACCATGATGGCGATTATCAACGCCTTTGGATCAAGGATCAATGGTATCTTGGTCGATTCCCTATGCGCGTTTTTAAATGGACTCCTGATTTCCGCCCGGATGTTGAAAGCTCCATTGTCCCAGCTTGGTTTTTTCTACCTGGTTTACCAATCCATCTCTTCAACAAAACCACTCTATTCTCGATTGCTTCATTATTTGGGAAACCCCTTATGTTGGATCAACCTACTTCTAATCTTTCTCGTCCGAGTGTGGCTCGGATTTACGTGGAAATTGATCTTCTTAAACCTATCCCTCATAGAGTCTGGGTTGATTGTGGAGGAATCTACTCCAGTTTCTGGCAACCGATAGAAGCAGAAAGCCTTCCTAAGTATTGCACAAACTGTTTTCGGCAAGGTCATTTGGATCTTAATTACAAGGTTATGAATACTAAAGTTGCTCCTTCTGAATCCATTCCTAATGCCGCCCAAACTGCTCCAACAACTTCTGCTCATACCTCTCATTCGGACCCAAAACCTAACTCTACATCTCAAAACCCTACTTCTTCACATACTCGCTGGGTACCAAAGCCGCCTACATGTACTACAAACCCTACATCTCAAAACCCTAAGCCTCACGTTACTTTTGATATCCCCCTCTCCACTAATCCAGATCAAGTCCCAACGGTTGCCAATCCCACAGTTGTCATTATTGACGCAGAAAAAGAGGATAATTGTCCTAATCAGGCCGAGGGAATTAATGTTCATGGCTCTCCTTCCAATAATGATCCTCCAGCAAGTGATTTTTCCCCAGCAGCTAATATCTCAGTTATTAACGATCCTTCTATTTCGGCTCAGGAGCAAACTGTCCACAATGATCAGCCTGATTCATCGAAGGCGGATATTTCATCTTGTGCTGTTAATAATGAGTCAGGAATCCTCTCTCCTAATCGGTTCTCAGTTTTAACTTCTGATCCTGATGGCGGGGAATCTAGTGACGAAGAACCTGAAGGAGATAATGTTCAAAAGAATCAGTGCATGGACCATCTTAATCTGGACTCTTCAATTCCGGTAACCCACAAGAGTCGAAAGCAAATTCCTCCCTCCACTGTTATCACAAGGTCTAAGGTTCAGATTCAACCTACATCTCTATAATGGATCTCAAATTTTTATTTTGGAACATTAGAGGCATTGGTAATGATCCTTCTTTAGCTCGTTTAAAGCGCCTTATTAAACTCCATAACATATCCTTGATCGCTGTTTTTGAACCAATGATGGATGCAGACTATTTGCTTCGTATAGCTAAATGGTTGAAGTTTAGACTTTGCTTTTCAAATTATCGTAGTTCTATCTGGTTATTGGCTAAATCCTCCTTTACGTGCAGTATTCTTTATGATACAGCTCAACATCTTACTACTGCAATGCAACATTTTACGTGGTCTACCCCGGTTAATATTTCTTGTGTCTATGCAAGCTGTGACATCATGGATAGGCAAGAACTTTGGTCTGATTTAATAGAATTTGGTATTGAGTTTGCTTCAATTCCTTGGATTGTTGGTGGAGATTTTAACATCATTCTTTCACCCGAGGAAAAATTGGGTGGTTCAGGTTGGGATCGCAACGGTGCCTTGGATTTCCACTCCTGTACTACAGCTTCTGGTTTGATCGATTTGGGGTTCTCTGGTAGCAATTATACCTGGTGGAATTCCAGGGATGGTCCCGCTTCTATTTTCCAACGATTGGATCGTTTGTTACGTAACATGTCTTGGCAAAAAAAATTTCATGATACATCCATTCGTCACTTGGGCCGCAGTGCTTCGGATCACGCTCCTCTTCTTATTTCTACTATTAAGGACATCATCACTCATCCTACTTCTTTCAGATTCCTCAATATATGGACTTCTCACCAATCGTTTCTTCCGCTTATTAAAGAGACATGGCAGACGGATATTTCGGGGCGTCCAATGTATGTTTTTGCGAAAAAATTATTGGCTTGTAAGAATGCTATTAGAAGGTGGAATAAAGAGGTTTTTGGTAATGTTTTTTCTCTTCTTCAGAAAGCGGAAGATGATGTTCATCGATTGGAATTAATTTACGAAAATTCTGGCTCTGCTGAGGATAGGGTTGCATTGAATCTTGCTACTGCTCAATACAAACACTCTTTAAAACTGGAGGAAAGTTATTGGAGACAAAAAGCTAGGATCACTTGGTTAAAAAAGGGGGAAGGCAACACGAAGCTCTTTCATGCTTCGGTCAAAAATACCCGTCGCCGGCTTCAAACACAGGCTGTTAATGTTGGAAGATGAGATTCAAACACAGGCTGTTAAACATTTTGAATTACAACTCCAAGCAGTTCCCATCACTGATAATGGTCTTATAGATATTCTACCTCATCTTGTTACTGCGTCGATGAATAGCATGCTCATTGCTTGGCCGACTATGGAAGAGGTTAAGGCCACTATTTTCTATGAATGCCGACAATGCTAGCCGGCCCCGATGGCTTTTCTGGTTCGTTTTTTCACCATTGCTGGGACATTATTAGTATGGATTTTTACAATGCCATCTTGGAATTTTTTGCTGTTGCCACAATTTCGAAAAGCTGGACTAGTACGCTTATAATTACTATACCCAAATCAGACCAACCGGAATCTTTTAATGACTTTCGTCCGATCAGTCTTTGCAACTTCAGTAATAAGGTGATATCGAAAATTCTTGCTAATCGTTTAAATTATGTTCTTCATGCTGTCATCTCTCATAACCAAAGTGGGTTTGTTAAGGGTCGCACTATACATGATAATATCCTTCTTGCTCAAGAATTGATGACCCACATTGATAAGAAAATATCAGGTTCTAATGTTGTCATGAAACTTGACATGTCTAAGGCTTTTGATAAGGTTTCTTGGCTGTATCTCATCCAAGTTCTGAGAAGATTTGGTTCCTGTGAAGGCTTTATAGATATGATTTGGAGGCTGATTTCGGATAATTGGTTTTCGGTCTTAGTGAATGGTGCCTCGGCTAGTTTCTTTCACTCTACGAGAGGTCTCCGCCAAGGTGATCCCTTATCCCCAGCGTTATTCATTTTATCGGCTGAAGTTATGAGTCGTAGTCTCAATGCTTTGCACGCTTCTCATCCTCATATGGCCTTTTCGTCAGCTAGTGGCTGTCCGACTGTTTCTCACCTTGCCTTCGCGGATGATTTCATTATTTTCTGTAATGGCAGCCGGCTCTCTCTCTCCAACATTTAGAGCTCTTTTCGCAATATGAAAAATGTTCAGTCAACTTCGAATTCAAGCAAGAGCGCTTTCACGCTTTCTCCAAAACTTCTGGGCGCATTAATTCTATGGTGAATCTTTGGGTTTCACTCGAAAACCTTTCCTTTGATTTATCTTGGTTGTCCCTCTTCGGTCGCAAATTAAAGAAATATTTTGATCCGCTCATCCTCAAGCTTCGAGCTCAGACGCTTCTTGGACCGAACTTCTTAACTTTGGATGGTAGGATCACCTTAATTAACCATGTTCTACATTCTATCACGGCGTATCATTTAGCGGCTCTGGAGCCTCTAAAAGGTGTTATCAAGCTGATTGATAAAATGTTTTCTAATTTCTTTTGGGGTCACATTGATGGCAGGCAGAAACATCATTGGATTGCTTGGTCGAAGTGTTGTTCCCCTATTTCTGAAGGAGGGGTAGGTATTCGAGCTTTAAGCGATCTCAGTCGGGCTTATTCCGCTAGCTGTTGGTGGCGCTTTCGTACTCAAAAATCTCTTTGGTCCAGTTTTCTTACGGCAACATCGTCCCCGATTCATCTCGCAAGCCTCTCGTCGAGGCTCCCATATATGGTGTCGTATGTTGGATATTAAACCATTTGTAGAACAGCACATTAAATGGCTCCTTGGTCGAGGGAATTGCTCGCCCTGGTTTGATGTTTGGCTTGATGGTGGTCGGCTTAATAACCCCAACAGTTTGTCGGATTCTTCAGTTCGAGATTTATTTGCTGATTCGTCCCAGCTCGACCCTGCTGTCTCTGTGTTGATTGCTCCTGCCGATTTAAACCGTATTATTGATCAAGAGCCTTTTTTATCTGATTCGGATGATTCTCCTTGCTGGACTTTATCTGCGAATGGCTGTTTCTCCATTTCTTCAGCATATCTTCATCTTCGCAGTTCTGCCCCGAAGATTTTATCTTCAAAATTCGTTTGGAATAAGAGAGTTCCAAGGCACATTAGTGTTTTTATTTGGCGACTTCTTCAACACAAACTCCCTATAGATGAGGGTCTATTAAAGATGGGATTTCAGATGGTGTCCAAATGTTCTTGCTGCGAGTCTGGAAATGTAGAAACTTTTAATCATGTTTTTCTTCACAGCTCTATTGCCTCTCGCATTTGGTCCTCTTTCAGCGCAGAATATCAAGTTCATTCATATTACGGTTCCATCCTTCAATGCTGCATGGCTTGGTGGCTTCATTCTCCTAGCTCTTTGGATCTTATTCTTCTGCCATGTCTCATACTTTGGAATCTTTGGAAATATAGGAATTCACTCCTATATGACAACTCGGGTCTCTCTTTTGCTGGGCTTTCCAAGTTGATCAGAGCTGATCTCCAAGTCTGTAACGCCACCAGCTTTAATGCTTCCGGGCTGCCTTCGAGCCCTAAGTTTAAACTGGTTCGTTGGATTCCTCCCTCTTCAAATATAGTTAAACTTAATGCAGACGGGGCTTCTAGAGGTAACCCTGGCTATAGTGGAGGTGGAGGTATAATTCGCAATTCCAATGGTAGCTTTATTTTTGCCTTTA
The DNA here is from genome assembly GCA_013146195.2 of Codonopsis lanceolata. Taxonomy (NCBI): domain Eukaryota; kingdom Viridiplantae; phylum Streptophyta; class Magnoliopsida; order Asterales; family Campanulaceae; genus Codonopsis; species Codonopsis lanceolata. Next base: position 115,763,440 of record CM028377.1, on the reverse strand, counting down.
TGCAGTTGGTACCAATATTCTAGCTGAAGCTAAAGCTCTTCTGCATGGGGTTAAATTACTTCGTGACTTTGGTTTCCGTAAGGCAATTATTGAGCTAGATTCCAAGACTTTGGTTGATTGTCTTATTTATGGTCATAAACCTCCTTGGCGGTGTTGGTCCATCATCAATCAGGTGTTCGCCATTCATAAAGATATGGATTTTCAGATTGTTCATTGCTTCAGACAAGCTAATTGTGTAGCTGATCTTCTAGCTAATTTGGGATGTGATTCCTCGACCAATTCCAGCTTTGTCTCTGCTCAAGATCTTCCCCCTCGTATTCGTGGTGCTATGTTTTTGGATAAAGATGGTACTCCATATCTTAGACGTTCTAGATAGTTTGATTTGTTTTCTTTTTAAGTTTTCGCATGTCGATTGATTTCCTTTTTCGAGGTCAGGCTCCTCTGTCCTCCCATTATAAGGGCAAGGCTGGTTGTCCCCCTCAAGATTGTATATTTTTTTCTTATTAATAAAATTATGCAGGGTGCCGCCCCTGTTTCCTAAAAAAAATAAAAATAAAAAGGACCAAGTCCATCACGAAAGGACTCATCAAATCAAGTAGGTCATAATGCTCTACAAAACCCAATAAACCATGCACATAAATGTACACACTTAATATGTTCAACTAACTTGTAAGTTTAGTTCAAGAACCACATATTGAGGTATTCATAATCCTCAAGTCATCACCAATTCAAGAATAGCTTATAAGCTCAATAAATCACAACATGAGGTCTACTATTGTCCTCTACTCAAGATTTAAACCAAAGACTATTACTTAGTCTAAAAACAACCACAAATCAAGGCTTACCATTTGGTTTCACTTAAAAGCACACCGGACTCAACCATAGTCCCAATCGTCATATATAATTGACTTCCTCAATGCTATACTCAAGAACATCAAGACTACCTCGTAGTCACTCCCTCGCAAGTGCATTCATGTGCACGCGACCAAATTCCTTAAAGAGAGAATTCATTCATTAATCGTCTCTTAATATACTTGGGACCGTAAGTTGGTCTCTAATGCTCCGTGCCCTACAAGCACGCTCTAAACATACCCCCAATAGGTCTCTATAACATGAGTGTCTCAATTGGATACCGAATGAGGTACTCGGGTATGCACAAACATAACTAAGCAAGACCCGAACATCGTAGGGTTTCAACCCAAAGCTTATTATTATATTATTGACCTTACAATGACTCCGTTGAGTCTTAATTCTACATTTCATTCTTTATGGGTTTCATAAATCCAAAATTGAACACTCTATTCAAACATACAATAAAATCCAAAAATTCATTCGGGCTTGATTCCCAAGCCTAAAAACCCAAGAACTCATCATAATCATAGTCAAACGAAACCCAAATGTTGTAGGATTTCAACCCCAGTTCATTAACACATCATTGAACTTATTTCGACTCCGTTGAGTCTAAATACTAAGTTTCATTTCTTACACATTTCATCAATCTCAACATTTACATCCATTTCAATTAACAACAATTTCTCCAATAATTTGGGCTTGATTCTCAAGCCCTAAAATTCATAACAAAACCCAACATAAATCGTAACCCATTTCTTTCAACACATAATACCATTCAAATCATTTTATTCATGCTATTAACAAGTTCATATTCCAAAAATCCCCAAAATGGGCATACACAGCATATCAAGTGTTCATTGCCCACAAATAGCACATAAGTTGTTTTCCTTAGGGCCAATGAACCAAAATCAAAAGAAAGTAACTTACCTAGCTCGGATGAAAACTCCAAAGAACGCAAATCTGATTGGTGAATTTGTTCTACTCGTCGAGGGCATCACGAATCTGAAGTTTGAAGGCAATCGGACGGTTGGATCGTCATGGATCGAAGAGAGAAGGAAGCTAGGGCTCAAAATCTCCAAGAACCCTCTCTCTCTCTCTAATACGTATGGTGGAGGAGGAGAAATGAAAAGAATTTCTGAATTCTCTAATGGGTTTGGGTATTTATACCCCTAAAAATAAAGAGGGCACAATAGTCATTTCCCTTGTATAATTAGTAGAGATTAGGAGTAATCACTCACTAATCTAACCTTAATTAACTTCCAACTAATGTTAGGACATGTTTAGGGCTAAGTATGGGAGGTTAGGAAGGGTTTAGAGGGGGTTTGATGAGGGTAGGATAGGTATTTCTCGTCTAATATCAAAACAGGGCAAAACAGGGTCGGGACACCTTGCGGTCGCAAGGTCCCCAAGAGCATGCGACCGCAAGGTCTCCAGCCCTCCTTGGTGCTTTCTTCCAGGCAAGGTCTTTCCCCCTTGCGACCGCAAGCCTCCCAGACCAAAAATAGCTTGGAATTCAACCCCAAATGACCTCAAACACATAACCAAACCTAACAAGGTTCAAACCTCATCCAAAGTAGGTCTAGAAATCCCATAGAACACTCACAAACAACCCCCGAAACAACTCGGAGCGAAACTGGGAAGAGGTGCAACAACGTGCAACCGAAACGACGAATGGACTCGCAATTGAACGAGCAATGAAGGGAGACTTTAAGGCAAGTCTAAGGGCTAATAAAGAAGCTTGAACATTCTAGAAAGTTGAATAAAAACTAGGGAAATAAGAACTCCAAATGAGAGACGATTACGCGACTCGATCCCCGAACTACGCGATAGAGACGAACACTATCTCCAAAGCTTCCAAATCATCGATAGACTTAAGGAACACCTCCAACTTGAAGTCTAATACATCTAAACATGTTAATCAATCATCATATAAAGGGCTAGGACCAAACCGAGGTCACGAACGCAAAACGCAAGCAAACACTCAATCGCGTCACATTCCGACTATCGTTGAGTCAAGACTTGTGACTTTAGCAAGTCGACAACTATATGGAATTTCTTAATAGTGTTTTGGTCTTACTGTGGTCTCTCATACATATCTAGACCCTCTCGCAAACCAAACATACAGTCGAAAAAGGAAGAAGTGCAAGTATGGCACGCAAATCGAGCTAACGAAGGAGCGGGGTGTTACACTCTCTCCACCTTAAAAAGAATTCGTCCCGAATTCTAAACCACAACGCAATCCAACGTCAGGTCAACACTCAACCACAATACATCAAGACAACGATTACTGTGTCTCTTAATCCCGGGTTAACACTCGATCTCAAAACCACCAACCTTGACTCGAATCTCCGAGTCTACCACCACATACTACACAAGGGTCAAACTGCAATAATCCAAATTCCATGAACACTCCATAGTCAAAACAACATCAAACACTTACGATTGAAAATACTACGACCCATACTTGAGTCGTAAATACACATACGATCAGCACTATGCCAATCATGTAAGTACGACTCCCAAATTTTAACATAAAAACACATTCAACTACCGAAACTATTTGTTTCGGGGCACAACATGAAATTCAATCACAAGAGATTCTAAGTTAAACGAAATAATAATTTCCTATAGAGCAATTCACAAACAAATTAGAGATAATCAAGTCAGCATTTCAAACCATGTAAATCACACTCGCGATTTCCCCATCTCGGGTAAGAACACATAAGAGCACATTAATGAAATGTTTTGATAATTCGTTCCATTTCTGTCCATTCCATTTGGTAACGGGTATAGTCAATTTCTAACTTAATTCTTACCAATCCTAGTCCAACGACGAATACCTTTTGCTCACCAATTCAGGGTACCTACTAAATTAGCTTCAAAAGTTTACGTACGTAAGGATCACGAGTTCATGAATAAAAATTTTAAGCATCCTTCAACCCGATCTCTTTTTTTTTTTTTTTTTTTTTTTAAGGAAGCAGGGGCGGCACCCTGCAGAATTTTATTAATAAGGAAAAGAAATACAAACAAGAGGGGGACAAACCAGCCTGACCCTTATAAAAGGGGGGGCAAAGGAGCCTAACCTCAAACAAATGAGAGTACAATAAGAGGAGCAAAACTTAAGGCTAACTCTTCCTTCTATAATTGTAAAGACCCAACCTATCATGCATAAGAGCTTGACGGACAGTATTAGGGAGATCAGAAACCAGGTTATAACTTGTAAAGCCTCTGTGATCGTGCGCAACAGCTGCAAGCCTATCAGCAACAAAATTTTGTTCTCTATATACATGAGTAATAGAATAATTGCCCAGATGTGAAAAACAGTCCCGAAGATCATACTCATACTTCCAAGGAGCACTATGCTGCCGAGTTAAAACCATAACTGCAACCATAGAATCGGATTCCACAATCACATTATCAATATTCAAATTCCGACATAAGCGAAGCCCATCCCGCAAAGCTTTAATTTCAGCACTAGTATTGGTCCCTAGCCCGTAGAAAGCAGAGAAAGCAGTCACCATAGAACCTTGGTGATCACGCAAAATGCCACCACCCGAATGATATCCTTGCATAGCTGAGCCATCTGTGTTAAGTTTATAGAAACCAATCAAAGGAGGAGACCAACATACCCAACAACCCTTCCTGAAGGTTGGACTGATAACAGGGAGACCAAGACGCTCCATACCCACTTTAGCCATGATAGAGATAGAAGATTTGGGACGAAAGACTGAAAGCATGTCACGAAGATGACCCTTGACACGAGCAATGATATTACCCGATTGCATTGGCAGAGAGTCAAAGATAGCACTACACCGAGCTTTCCAGATTTCCCAGCAAGAGAATAAAAATATACCCACGCAACATGCACCAAACTGATTGCGGGAAGAGCTATCCCTACACCAGGTGATAAATAAATGTTCGAGAGACACATACAAACCACTTTTATAGAAAATGCGCGCAAAATAACCCCACACATCCTTGGCTATAGCCGAAGTCAGAAACAAATGCCCAATAGATTCACAAGCCGGGTTAGGACAACACTGACACTTCGAAACAATAGGAATCCGTTTAATATGTAACTGCATGTCCACAGGAATTGCACCATGAAAAAGTTTCCAAGCAAAGCAACTGATTTTGAGAGGGATCCAAGGCTGCCAAATTTTTGAGGCCCATGATATATCTGGAGAGTGAGGACGGATAACCTCCAAGAAATCTGAAGACCGAAATCTGCCTGAATTAGATAAGGTGGAAACCAGCCGATCTGGCACTCCTTGATCGCACCTAACATTACGGGCCATCTGCTGGATATGAGGCGGGAGGAGCGGCAAAAGCTGATCAATAACTGACAAGGCCTGGTAAACCGAGAGATTGGCATCAACAGGACGAGGACCATCCAGAATCTCGCCACTCCAGTTGTCAAGCCAGAAGGACACTCGGCCTTCACCAATTATCCATCTACAAAAAGAAACAACTAGAGGAAGTTGAGTCATTATAGCATTCCACTGAGGAGCAGCCACAACACTGCTGAATAATTCCCGACCATTGCCATATTTATTGCGGACAAAGCGAGCCCACAGACTCCTACCATCCAAAGCACTCCAAGCCATCTTCGCGTGTAAAGACCTCATTACCTGATTAAGGGAACGCACGCCAAGACCACCCTCATGAAAAGGCCGGCATATAGAAGTCCAAGAAACCCAATGGGTCCGATGGCTACCCATAGAACTCCAAAGAAATTCAGCCATAATGGATTCGAGCCGCTGAATCACCGATGAAGGAACCCGAACAGCTGCCAAAGTATATATAGGAATGCTGCCAAGAACAGCTTTCAATAAAGTGAGGCGGCCCCCCATGGATAGAAACCTTGCCTTCCAACCCGCAAGACGGTGACGAAGCTTAAGCTCAATACCTTCGAAATAAGAACACTTCATTCTACCATAAAAAATAGGAATTCCCAGATAACGTATCGGAAAGGATTGGCGAATACAACCAGACCATTCTGCAATATGACGAGCTTTGGAAGCTGAGCAAGATTCATGAACATAAAATCCGCTTTTTTGAAGGTTGATTAATTGCCCCGAGCTAGCCTCATACTTAGAAAGAAGACACCGAAGAGCCAAGACCGACCTTTTCGCCGCATTACAGAAGAGTATCATGTCATCCGCATAGAGAAGATGAGTTATAAGAAGACCTCCACGACCATGAGAAAAAGGAGCAATAGACTGATCTGTCACAGCTTTGTTTAGAGCCACAGATAAAACTTCTTGAGCGAGGATGAAAAGAAGAGGAGATAACGGGTCACCTTGGCGCAGCCCCCGCGTGGATGAGAAAAAACCAAAGCTTTCCCCCTGAATACGGATAGAGTACCAAACATTGCTAATTAACCGAGCAACCAAATCACAAAAGGAGGAACTAAAGCCAAGAGTCAGAAGAGATTTTTTGAGAAAATCCCATTCCAATCTATCATAGGCTTTAGACATATCAAGTTTGAAAGCTACATTGCCACCCCGACACTTACGACCAATTCTGTGAATCATCTCCTGAGCAAGAGCTATATTCTCCTGAATGCTTCGTCCCTTGACAAAACCAGATTGTTCCCATGAAATAACAGATGGTAAAATAGTAGCAAGACGGGTAGCAATAATCTTGGAAATAATTTTACTGGAGAAGTTACACAAGCTAATAGGACGCAAATCAGAAAAATTATTGGGATTCTCCACTTTTGGAATAAGGACCAGGGAAGTGGCAGCCATACCTCTGAACATAGGAAAACCATCAAAAAACTCTTGAACTGCTGCAATCACATCCATTTTGATAATATCCCAACACCCCATAAAGAAGTGACCCGTAAATCCGTCTGGTCCGGGGGCACTGTTTGGATTAAGATCTTTGATTGCTTGCTTGATCTCATCTTCCATGGGACTATGCATAAGCCATTCATTTTGCTGAGAGGACACCTTAGAATGCATATCAACAAATAAAGAGTCGTCAACAGCATGCTGCCCCGACGAAAAAAGGGACGAGAAATAAGAGACCGCCATCTCGCCAATCTTGTTAGGATCCGAGCTCCAACAACCATCGTCCATTTTGAGTTTAATTATATTGGTGCGAGTTCTTTCCTGAAGACTAGCATGGAAGAAAGAAGAGTTACGATCACCATCGGCTAACCATTGTTGCCTAGATTTTTGTTGAAGAAGTTCCATGTCCCAGGCTAGAAGCTGAGCAACCTCCTGTTTAACTGAATCAAGTCTCCTACAAGTATCCATGTCCCACCCCGTTTTGAAGCTCCAATTCAAGTTTATTCACATCATCTGTTTGGCGACCAACCGCCTTTGAACATGACCGAAGTCCCGCCAATTCCGATTTTTAAAGCCTTACGAAGCAATAGAAGCTTACTTACGGTGCAAAATAAACATAGCCGAGCCAACCACATGTCTCTCCCATCAAGGCCTTGACAAAATCCATGAAACCAGCATGGTCCATCCACATTCGTTGAAAACGAAAAGAGCCTTTGGGTTTCGTAAAACATGGAAGATCAACAAGTAAAGGAGAGTGATCAGAATTTAATCTACTCAAATGAGATACCCGCAAAGCAGAATAATTAGACTGGTAAAGACCATTAATTAAAATCCTATCCAACCGCTGCCAAATACGACGAAGACCCTCCTGATTATTGCACCACGTATATTGGCTACCTTCATAACCAGCATCACATAAACCCGCCCGAGACTGACAGTCATTAAAATCTCGTATACTAGCCCAGTCATACCCAGCGCCTCCCAGCTTCTCATTAGATTGGGCAATCACGTTAAAATCACCTCCTACTATCCATGGTTCAGAAAACTGATGAGAAATGTTTACCAAAGAGTCCCAAAGATCCATACGTTCATCCCGCTCACATTTTGCATAAACACAAGACACAAGAACATTGAAATTATCCCCCACCTTGCAACGTACTGTGAGATGTTGAGAATGAGCAGCCACCAAAGAAATCTTAACCCGGCTGTCCCAAATGAGCCAAATGTGTCTATTAGTCGGGTCACATTGAAGATGATATTGAAACTTTAAACGTCTAGCCAGCTTTGCAATACGGTCTCCCGGTAATTTAGGCTCTAAAATTACATATAACAAAATATTATGCTGAGATTTAAGTAGTTTAAGATAATCTCTTGTCTCCTTATTTCCCACTCCTCGAGCGTTCCAAAAAATGACCGCCATAAAGAAACTATTGGGAAGTAGTGATACCCGGGGCTTTGGACGCAGCCCTTGTTTGACGACGGTTGTTATCCCTGAAAACACGATCCTTGTATTTCTGTATGAGAACTTTACATCGCTTGCGAAATTGAATAGTGACATGCTCCGAAGGAGGAAAATTCTGCAAATCGTCTATTGAATTTGATCTCGTTAACTTGTGGCATGCCTTCATCCTCTAGATCCGATAGAACCTCAAATTGATTGCAAACTTGAACTCCAGCCTTTTCAACCCGAGGCGAAAAAGGCGGATGATGAACAACCCCGTCGGCCATATCTTTATGCAAAACACTGGGATCTGAAACTGGAGATACATTCTTCTCTTGATGATCCAGATTACCCATACGTTGCTTAGGGAGAGGGACTGGGGTAGGAATAGTTGGGGGGGCAGATTCCTGATGGGCCTTGGTATTAGATGTAGAAGCTTGGTGTTGCTTAGCAGCATTAGAAACCGGACGCCATTGAGGATTAGCCATTTTAGGCTTATCAGGTAGTTCATCATGACCTGAAGATTTATTACCATCTTCAACGGGCTTCGAAAAATTATTACTGGCATTTAAAACAGGCGCCTTTCCATTTTGATTGAGTAGCACATCAGAATGATTGGAATGAACCCTATGAGGACCATCCCTACGTTGCCCCTTCCGACAAACTTGGACCGAGTGGCCAAGAAGACCGCATCCAGAACAAAATTTTATATTACCCTCAAAATCCAATGCCTGCCAAAAACCACTTTCTTTAGATGTCCCAATCCGTTCGAGAAGGCAAGGGTCGAGAAACATCAAATTCAACACAAATCCGAGCATGCATCGGATGAGATAAAGCCAATGTTTTATCATCAGCACGAAGGAAACGGCCAAAGGTATTGCCAATCCGTTTGAGGTAGGATGGCGTGAAGAAGGGGAGAGGGAGATGATGTAAACGGACCCATACAGCCACATAAGAGCTATCCTTGCCAAGAGTGAAATCCGGGGACCATCGGAAAGATCGAAACATATAGCTGCTTATCATATGGGACTCCTTAGACAAGGCAATCACCAAATCTTCAGCAGATGCAAGATGCACCATAACGTGTCGAGGATCAAGTAATCCAGCCACAAAGGACCCTTTAAGTTTCCAACTTGACGCAATGTGATCACGAATGACATGCAAAGGGGGTCTGCCAGCCGAAAATTTTAGAATTATGGTATTCTGAAATTGTTTCTCCGCCATCTCCATCTCAAGCGGAGTAAAGAGGCAGCCCATATCATTATCCACCATTACCGATTGACGATGAGCTAAAGGAATATCAACCAAGATAGGCGAAACATTAGGGTTTAGGCATTGGGGTTGAGACGGCTTAGAAAGAATGGAAGCATAAGAGGGGGCTTGGTGTGAAGAAGACGACCCATTAGCATTGACAGGAGCTGTAGGGTGAACAACAGGAGGAGGGGAGGCCTCCGACGGTGGAGGATCCGGCGGCATAGCCGCCATATCCAAACCAAAACCCTAACAGAAGGGGAAACCCTAAAAACCCTAGAGAGAGAAATTTTTTGGAGAGAGAAAAATCTAACTATCAGCGGTCTTCCTCAACTCTCCCGTTTGTACCTTCAACCAGTCTCATATACTAATGAAATGAATGAACAAGAGATAATAATTATGAAATGAGAATTTAATATACTACAATGTAAATGCATCAAATAGGTGTTTCCTACAACTAATGCACATAACTGAATAAAATCAAGCCAAGTAACAAGGTCTATTACCTTGGCAAACAACAATCATAGCTATCACAAAACTCGTGTGCCTAGTACACTCAACCAAGATAATTCACTAGAAATTACAAGAAACCGACTCGTCTACAGATACTCGTAATGTCTATACTCTGCAAAACTATCCTTACTTAGGCTCTAGACCAAGTCTACAACCAGCACACACTCTAAGCATCCTATCCCAACGTTAACGTCTCAATACTCACGGTGAGGCGTCATACACTCCCGTGCAACCACGATTATCTTCTAAATCGCAACCTTTAACCTTCTCACAAGTCGAGTGTATATCCAACTCGCATAATAACCACTAAAAATAATATAGTATTATATTATTCATTACGTAAAGCATATCTTTATAGAAAATACAAGTATCATTCCAAACCAATAAGTATCATCACACAATTCATACTTCATATATATACATATATATATTCATACGTATACATACTATGGCCTTTTTATATAACCACACAAAACCACAACTCTATATCTAGCATAGTCTTACACATATATATACTAAACAAGAACCCATACACCACGTGCGATTACCTACCGGTAATCCACAAAACGAACCATATTATATATATCGATCTCACATTGGGGTATTATCCCCAATCAAACAAATAACCAATAATACACAATACACCATATAATGTATGTATGAATACACATGAGCTACCGATTAAAACGTGTACTCATAATAACGGTAATAGTAGTCACTGTTTAATTTACATATATATATATATATATGTATATATATATATATATATATATATATATATATATATATATATACAATAATATACCTTCCTATTTTGGATAGGTCTCAAAACTCCGCAATGGCCAACCGCCACGTGCGCACGACCTCAAACTCTAGGCCGACCATCACCATCTCTCTTGGAGCCACTAGATTGTTGACTGGTACTCCCAGACCGATTAACTCTCATCCTCGGGCAATCTTTACGAACATGATCACCGCCACAAGCAAAACACTTTCCTGATTTACCCCAACACCTATTCTCGGCATGTCCCTTCCTCATACAAAAATTACATATCAACTCATCAGTTCACCGTCTCTGAGTATAAGTAGTAACACCACTCTGGCCACCAGAACGTACATTTCCTTGACTAACTATCTGAGGTGCTGCCTGCCCTCTTATCTTATCACTGCCCATAATAGTCCTCGAGGTTCTCTTCTGAGCATACTCCTCGATGTCCAACTCCATCGCATACGCACGGTCCACAGCGCCTCGGTAATCCGTAAGCTGTAACGGAACAAGCTTCCTACGATATTTCATCCTTAGGCCCTTCACAAACCGCTGGGTCTTCCTAGCCTCATCCGGTACCATGTAACCACAATGGCGAGCCAACTCTGTGAACTTCGCTGAATACTAAGCCACCGTCATAGCTTCTTGTTCTAGCGCCATGAATTCCATTTCTCTTCTTTCCCGAACTACTGCCAGAATAAACTGTGCCATGAACTCCATCGTGAAGTTTTCCCACACTTGAGGCACTCCATGGTGTCTCCAACTATCTCGTAACACATGCCACCAATGGCCAGCCGCACCACTTAATTTAAACACTGCTAGGGTCACCATCTCTTCTGACGTACAACCCATAACTGCAAAGATCTTCTCCATGCTTTCTATCCAAAGTTCTGTTTTAGAAGCATCGGGTCCTCCATCGAAGCTCTCAGGTTTCAACTTCAAGAATCTCGCAAGAATGGTAGAATCGTCTTCCATTCAATACATCTGTTGAGGAGTCTCACGCGGATAATTAACATTCTCCCCTCTCTCGTTGCCACGAGCTGTACCCGAACGAGGTCTACTAGAACTAGCTCCACGCCAAGTTCCTGACATAATACGCCTACAAAGAACACTCAGCGTTAATAACTCAACAATAAACCTACTTAAACTAGGCCAATGAACTTATCCTGGCGAAACAGCTAACCTATAGCTCTGATACCAACTGTGGTAGCCCGACTCGGACTCCAATGCGGAATCCCAAGATCGTACCACCAATACAAGCTAAGAGATAGACACGCACATGCTAAGCATAATGGTGCGAGTCAAAAGATGAGCCATCAAGCTCGAACAGGAAGGTAAAGCCATAATGGCAATACGGAACAACCAAAAACTAAAATCTGCGGAAGCAAATCATAAGTGGAACCTGATCGATGTTTTATTTAATCTTTTTCCTTGCAAGTGGACAAGACTATTATAGAATAGACTCGGAAGCAAGGGTCGAACCCACAGAGACAAGTGATCACGAACAGTGCGATTATTAATAGCAAATTATTAACCTAAGGGGGGTTTTTATTGTTTAATTCTACTCTAAACTACTAGTTATAGATGCTTAACTAATTAGACAGTAATAACAGATATGAAGATCTTATGGTGAGTGGAAATCTAGGATTCTGGGTTTCACTTATATCTCCTTTATGTTCAATTCATAATAATGTCATTCAATGTCTTGGGTTCGTTCACTAAAAATAGATATAGTCTGTTGAACAATTGGTTCAGCCTCCATGCCCGCAAAATTCATCCATTCTATATCCTAAGCACAGGAACTGTTAATCTAGCTGTCACCTAGATTTATGATCTATTTGTCACCTAGATCATGTAAGAACCTGGTCCTAACTTATCACTCTCGTGCATCGATAGGTCCAATTTATTGTGTTGGTGAGCCAGTGTACGACATATGCACTTGGTCATGCAGTTATCCGCACCTCTAAGCCTTTATTATTTGCGATTACATTCATTTGTTCAAAGCAAAATAATATAGGGGTTGATAAACAACACAATCAACAAGCATTGAATAGACATAAAGATAAGAATCAAAACATAAATTCGATACAAGTTACCTCCCACCTCCTAGATTATGGATGATTTAGTTCATCATAGACAATGAACAGCACATGGAGATGGAGGATGATTTGATCTTCAATACTTGGATACATGATTTGATCTTCAATACTTGAAATTACAGGATCTAACTATGTTATACAATCTAAAACTACCTAAAATCTATGAAAAGAGAGCTTCCAGCCGTCCTCCCTTTTCTTTGGCTCGGCCCCTGGCTTCTATATATACTCGGGAGTTGTGATTGGATCGAATGACTGTGTGAAAATCCGAATAGGTCGCATTCTGCCTACCTTGCGGTCGCAAGGTGTTGGATACCTTGCGTCCGCAAGGTCTCCAGTGTGTCTGGCCGTTTGATTTCTTTGTTGCTTCTTTTATGACGAGTACTGCCTACCTTGCGGTCGCAAGGTCTGAGGCACCTTGCGTCCGCAAGGTGTCCAGAATTGACAATCTTCATTCTTTCTGGATTTCATCCTTTTTGGCCCTTCTTGAAATTTGCACTTAAAACCCTGGAGTTTCACGTATTTTCACGAATAATCTGAAACTTACAAAACTCACCGAAAACATATATTAGTGCTCAAAAGCCTCGTGAAATAGCATAATTTAAGTCATAGAAGTATATAAAATCGACGTATAAAATACATCGATCAAATACCCCCAAACTTGAACTTTGCTCGTCCACGAGTAAACAAATAAACTTATAAATACAAAAGCATACAAATAACAAAAATTAAAATCTTTTTGTGAGGGTGACACTATTTACACTCCTCTATAAACCCACAAACTCAAGGAGACTCTTTCGAGTGACTCGACTATGCAGATAAATACAAAAACAAATAAATACAAAAGCAATTAAAATTTAAACTAAACATAAAATCTTTTTGGCTTCATCTCAAGTTATAGGTGTATGGCCTGCACGTAATCTCAGTTTGGTGCTCACCACATATATGCAGGCTTAGTCATATAAAACCAACTAGTCTTTTCTTAAGGCGCTACTACTTCTAATTTCTCCGTGTGTGTGTGATCACCGGTCTTAATGAATATCTTAACTAAAAACAGTTTTATTAAGCTAAACACCACATTCATATGAAAATCAAAGGTTTAATAGAAAATCATGCATTAAGAAGTATGAGATCTACCATCCAAACCGGTCGATTCTGAGACGAGAAAGGTCCCAAGGATTTAAAAGACTTATACATCCATCCCATGCACTTCTATGTATGACATACAATGCTCTCTTATCCCAATGACTTGTAATAGCTAAGATTATGCTAACACAGTGAGCTTTAGGGTGAATAATAGTGATTATGAAGTGTGTGATCAATTTCATGTTACTCACTTGACAATAAAAACAACATAAGCATTGGCAAGAAGATCATTAGGTCTTTATAAGCTTGTAATGTAAGGCCAAGGTGTTGGGGGCTTTGATGGAAAGGGATTGGAATTCAAAGTGAGAGAGTAAGACTACCCTTTATCCCTCATACTTCCAAGCAAAAGGAAGTTTTCCCTATTTAGGCTAGGACCTGCAAAGACTACAAGTGGAGGGGTGCTACGTAACTTTTAAGTTTTCTTCTTCCCCCCCCCCAAACTTGTTTTGGGCATTAAATCTTCTAAAAATATCACGTCACTTCATTCAGCAGAATTTTTCTAACATATTTTTCTCTTGAAAGCTATGCTTCCATTTGAATCTTTGTTTACACTCTTCTTCTTCCGTTTCGTTTTTCGTCGACACATGATTTTTTTTTTTCGACAACGGAAAGAAGAAGTCTTCTGAAAAATGGTCTAACTGAAAAGAAGTGGTCCTCCGAGAATCAATTTCCCACCCACATCCTACTCTCTCAAAAGGTAGGCTAAAAGTGTATAGGCTTTTAGGGTTAAGTTAATGTGGGTAATAGAAACGATGGCGAATGGGGGTTTCAATAGTGTGCTTAGCACACTCCATTCTTTTTCATTAGGCTCAAAGGGGACACTAGGGATATATTTTAGTATAGGTCAGGGAATTTTTAGGCTCTAACGATCCAAAGATGGCCTAAGTCATTTCTTAATGCCAAATGCTCACATAGTATTTAAAGCAAGTAAGACAACACAAAATATCATATCAACTATGGGAATTGGGGTTGAATGTTTAGCATCACTGGATTTTACATAAGCATTCGCTAAGACAGATGGTAGGGACAATTGAGACTAACATGCAGACACGGTTCGAAAGTGTGCTTGAGATATATAAATGAGAAAAATCCAAGGGATCTAACTATCATGCAATTGACCCTAAGTTACAGTTTAGTGCAACAATTATGTTCGAATGGCTATGCATCATATTCTTGTGCATATCTTGTTGAAGTGAACTAGGTGTTATAAACTTTATAAAACTATTCTAATTAATCCATAATTATGACTGGTGTGTGTGCATGAAGAATTTGGAGAAAAGTAAAAGTTTCGCAAAATTAAGCAAATTCCAGAGGGATCTATAGACTAACTATGCGGTTCATTGCACTAATCTCCTCATTGACTACGACTAGCATTACCACACCTAAACTCGAGGATGAATATTTTGAATTAATTTTTTATTTATTTTTTATTTTTTTAAGAAATTAGGAAATTTGGAGGTGATGACAATGACACAATTGATGATGGGTCCCCATAAGAGGAACCCACGAGTATCCAAAAGGAGTGTATTCTGGTCAAGGCAACACCTCCGAAAATCAGAAAAAAAAAAACAGGAAAAATAGGGTGAAGAGTTAAATGGTCATCGAGAAAAGAAAGTTTCTTTCACCCTAAAAACATAGCCCAACTCCATTCCTCGTTAGGCTAGGACCTGCTAAGACTAAAAGTTTTAAATCCCCCCCCAAACTTAATTTCTATTTTGTCCTCAAAATAGAGGAACATATGAGAGGATTGATGGGGTAGGACAAATATCAAAAGGACGTAGCAGGTTCACCTAACGAACGAGGATGTAACTTGGGCCTCGACTCACGGTGAGTCGGGCGGAAATAACGAACGAGGACGAAACTCGGGGATCGTGCCAGGGGAGTCCATACAAATTGGACAGGTGCTGTCCACGGTGTTAACCGAAAAATTGATGCAGTCGAAACGCATTTGGGCCAACTGCTGGCTCATCATATCATTTAGGAGGACAGTTTCCTCCAGCCTGTTGGAGATCTCCACGAGTGGGTCCTCCTCTTCCTCTTCGGGTTCCTCCTCTTGAGGAACCCTCACTCTCAGCTGGCTTCTTGGTGATGTTCAAACAAAATGGCCCTAGTAATGACCGGACCGGACCCGGCCTCTCTCGCGTGTTTGGGCATTCTCACTTTGCCCCCTACACAAATCGGTAATCAAATGCGAGAGCGAACCCGCGTTCGTCCTACCTCTAATAAGGGTCTTGATTTGGCCGTTGATCAAGCGGCCAACATCAATAGACCCACCGTCATAATGGTGTAGGTCAAGAGCCCTCTCCCAATTCACCGTGTTTGGTGACTTGGGGGCATGAGCGTCATAAACAAATTTATACACGGGCTTGGCCGTGTCTTGGAGGAAGGACTCTCTCATGGTGCGTGGTCCAATTGGTGGATTACGGCTATAGGACCACTCCACACCAGGGAGAGCAATGGCAGCATTGACTACCTCGACAGGGATACGGGGGTTGAGGTGTGTGCAATAGTTATCGGCACCAACCGCAAAGTTGGAGGTGCCGAAATATGTGTTAATGCTTTGGGCCGAAAAATCAACTACTATTCCCCTAACATAAACTGTGTCTTGCACACCCCCATCCATGCTAATGTCACCATTAGCATAGAATTCTCGGACAATAGGGACTACGGCGTACCTAGGCGGAGAATCTAACAAAAGCCCCCACCTACGAGCTATCAGATTGGGACGTATACCAAAGTCTTCAGCCTTGAATCCCCTTTCGGGCACCAAGGACTTGGAGAGCTTGTTTGCGTACCTCTCTGACGCCTCGTAGGACACGAATCGGGTTATGTCAAAATTATGCTCTTCCTCCTGAGCGGGGCCGGAGAATGAAGCGCCGGAATTTCTACGCCTACGGAACATTTTTGTTTGAAATAAAATTTAAAAACTAAAAAGTTTAACAGTTAAAATTGGTTTTTTAAAATTTTAAAATTAAAATTTATTCTAAGGCATTCAAAATTTTATCTACGTTAAGAATTTTCTAGCACCCTAGCATGCAAATATTTTACGTATGAAATTAAAGAGGGTGTTAGGGTTACTTGTTTGCAGCCTTAATTGAGTTAATGCAGCCGGAGTGGAGTCTGATCTTCGACGGCAATTGAGGTTATTCTTCCTTTTTCTCCTTCAAAAGCTTCAACTTGCAATGGAGTGTAATGGCGGATGGGGGAGATGAAAGATGAAGAGTTTTGAGGAGGGAGGAGAGAGATTCTTGAAGATAGTGCCGGAATTATGGAAGATCTTGCCGGAATTTGAAGAGGTTGAGCTGCTGCTGCTACTGCTTGAGAGAGAGGAGAAGTTTCTGTGTGAAATCTGGAAGAAAACCCGGCACAGTTTATATAAAGGGACCTTCATGCAAGGTCGCCACCCTGCTACCTGTCCACAAGGTCGGCGATCAAGCAGGTTGTTCTTTGTACATTCCCCATGACTGACAGTACGTAGATTCATGAGATTCGCATTTACTGGGGACCTTACGGTCGCAAGGTCCTCCGCACCTTGCGTCCGCAAGGTGGACAGAGTTTCCATCTTGTTTTCTTTCCTATCTTTTCAACAGTTTGCAGTTTAGCCCTTCTGTTAACTTCCATTATGTCTTGGATATTTCCTGTATATAAAAACTAACCAAAAATTCTAAACTAAAATTATTAGTAACATATGAATATAACACTAAGATGTTTTTCTCCCCCAAACTTGAATTTTGACATATTTAATTTAGAAATTAAATGTCCAAAAATAAAATTTAACGGAGAAAAGCATATTTAAACTAACTAAATAACAAAATAATATTCAACATAGTGGGTTGCCTCCCACTTAGCGCCTTTGTTTAATGTCTTTGGCTCGACCAAACTGCAAGCCTAATCTCGTGGTGGTTCATTGTCAGCCAAACGGATTAACTCAATTGTTCGTTCAACTGACATTGGCTCAAAATATGGCTTGAGTCGGTGTCCATTCACTTTAAACACTTCATTATTTTTGGGGTTTTGTATATCAACAGCCCCATGAGGATAAATTCGTACAATTCTAAAGGGACCAGACCATTTGGATTTTAACTTTCCTGGGAATAGCCTCAATCTTGAATTAAACAGTAATACTTTCATGCCTGGATGAAGCATTTTGTTGGCTAATCCCATGTCATGATACTTTTTGGTCTTTTCTTTATATGTCTTTGCATTCTCATACGAATTTAGCCTATGCTCTTCTAACTCATTTAACTGGAACAATCTTTCTTCTCCGGCCAATGTTAAATCTAAATTTAATTCTTTAATTGCCCAATAGGCTTTGTGCTCAATTTCAACTGGTAAATGGCAGGCTTTGCCATAAACCATTCTATATGGACTCATTCCTATGGGTGTCTTAAAATCAGTTCGGTATGCCCATAAAGCATCCTTGAGTTTAGATTCCCAATCTTTACGATTAGGCCTAACAGTCTTTTCTATCTTTGCTTTTTATCGCCTATTGCTTACTTCTACTTGTCCGGATGTTTGTGGATGATAAAGTGTAGCTAACTTGTGAGTTACACCGTGCTTTCTAAGAACATTATTTAACAACTTATTGGTAAAATGCGTTCCCTGGTAACTTATTATGGCCTTAGGGACTCCATATCTAGCAAATAAATCTTCTACAAACTTGACTACTGTTTTTCCATCGTTAGTCTTTGTTGCTTGCAAGTGGACAAGACTATTATAGAATATACTCGGAAGCAAGGGTCGAACCCACAGAGACAAGTGATCACGAACAGTGCGATTATTAATAGCAAATTATTAACCTAAGGGGGGTTTTTATTGTTTAATTCTACTCTAAACTACTAGTTATAGATGCTTAACTAATTAGGCGGTAATAACGAGATATGAAGATCTTATGGTGAGTGGAAATCTAGGATTACGGGTTTCACTTATATCTCCTTTATGTTCAATTCATAATAATGTCATTCAATGTCTTGGGTTCGTTCACTAAAAATAGATATAGTCACGTTGAACAATTGGTTCGGCCTCCATCCCATAAAATTCATCCATTCTATATCCTAAGCACGAGACTGTAATCTAGTTGTCACCTAGATTTATGATCTATCTGTCACCTAGATCATGTAAGAACTGGTCCTAACTTATCACTCTCGTGCATCGATAGGTCCAATTTATTGTGTTGGTGAGCCGATTAATGCGACATATGCACTTGGTCATGCAGTTATCCGCACCTCTAAGCCTTTATTATTTGCGATTACATTCATTTGTTCAAAGCAAAATAATATAGGGGTTGATAAACAACACAATCAACAAGCATTGAATAGGCATAAAGATAAGAATCAAAACATAAATTCGATACAAGTTACCTCCCACCTCCTAGATTATGGATGATTTAGTTCATCATAGACAATGAACAGCACATGGAGATGATCGGATACATGATTTGATCTTCAATACTTGAAATTACAGGATCTAACTATGTTATACAATCTAAAACTACCTAAAATCTATGAAAAGAGAGCTTCCAGCCGTCCTCCCTTTTCTTTGGCTCGGCCCCTGGCTTCTATATATACTCGGGAGTTGTGATTGGATCGAATGACTGTGTGAAAATCCGAATAGGTCGCATTCTGCCTACCTTGCGGTCGCAAGGTGTTGGATACCTGCGTCAAGGTCTCGATGTGTGGCCGTTTGATTTCTTTGTTGCTTCTTTTATGACGAGTACTGCCTACCTTGCGGTCGCAAGGTCTGAGGCACCTTGCGTCCGCAAGGTGTCCAGAATTGACAATCTTCTTTCTTTCTGGATTTCATCCTTTTTGGCCCTTTTTGAAATTTGCACTTAAAACCCTGGAGTTTCATGTATTTTCACGAATAATCTGAAACTTACAAAACTCATCGAAAACATATATTAGTGCTCAAAAGCCTCGTGAATTAGCATAATTTAAGTCATAGAAGTATATAAAATCGACGTATAAAATACATCGATCAGAACCCAAGCCTTAAATCCTAAACAAAGGAACGCAAGGCTGAGAGATAACTATCTCTCGACAAATCTACGACGTGCGTGACGCAACATTGCGCACGGCAACAAACCATCGACAAACCTAAGGCCGGTGAATCAACAAAATACCAACCTGATAAACAACCACTCGACGGCTACAACATGCCGGAGGGACAAATCAACTAAACGAATAAGATATTTAAATACTAACAACTAAACCCAAGTCTCTCGACTAATGTCATCGGAGATGACAATACCGACAATACTAGAATGAGTGAGCTAAAGCATGCTCGAAATAACAAAGGGAACAACTCTTAAGAGATACAACAGCTCGACCAAACAAGTCGGCTCCCAAAATAATACGATAACAAAATACTAACATAATCTACCCAAGTAAAGTCTACATAACTTTACATTCGTGTCTCACAAATACATAATAACAATAATAATAATAAATCCAAGCTTAAAGCCCGGAAGACCACCTGCTAGAAATCACTATCCGAAGCTGCCAAGCGCACTAACGGGATCACTGCACACACTAAGGAAAACAAACACACGGAGTAAGTCATAATGACCCAGTAAGTTACTAAATGTAACTGTATGGCATTTCATGTCATGGTATGGTATAATGCACAAGAATATATAAAAATCATGGTATCATACTAGTATACCAACAATAAACATGTACTTAGTTATCAAAGCACATAATCTCACATAAGTCACATAACATATTATCTTTCACATAAATGCTCATATGTAAACACGTAGAACCAGAATCTGGGCCCAGCCCTCAATATTCAAACCATGGGTCCAACCCTCAAATGATCATGTTGATTCTAATGTTAGATTTATATCTGTTCAGTTCATTACATAAGTTTTATACTTCAGTGGCTAATCGGGCTGCGTATCGATTAGCGTGGCAACTGTGTATAGAACTTTGCCTTGTATAGTTTTTATAGGACTTTTACAGGTTGAGCGGAAGACCTATTCACAAGCTTCACCGGAAGACCTACTCAAAGCTTACTAACGGCAGACCTGGTGTCCACCTGGTCTTTCATGACGTGTCCTATCCTTCAACGATTTATTGGATCAGTTTAAATTTATCTCATCACTGTTTTGAATTTAAACTAAGACATTCCCTGACATATCAAGCCAGCCGAAAGCAACTTTCCGAAAAGCAGGAAGACTTTTCGTCATGAGCGATGAAAGCGAGGAAGCGGGCGTCTCCTGCATGCTGCAACAACTCTCAGATCTAACACCTAAATCGCCCACTTTTCAAAGATCTCAGAAATCATTCCCTGTTCTAGATATCTATGAAGATGAAAATCCTTGGCTGACAGCCCCATGCATTTAAGGCATTTATAAAAGAGTTGTTGAAGTCTTCGTCTTCTCCAACGGATCTTTTGAAGTGCACCTGCTATAAATAGTGCCATTTAAGACTGGAGACAGATCTCTGTACATAATCATTTCGAACACTTCAAGAATCGCTCTGAAACTCCATAACTCCAAGTCTTACAGCTCAGTGCATTCAAGAGATCCTTAACAGATCTAGAAGTCCTAGTCAACAACAAGAAGCTGTTCATCAACACTTATTGTTTTAATCTTCTTGTTGTTTACATTCATTAACTATACTTCTGCACGAATTAAATATCTTGTATTTACTGATATTTAATTCCCTAGACACCAAACACAAGTCAATATTTTGTACACGATCCATTAGGGATATTCTTTGTAATTGATCTAGTGGAAAACATAGTGCACTATTTAAATCCAAGGTTGACTGCCTTGGTGGTGGACGTAGCACTCTTTATAGTGTGAACCATCCCAAAATAATTGTGTTATTTACTTACTGTTTGTCTGCTATTTGAACTGTTTTAGTACTTTGATTATCTTTATCCGTTTACAGCAGAACTTAAGTAACTTGTAAAAGGTCTACCGCTACAACTTCCTTGAAGGTCTTCCGCTACTTCAAACCTTTCAATAGATTGCAAGTACCCTTCAAAGAATTTACCAAAAAAGTTTTAAGTGTATAATAAGCTATTCAACCCCTCCTTCTAGCTTATTATTGTGCCCATTGGGACCCACAATTAATATCATAGCCTTACTCTTCGAAAACAACTGTAGAAAACCTGGTCACTTTGCCTCTAAGTGTCCAAAGCCAAAATTTGAAGCATACCGAAAACCTACTTATAGAAAATTTCAAAAACAAAAGGGTATGTTGGCTGAAGATATTGAAGACAAACAGGTCGCTACATGGTTTGAGACTGATTCAGAAGAGGAGGAAGATGATTGTGAGCAAGCTAACATATGCTTAATAGCTCATGATTCAGGTCCTACCTATGACTCTGAAAATGAAGTCGAAGTTTCACCTAGTCCCTTGGATAAAGTGAAACCAACGGTGGATGACTTCGATGGGAAGAACTTCTCAAGGATAATCAAGATATGCTTGAAGAATTTAATTCCTTTAGAGTAGCCTATGTTAAACTTGCAAAGAACTGTGAGAAACTTACTGCTGAGAAATCTATGATGGCAGCTGAGATTCAAACTCTCAATAGCTGTCAACAAGAAAGTATCAAATTGAAGGAAGAAAACAAATTCCTTTGTGACAAAATTGATTGTCTATCTGAGCACATCAAAGGACTTGACCTAGAGAAAATTACCTTGCAAAAGACAATTGACTCCTGGAACAGCTCCAAGGATGCCTTCGAAGAAATCCTTTCAAGCCAAAAATCTAGTAATGATACAACTGGCATAGGATATTCAAATGTGCCTCTTACGACATTTTCTTTAGTCACAGAGAAAGGTGAATCCTCCGAGAATGCTAATAATATATCTTTCTCTAAACAGACATTCAGAAATAAAGGGAAACAAGGCCTTGGCTATTCAAGTGTTCCCTATGTTTACCCAAAAGTTCAGAAAGGAAAAGCCAAGATGACTGATTCAAATGAGAAACCTGAAAAGGTAACGGTGAAGAGAATGAAGTCTGCCGGCAACAACTATGCTAAGGCAAAGTCTGCTGGCGGTAGACCTACTAAACCTCTACCGGTAACTATCAAGTTTGTCTATGAAACAGGCAAGGCTCCTTTACCTGTTGAAAGTAAACTTAAAGGTATTCTACCGAATCCTCCTAAAAGGATAATCAACAGACAAGCTAAAGCTAAGTCTGGTGTTAACCTACATAGGAAGATTCAAAAACAACTCAAAGATCGTCACCAAACAAAGCTAGACTGGTGGCACAAGGCTACCGACAGGAAGAAGGAATTGACTTTGATGAAACTTTTGCTCCTATTGCTAGACTATAGGCAATCAGACTCTTTCTAGCCTATGCCTCGTTCATGGACTTCAAAGTGTATCAGATAGATGTAAAGAGTGCCTTTTTGAATGGCGATATTCAAGAAACGGCATACGTGGAACAGCCTCCAGGATTTGTCATTTCAGACAAACTGGATCACGTCTACCGACTCAAGAAAGCTCTCTATGGTCTGAAGCAAGCTCCCAGAGCTTGGTATGAAACTCTATCCAAGTTCTTAATAGAACAAGGATTCGTGAGAGGAAGGATAGACACTACTTTATTCATCCTCAAGCACAAAGGCCATTCTCTTCTAGTACAAATCTATGTGGACGACATCATCTTTGGATCAACTAACCAAAGCCTGTGTAAAAGATTCGAGAAGCTGATGCAAAGCATGTTCGAGATGAGCATGATGGGTGAACTTACCTACTTTCTAGGACTGCAGATTCAACAGACTTCCGACGGAATCTTCATCAGCCAAACCAAATATGCAAAGGAACTAATCAAGAAATTTGGTCTGGAATCAGCTAAAGGATTCGAGACTCCATTGTCTACTAACTGCCATCTTGACAAAGATGAGAAGGGAAAGTAAGAGAACATGACCAAGTACCGAGGAATCATAGGTTCACTTCTTTACCTTACTGCCAGTAGACCTGACATTATGTTTGTTGTTTGTGTTTGTGCAAGATTTCAGGCAGATCCAAAAGAGTCACATTTGCTTGCTGCCAAACGTATCATCAGATATGTTTCAAGAACAAAAAATCTAGGCATATGGTATTCCAAGAACAACAAGTTCGATCTAGTTGGATACTCAGATGCAGATTATGCAGCCTGCAAAGTGAGCAGAAGAAGCACCAGTGGGACTTGTCAATTCCTTGGAAATAGACTTGTCTCATGGTCTTGCAAGAAACAAGGATCAGTTGCAAACTCAACCACAAAAGCTGAATACATTGCTGCAAGCAGCTGTTGCTCTCAACTCCTATGGATGAAGCAACAACTAGTGGACTACAACATCAAGACTGCAAATTGTCCAATCATGTGTGACAACCCATCAGCAATTTCAGTCTCCAAAAATCCAGTGATGCACTCAAAGACAAAGCACATTGATATCCGTTATCACTTCCTCAAAGATCATGTGGAGAAAGGTAACATCAGTTTGGAATATGTTCTAACTTAGCATCAATTAGCTGACATTCTTACAAAACCACTGGATGCCACCAGGTTTGCTTATTTAAGGAGAAATCTTGGTATGATTGATCCTACTGCTTAATTTCAAAGTTTTATTAATGTTTCTTTCTTACCGGTAGACTTAGTTTTAAACTGACCGGAAGACGTAAGATTCCCTTTACCGGTAGACTTAAAGGTCAGTATTCTTACTTAGTCTATTTTTTTTCCTAAAGAGGTTTCTAAAGCAATAAAGGGGGTCAAGAATAAAATTTGGTACTTAGACAATGTCTTAAGTTCCCACTTTTTCACTAAAATTTTCTCGCCTTTAAATAGACCTTGAACCGCCTTTTGCAGAACATTACGGAACCCCTTTGACAAAATATTTCTCTCTCTATTCATACTCTCTTTGTATAATTGCTTTCTGCACTCCAAATCTTTCTTGTTTCTTCTTCTCATCAACAACAATGGTATGTTCTTCTCTTTACTTGAAACTTATTGTTTTCTGTTTTGCATTTCATTTCATAACCTAAAATTGTTTTGGAATTCAAACGGTCACTTTTGAGTTTCTTACATTTTCCGCCATTGTTGTTCTTAAAAACCTAGAAATCTAACAGTCATTTATACATTTTCAATGTTTATTCTTATGGAAAACTTCTGTTATATATTTCTCTGGTGTGGATACTCTAAACATTCTAGGGTTTCAAGTGCTTATTTCAAATATTTCAAATAATCTCAGAAAAACTTGAAATTTCTAGTTGCTTAGTTCTTGAGGTGAAAGCCCTAATTTTTATTTGCATTTCTTTCAGGCAAAAACTTCAAAATCAAAGCGTGACAGCGAAAGGAAACTGAACCCAGAAACCGACATTCCCCCAAGTACGGATGTCAATCTTCCGGGATATCCAACCTTTCCCGCTTCTCATGACATCATAGTGGCCCTGGACCCAAAACTCTATATTCCAGGGATGTGCATTGACCTTCAGTCAATCTGCACAATAGCCGCCGACGTCAAAGCATGCGAGGACATGAACGCCTCGGGTATACTCCCACTCTTCAGCCTCAACGACAAAAACTACAGCATCTTTCTGGCAGAAGAATTCTATCAAAGGATGGAACTCATGAACAAGAACGCCCTTCGAGGATGGATTAGAGGCCGTCCCATTTCCATCACCGCCAAAACCATCTCCACCATCATCGGCGTACACTTTGGTGGACCACTTGAAGCAACCATTGCTGAGGCGTACATGCACAGGAAGCAATGAGGGAGTAGATACCTCTGAGAGA
The DNA here is from genome assembly GCA_013146195.2 of Codonopsis lanceolata. Lineage (NCBI taxonomy): Eukaryota > Viridiplantae > Streptophyta > Magnoliopsida > Asterales > Campanulaceae > Codonopsis > Codonopsis lanceolata. Next base: position 115,737,845 of record CM028377.1, on the reverse strand, counting down.
ACCACAAGGGAAAATGCTTTCGAAATCTCTTCCCTACGGGCGTCTCTTGCTCCGGCCCACCTTATTGACAAGGGCTTCTATTCAAGAGTGGAGCACATGACATGTTTACGGCTCAGCGATAAACTTAACGATCTTAGTATTCCTTGACTCGTCTCAAGCCGGGGGCCATCATTTTCAATGAATTAAAGAAGTGGGTGCAGAAAGCAAAGAACAACCCTACTTGCAAACGGCCCTTCGTAAGGCTGATCAATGCTCTTCTCAGAGACGATGCAAATGCCAACTCCTCCTTGAAGGAAGATGAACTAATCGTGGTGGCCAAGGAGAAGCAGCTAACCGCTTCATTCTTCAGCAAATACTCTGAATATGAGAACAAGCGAAGACTGAAAAAGGGTATACCGCCCGTCTTCATAGACAAAGTGGCTAAGCCTGTACCAATCTTGGTAACTTCGCTTCAACATGGAAGCACGTGGCGCGCCAGAACCTTCAAAAAGGCCTCTGCAAAGTTTGATGATCAAGTGGCCACGTCCCTCCATCAAAAAGCCAAAGACTTGGCTGATGAGGCAGAACAACTGCTACGAGCCAGGCAGAAAGCCAAGGGCAAAACAAAGACAAGGCCGGAAGATGCAGTGCCTACTGAAGAGGAGCAGGCTAAATGGATTAGAAAGGAGATGAAGTAAGGCCAAAAGGACAAGGCCCCAGCCCAGCCCAGCCATCCCTCACCTTCACCAGCCCAGCCATCCTCTCAATCACAACCAACCTCTTCTTCCCAACCTTCTTCTCAATCCAAAAGACCACCCTCACCCTCTCCTGCACCCACTCCTAAACCAAAACGAAGGAGACTTCGTAAAACCTTTGAAGACCAGCCACCAGCAGACACTCCTACAACTACGATTGAGTCTCTACTCGGCTTAAGGAAGAAAAGGAGATCTGCCGGTACCAAGCCCTCTACCGACGCCAGCCAACCAACTACCGACGCCCAACCAACTACCTCTAGCCAACCCTCTACCGCCACACCCAACCTACAATCCATTCCTCCTGAGTCATCTACTCAGAGGAATTCACCACCTCCGGAGGAGCCTATCCCTCAGGAGGAGCCAACCCGAACCTCCACTCCTCCTCCTCCTTCACCCTTCAACTACTCACTTGACCCTTCTACCCCTTCCACCGCACCACAACCAACACCAATCCCTCCCACCAAGCCAATAGACTCTGCTGCTACCAAGTTCCTTTTCGAACTTTCTTCAGTAGCAGACCTATTCACCCCTGACCAACAACCTCCTCAACCTTCCTTTCGCAAACCAAAATCCCTTTTCTACCACCCCATCTTTACGGTTCTCTACAGGCCCTTACAGATCATCCCATGTCAGTGACAACTCTGACACTGACATTGAGATTGATTCCCCACCAACCCTACCTCCCCATCCACCTGTAACCATATCTTCCTCTACCAACACTATACCAACCCAAGACTCGTCCTCTTCCGACTCCATCACTCCTCCAATCCAACAGCCCTTACGGCCTGACGTCTCTACCTCTGTCGGCACCATTCACATTGGCCAGGCAACCTCTTCTTATCAGCCAGCCAATGATGAAATTTTGTCAAGGCTGGACGCCATATCTGACGACTGGCGCTCTTACCGGCATCTCTACGCTACACGAAATAGCCACTTGCCGCTTCCAAGGCAAATGGCGGGCTGCCGCTCTTCTACGACAATTTCAAGAGGATGTGCGGACTCGCTTTGGGCAGAATGCGACACGACTTCACGGATGTCAAGATCAGCGTTGAAGCTCAGCGAGATGAGTGTGTGCGTATACGCTCCTCCCTTTCTGAGCTTTTCATGCCATCACTCTCCATCTCGGCAGCGGTCGCCCTCCTGTTCTAGAGCTCAACCGCCTTGCTCGCGACTCTGCTCACAACATTATGAATGGTAATTGTGATCGTGATCTGGCCATCACGGAGGAGAAGCAAATGAGGTCAATCAACAGAATGCTGATGGAAGAGAACAATCGTCTTCGTGAAGAACTCGACTACCGTTCTTGTTCCACCAGACCTCCTGCGATGCCGATGGCGAGTCGCAGAATGGAAGAGCTAGAAAGAGAACGAAGGGAAAAGGAAGCTGCAGACAAAGGCAAAGGGAAAAGACCTTGGTAGTTTTGTATCTTTTCTTCCTTTACCTTTGTATTTATCTTACATTTTGAAAACTATGTAATATGTAAACATCTTGTTTATAAATACAAAAGATTACTTGTTTTTCAAAATTGTCCTGTTTAAATTCTTGTTACTTCATTTTCTATATCTGTTTAGAATTTAAACACTCAGTTTAAATTTATTTGAACTGTTACTGATCGGTGTGCTGATTCTTCTGTTTGATAGAGGCATGTCTTCTGCTACTATATATATAAATCTCTTAGACATGTTATTATCTATCACATAGTTGGTTATAGCCCTCATTTGTAGTAATGATGACCAGATATAAATAGGAGGAGATTGTTGATTCTTATGTTAGATTTATATATGTTCAGTTCATTACATTAGTTTTATACTTCAGTGGCTAATCGGGCTGCGTATCGATTAGCGTGGCAACTGTGTATAGAACTTTGCCTTGTATAGTTTTTATAGGACTTTTACAGGTTCAGCGGAAGACCTCTTCACAAGCTTCACCGGAAGACCTGCTCAAAGCTTACTAACGGAAGACCTGGTGTCCACCTGGTCTTTCATGACGTGTCCTATCCTTCAACGATTTATTGGATCAGTTTAAATTTATCTCATCACTGTTTTGAATTTAAACTAAGACATTCCTTGACATATCAAGCCAGCCGAAAGCAACTTTCCGAAAAGCAGGAAGACTTTTCGTCCTGAACAGTGAAAGCAGGAAAAGCAGACTATCTCCTACTGTCTGCAACAACTCTCAGATCTGACACCTAAACCGCCCACTTTTCAAAGATCTCAGAAATCATTCCCTGTTCTAGATATCTGTGAAGACGAAAATCCTTGACTGACAGCCCCATGCATTTAATGCATTTATAAAAGAGTTGTTGAAGTCTTCGTCTTCTCCAACAGATCTTTTGAAGTACACCTACTATAAATACTGCCATTTAAGACTGGAGACACATCTCTGTACATAATCATTTCAAACACTTCAAGAATCGCTCTGAAACTCCATAACTCCAAGTCTTATAGCTCAATGCATTCAAGAGATCCTTAACAGTTCTAGAAGTCCTAGTCAACAACAAGAAGTTGTTCATCAACACTTATTGTTTTAATCTTCTTGTTGTTTACATTCATTAACTATACTTCTGCACGAATTAAATATCATGTATTTACAGATATTTAATTCCCTAGACCCCAAACACAAGTCAATATTTTGTACACGATCCATTAGGGATATTCTTTGTAATTGATCTAGTGGAAAACATAGTGCACTATTTAAATCCAAGGTTGACTGCCTTGGTGGTGGACGTAGCACTCTTTATAGTGTGAACCATCCCAAAATAATTGTGTTATTTACTTACTGTTTGTCTGCTATTTGAACTGTTTTAGTACTTTGATTATCTTTATCCGTTTACAGCAGAACTTAAGTAACTTGTAAAAGGTCTACCGGTAGTCCTTATCGGCAGACCTGGAACAACTTCCTTGAAGGTCTTCTGCTACTTCAAACTTTTCAATAGATTGCAAGTACCCTTCAAAGAATTTACCAAAATGTTTTAAGTGTATAATAAGCTATTCTACCCCCCCCTTCTAGCTTATTATTGTGCCCATTGGGACCCACATATCATAATATGGGTTCAATCCTCAAATGATCACAACTCATCAGTTTTCTTAATGAGTACCTCGTTACATTCATCCCACCTAGGATGAGAAATGGGAGCTCGATATCAGGCTAGATGGCGCTAATACAAGACCACATCCCACTATTGGCCAAATAGTGAGGAGAAAGGGTAGCAATGCGGCGATTCATAGCGAATGTTTCCAAAGGCTATGAGTCGTCCCATTGCCGACAAAACGACCAAGACACCAGCTGGACTCAAATCAAGATGCTCAAGTAGATATTTACTTGAATAAACCAATAAGGACCAAGTCCATCACGAAAGGACTCATCAAATCAAGTAGGTCATAATGCTCTACAAAACCCAATAAACCATGCACATAAATGTACACACTTAACATGTTCAACTAACTTGTAAGTTTAGTTCAAGAACCACATATTGAGGTATTCATAATCCTCAAGTCATCACCAATTCAAGAATAGCTTATAAGCTCAATAAATCACAACATGAGGTCTACTATAGTCCTCTACTCAAGATTTAAACCAAAGACTATTACTTAGTCTAAAAACAACCACAAATCAAGGCTTAGCATTTGGTTTCACTTAAAAGCACACCGGACTCAACCATAGTCCCAATCGTCATATATAATTGACTTCCTCAATGCTATACTCAAGAACATCAAGATTACCTCGTAGTCACTCCCTCGCAAGTGCATTCATGTGCACGCGACCAAATTCCTTAAAGAGAGAATTCATTCATTAATCGTCTCTTAATATACTCGGGACCGTAAGTTGGTCTCTAATGCTCCGTGCCCTACAAGCACGCTCTAAATATACCACCAATAGGTCTCTATAACATGAGTGTCTCACTTGGACACCGAATGAGGTACTCGGGTATGCACAAACATAACTAAGCAAGACCCGAACATCGTAGGGTTTCAACCCAAAGCTCATTGTTATATTATTGACCTTACAACGACTCGTTGAGTCTTAATTCTACATTTCATTCTTTATGGGTTTCATAAATCCACAATTGAACACTCTATTCAGACATACAATAAAATCCCAAAATTCATTCGGGCTTGATTCCCAAGCCTAAAAACCCAAGAACTCATCATAATCATAGTCAAACGAAACCCAAATGTTGTAGGATTTCAACCCGAGTTCATTAACACATTATTGAACCTATTTCGACTCCGTTGAGTCTAAATACTAAGTTTCATATTTCTTACACATTTCATCAATCTCAACATTTACATCCACTTCAATTAACAACAATTTCTCCAATAATTTGGGCTTGATTCTCAAGCCCTAAAATTCATAACAAAACCCAACATCAATCGTAACCCATTTCTTTCAACACATAATACCATTCAAATCATTTTATTCATGTTATTAACAAGTTCATATTCCAAAAATCCCCAAAATGGGCATACATAGCATATCAAGTGTTCATTGCCCACAAATAGCACATAAGTTGTTTTCCTTAGGGCCAATGAACCAAAATCAAAAGAAAGTAACTTACCTAGCTTGGATGAAAACTCCAAAGAACGCAAATCCGATCGGTGAACTTGTTCTACTCGTCGAGGGCTTCACGAATATGAAGTTTGAAGGCACTCGGACGGTTGGATCGTCATGGATCAAAGAGAGAAGGAAGCTAGGGCTCAAAATCTCCAAGAACCCTCTCTCTCTCTCTCTAATACATATGGTGGAGGAGGAGAAATGAAGAGAATTTCTGAATTCTCTAATGGGTTTCGGTATTTATACCCCCAAAAATAAAGAGGGCACAATAGTCATTTCCCTTGTATAATTAATAGAGATTAGGAGTAATCACTCACTAATCTAACCTTAATTAACTTCCAACTAATGTTAGGACATGTTTAGGGCTAAGTATGGGAGGTTATGAAGGGTTTAGAGGGGTTTGATGAGGGTAGGATAGGTATTTCTCGTCTAATATCAAAACAGGGCAAAACAGGGTCGGGGCACCTTGCGGTCGCAAGGTCCCCAAGAGCATGCGACCGCAAGGTCTCCAGCCCTCCTTGGTGCTTTCTTCTGTTGACCTTGCGGGGGCAAGGTCTTTCCCCCTTGCGACCGCAAGCCTCCCATACCAAAAATAGCTTGGAATTCAACCCCAAATGACCTCAAACACATAATCAAACCTAACAAGGTTCAAACCTCATCCAAAGTAGGTCTAGAACTCCCATAGAACACTCACAAACAACCCCGAAACAACTCGGAGCGAAACCGGGAAGAGGTACAACAACGTGCAATCAAAACGACGAATGGACTCGCAATTGAACGAGCAATGAAGGGAGACTTTAAGGAAAGTCTGAGGGATAATAAAGAATCTTGAACATTCTAGAAAGTTGAATAAAAACTAGGGAAATAAGAACTCCAAAGGAGAGACGATTACGCGACTCGATCCCCGAACTACGCGATAGAGACGAACACTATCTCCAAAGCTTCCAAATCATCGATAGACTTAAGGAACAACTCCAACTTGAAGTCTAATACATCTAAACATGTTAATCAATCATCATATAAAGGTCTAGGACCAAACCGAGGTCACGAACACAAAACGCAAGAAAACCCTCAATCGCGTCGCATTCCGACTATCGTTGAGTCAAGACTTGTGACTTTAGCAAGTCGAAAACTATATGGCATTTCTTAATAGTTTTTTGGTCTTAATGTGGTCTCTCATACATATCTAGACCCTCTCGCAAACCAAACATACAGTCAACAAAGGAAGAAGTCCAAATATGGCACGTAAACCGAGCTAACGAAGGAGCGGGGTGTTACAGAAGACAAACAGGTTGCTACATGGTTTGAGACTGATTCAGAAGAGGAAAAGGATGATTGTGAGCAAGCTAAGATATGCTTAATAGCTCATAATTCAGGTCCCACCTATGATTCTGAAAATGAAGTCGAAATCTCACCTAGTCCCTTGGATAAAAGTGAGATCAACAATGACAGCCGAGAGTAGCCTATGTTAATTCCTTTAGAGTAGCCTATGTTAAACTTGCCAAGAACTGTGAGAAACTTACTGCTGAGAAATCTCTAATGGCAGCTGAGATTCAAACTCTCAATAGCTGTCAACAAGAAAGTATCAAGCTCAAAGGTGAAAATAAATTCCTTTATGACAAAATTGAATGTCTAACTGAGCACATCAAAGGACTTGACCTAGAGAAAATTGCCTTCCAAAATACAATTGACTCCTGGAACAGCTCCAAGGATGCCTTCGAAGAAATCCTTTCAAACCAAAAATCTAGTAAAGATAAATCTGGCATAGGATATTCAGATAAGCCCAGTATGACATTCCCATCAGTCACAGAAAAGGTGAATCTTCCGAGATTGCTAATGATATCTCCTTCACTAAATAGACATTCAAAAATAAAGGGAAACAAGGCCTTGGTTATTCAAGTGTTCCTTATGTTTACCCCAAAGCTCAAAAAGGAAAAGCCAAGATGACTGATTCAAATGAAAAACCTGAGAAAGTAACGGTAGAGAAACTAAAGTCTTCCAACAACAACTCTGCTATGGCAAAGTCTGCTGGCGGTAGACCTATTAAATCTCTACCGGTGACTATCAAGTTTGTCTATGAAACAGGCAAGGCTCATGTACCTGTTGAAAGTAAACTTAAAGGTATACTTCGAATCCTCCTAAAAAGGTAATCAATAGAAAAGCCAAAGCTAAGTCTGGTGGTAACCCACCTAGGAAGACTCAAAAGGAACCAATTAAGTCTACCGTCAACAAGCAAACTGAACCAAGAATGGATGTTAAGAAAAAGAATATTCATAATCACTCCTCAGTTAAGGACACTGACAGTTCTCTATGGAATTTTCATTTATGTCATTCTTTCAATTGCCTAGGCCATCTGGCCCCAGAATGCCTGCTAAGATTCACTCCAAGATCTGAGAGACCTAGTTCTCTCAAGGTTAGGCAGGTATGGGTTCCAAAAGGTTGCCAATCCTTAGGACCCAAAAGAAAATAAAGGGGACCTTGTTGCTTTAAATCTTTTTCAGGAATGCTTCATGGCTATAGAATCAGAAAACAAAGACATCGGTACAGACGGTGGTCGTTCTCAAGACACATGAGTAAGTCTACTTACAGATATAGCTGAAGCCAAAGAACCCACTGTTATTTTCGGAGACAATGCAAGAGGAAAGACAATTGGATATGGCTCAATCACTAGAGGAAGTCTCTCCATCAACAAAGTCTCTCTAGTGAGTGGCCTAAAGCATAATCTTTTGAGCATATCCCAATTCTATGACAAAGGATTACTATGCCAATTCAACTCCAACCAGTGTCTCATCAAAGATCGTGAATCCTGCTCTATAATACTGACTGGCAATAGACAAAGAAATGTCTATGTCGTGGACTTAAATCTTCTAGGAAGATTCTCAAGCCTTTGCCTAGTAGCCAACAATGTTCGTGACAACAGTTGGCTATGGCACAAGCGTCTCAGTCACCTCAACTTCAAGCACCTATCCAAGCTCTCCAAAGATGGGCTTGTCAAAGGTCTACCTACGGTGTCTGCTGACCATGACAGAAGTTGTAAAGCTTGTCAACTAGGAAAACTTTCCAAGTCTTCCTTCAAAAGAAAGTCTGTCTTGTCAACAAACAGACCTCTTCAACTTCTGCATATGGATCTCTTTGGACCAATCACAACACTCAGTATTTCTGGAGACAAGTATACACTTGTAGTAGTGGACGCTACTCTAGGTTCACCTGGATTGAAACAATGACTTCAAAAGATGAGACGTATGATCTAGTCACCGCTCTTTTTAGAAGACTTCAAACTCAAAAGCTTGAAGACATTAGTGACATAAGATCGGACAATGGCACTGAATTCAAGAACAATGGTGTAGAAAGATACTGTGATGACCACGGGATCGGCCACAACTTCTCTGCTGCCGGTACTCCTCAACAAAATGGTGTAGCTGAACGGACGAACAGAACACTGATTGAAGCAGCAAGAGCAATGCTGGCAGAAGCTAAACTTCCAAAGTACTTCGGGGCAGAAGCCGTCAACTCTACATGTTTTACCCAGAACAGATCCCTGGTAAACAAGTTTCATAACAAAACTCCATATGAAATATGGAGAGGAAGAGCCCCCAACATAGGATTTCTTAAAATCTTCGGATGTAAATGTTTTATTCTTCATAATGGAAAAGAATACAGAGGAAAATTTGATGCAAAATCAGACGAAGGAATTTTTCTGGGGTATTCCAAACATTCAAAAGCATTTCACATTTTCAGTAAAACTCATTTGAAAATTTTAGAATCTGTGCATGTTTCTTTTGATGAATATGACTTGTTAGAGCCTAGAAAGGCTCTGAATGCTGCTAATGATTCTGATAATGATGAGACAGGTACAAATACAACATCTACTTCCACTCCTCATCAGAAAACGGCAACTGCAGACCCTTCCAGTACCGGAAACGCTTCACCGGCAGACTTGAACTCTGCCGATATCAGTTCCAACTCTTCTGTTGACCCAGAACCCATCTCTTCTGTTTTACCCCAAACACCTTTGCAGATCACTCATCCTTCTTGTTCACCAGAAAATGAATGTTTTGAAGATCTTATCTCTTCTGAACCAGATTTTGGTGAATCTCCTTCTCAACCTACTCTGGAATTCTTAAGGGAAGAACCCACCAGAAGTGATCTTCCTCCAACCATTATTGAAACAAGAGATCATCCTATTTCTCAAATCATTGGTGATCTCAACAGAGGAGTTCATACGCGGAATAAAGTTTGAGAAGAGACTATGTTTGCATATGCATTCGTATCTGAACTCGAACCAAAGAAGATTGATGAAGCTATCGAAGATCATAACTGGATTGAAGCTATGCAAGAAGAGCTGAACCGGTTTGAAAGATGCAAGGTGTGGAGCTTAGTTCAAAGGCGGACTGATCATCCAATTATCGGCACCAAATGGGTATTCAGAAACAAAAGAGATGAAGATGGAAATGACACCAGAAACAAAGCTAGACTGGTTGCTCAAGGCTACCGACAGGAAGAAGGAATTGACTTCGATGAAACATTTGCTCCTGTTGCTAGATTAGAGGCAATCAGACTCTTTCTAGCCTATGCCTCGTTCATGAACTTCAAAGTGTATCAGATGGATGTAAAGAGTGCCTTTCTGAATGGTGATCTTCAAGAAACGGTATACATTGAACAGCCTCCAGGATTTGTCATTTCTCTATGGCCTAAAGCAAGCTCCCAGAGCTTGGTATGAAACTCTATCCAAGTTCTTAATAGAACAAGGATTCGTGAGAGGAAGGATAGACACTACTATGTTCATCCTCAAGCACAAAGGTGATTCTCTTCTAGTACAAATCTATGTGGACGACATCATCTTTGGATCAACTAACCAAAGCCTGTGTAAAAGATTCGAGAAGCTGATGCAAAGCAAGTTCGAGATGAGCATGATGGGTGAACGTACCTACTTTCTAGGACTGCAGATTCAACAGACCTCCGATGAAATCTTCATCAGCCAAACCAAATATGCAAAGGATCTAATCAAGAAATGTCTTGATTCACCTAAAGGATTTGAGACTCCAATGTCTACTGACTACCATCTTGACAAAGATGAAAAGGGAAAGCAAGAGAACATGACCAAGTATCGAGGAATCATAGGTTCACTTCTTTACCTTACTACCAGTAGACCTGACATTATGTTTGTTGTTTGTGTTTGTGCAAGATTTCAGGCAGATCCAAAGGAATCACATTTGCTTGCTGCCAAACGTATCATCAGATATGTTTCAAAAACAACAAATCTAGGCATCTTGTATTCTAAACACAACAATTTCGATCTAGTTGGATACTCAGATGCAGATTATGCATCCTGCAAAGTGAGCAGAAGAAGCACCAGTGGGACTTGTCAATTCCTTGGAAATAGAGTTGTCTCATGGTCTTGCAAGAAACAAGGTTCAGTTGCAAACTTAACCACAGAGGCAGAATACATTGATGCCAGCAGCTGTTGCTCTTAACTTCTATGGATGAAGCAACAACTAGTGGACTACAACATCAAGACTGCAAATTGTCCAATTATGTGTGACAACACATCAGCAATTTCAGTCTCCAAAAATCCAGTGATGCACTCGAAGACAAAGCACATTGATATCCATTTTCACTTCCTCAAAGATCATGTGGAGAAAGGTAACATCAGTCTGGAATATGTTCCAACTGAGCATCAATTGGTTGACATTCTCACAAAGCCACTGGATGCCACCAGGTTTGCTTATTTAAGGAGAAATCTTGGTATGATTGATCCTACTATTTAATTTCAAAGTTTTATTAATTTTTCTTTCATACCAGTAGACTTAGTTTTAGACTGACCGGAAGACGTAATTTTCCCTTTAACAGAAGACTTAAAGGTTAGTAACTTTACTTAGTCTATTTTTATTAAAGAGGTTTCTAAAGCAATAAAGGGGGTCAAGGATAAAATTTGGTACTTAGAAAATATCTTAAGTTCCCGCTTTTGCGCTAATTTTTTTTTCTTTAAATAGACCTTGAACCGCCTTTTCGAAAACTTTACGAAACCCCTTTGTCTAAAATATTTCTCTCTCTATTCAAACTCTCTCTATCTGTGTAACTGCTTTCTTCATTCCTAATATCTTCTTGTTTCTTCTTCTCATCAACATCAATGGTATGTTCCTCTCTACTACTTGAAATTTATCGTTTATTGTTTCTCATTTCATTTCATAACCTAAATTGTTTTGGAATACAAACGGTCACTTTCGAGTTTCTAACAGTATTCGCCATTGTTGTTCTTAAAAACCTAGAAACTAATAGTCGTTTATATGCTTTCAATGTTTACTCTCTTGAAAAACTTATATTATACATTTCTCTGGTTTGCTTACTCTAAACATTCTAGGGTTTCAAGTCTTCATTCCAAAAAATTTCAATAATCTCATAAAAACTTGAAATCTCTGTTTGTTTACCTCTTGAGGTAAAAACCCCTAATTTTTTATTGCATTTCTTTCAGGCAAAATCATCAAAATCAAAGCGTGACAGCAGGAAGAAGCTAGACCCAGAAACTGACATTCCTCCAAGTATGGATGTCAACCTTCCGGGATATCCTACTTTTCCCACTACTCATGACGTCATCGTTGCCCTGGACCCAAAACTTTATATACCCGGGATGTGCATTGACCTCCAATCAGTCTGCACTATAGCCGCCGGAGTCAAGGCATGCGAGGACATGAATGCCTCTGGAATTCTTCCACTCTTCTGCCTCAACGACAAAGACTACAGCATTTTCTTGGCAGAAGAGTTCTACCAAAGGATGGAGTTAATGAACAAGAACGCTCTGCGTGGATGGATTAGAGGCCGACCCATCTCCATCACCACGAAGACCATCTCCACCATCATTGGTGTGCACTTCGGTGGTGCTCTTGAGGCGGCCATTGCTGAGGCTATTCACGCCTGGGAAGCAATGAGGGGAATTGACACCCCAAGGGAATCACAAGGGAAGATGTTGAGGAATCTCTTCCCGCTGGACGTCTACTGCACAAGCCACCTGTTGGACAAGGGGCTACTTTTGAAGAGTGCTGCACATGATATTTTCACAGCTCAACAGCTGAACCTTACATGTGTTGTCTTTCTTCAAACCCGTCTCAACTACGGTGCCATCATCTTCAACGAACTGAAGCAATGGGTAGAAAGAGTGAAGAACAACCCCACCTGCAAACGCCCATTTGTCAGGCTTATATTGGTGTCCAAGGACAAGAAGCTGACAGCTTCATTATTCAACAAATACATTGAGTATGAGAACAAGCGAAGGCTGCAGAAAGGTCTTCCGCCCGTCTCCATCGACAAGGTTGCTAAGCCAGTACCGATTATTGTCACTCGCTTCAACATGGAAGCCTATGAAGCGGCTAGCAAAACCTTCAAAAAGGCTTCTACAAAATTTGATGAACAAGTTGCTACAACTATCCATCAACAAGCCAAAGATCTGGCTGATGAGGCAGAGCAACTCTTACGGGCCAGACAGAAAGCCAAGGGCAAAAAGACCAGGCCGGAAGAAGAAGTACCAACTGAAGAGGAGCAGGCCAAGTGGATTCGGAAGGAGATGAAGGAAAGCCAAAAGGACAAGACTCCAGCCAAACCAACTCCATCACCTTCCCCAGTCCAACCTTCACCAGCCCAGCCATCCTCTCAAACTCATCCAACCTCTTCTTTCCAGCCCTCTTCTAAAACCAAACGACCACCCTCACCTTCTCCTGCACCTACTCCTAAACCAAAACGTAGGAGACTACGAAAAACCATTGAGGACCAACCACCTGCAGACATTCCTGCCTCTACCGATGAAGCAATTGAGTCTCCTATTCAGCTGCTAAGGAAGAAAAAGAGGTCTGCCAATACCAAGCCCTCTACCGCCGCACAACCTTCTACCGACAGCCAACCCTCTACCGATAACCAACCATCTACCGCCACTCCAAGCCAACCTATTCCTCCTGAGTCATCTACTCAGAGGAATTCACCACCTATGGAAGAGTCTATCCCTCAGGAGGAGCCTCAAAGACAGGAGGAGCCTGCCCGAAACCCAACTCCTCCTCCTCCTTCACCCTTCAACTACTCTCCTAACCCATCTACCTCTACCTCACCTCACCAAACCCAAACCACTTCATCAACAACTCCACAACCAACTCAAAACCCTCCTACCAAGCCAATAGACTCTGCCCCTGCCAAGTTTCTCTTTGACCTTTCCTCAGTGGCAGATCTATTCTCTTCTGATCAACCACAACCTTCACCTCTCCTTCGTAAACCCAAATCCCTTTTCTACCCTGCCCCCTCTTTCTGGTTCTCCACCGACCCCTTACCCGAATCCTCCTTTGTCAGTGAAAATTCTGATACTGACATTGAGCTCGATTCCCCACCAACCCCTCCTCCCCCTCCACCTCAAACCATCTCCTCCTCTACCGACACCATACCAACCCAAGACTCTTCCTCTTTCGACTCCATCACTCCTCCTCTCCAACAGCCCTTCCGGCCAGTGTCTCCTGAAGCCACTACCTCTGCCGGTACCACTCCTATTCACATTGGCCAGGCAACATCATCTTCTTCTCAGCCGGCCAATGCTGAAATTTTGTCAAGGCTGGACGCCATCTATGAATGGCTAGGCGCGCTCACTAGCATTACTACTGCTACCGCTGAGATCGCCACTGCCGCGTCCAAAGAAAATGATCGCACTTCTGCTCTTCTGCGCCAATTTCAAGAAGATGTATGGACTCGATTTTGGACAGATGAGACACGATTTCACAGACGTCAAAATCAATATCGAAGCTCAACGCGACGAATGTGTCCAGTATCTGCTCCTCCCTCTTCTACGAGCTATTCCATGCCATCACTCTGCATCTCGCAATGTAGCCGCCTCCTGTCCTAGAGCTCAACAACTTAGCTCGAGACTCTGCTCACAATATCATGAACGCTCATCGTGATCGTGATCTGGCCATCACGGAGGAGAAGCAAATGAGATCTATCAACCGAATGCTGATGGAAGAGAACAATCGTCTTCGTGAAGAACTCGACTACCGATGACGAGTACGTACGAAGAATGGAAGAGCTAGAGAGACAGCGTAGGGAGAAAGAAGCTGCAGACAAAGGAAAAGGGAAACGACCTTGGTAAATTATGTATCTGTTTTTCCCTTAACTTTTATATCTATTTTACTCTTTTGAAAACTCTGTACTCATTAAACATCTTGTTTATAATACAGAAGATTATCTGCCTTTCAAAATTGTCTTGTTTAAATTCTTGTTATTTAATTTTCTATATATGCTTAGAATTTAAACACTCGGTTTAAATTTATTTGAACTGTTTTGCTACTAAAATGTGTGATGATCTATGATTTCCTTATCTTTGTGTGCACATAGAATAGTCTTTACACTTGAGGTGCTCTTTTGTTTGATAGAGGCATGTCTTCCGTTATTAAATGAATAAATCTCTTAGACATGCTATTATCTATCACATAGTCGGTTATAGCCTTCATTTGTAGTAATGATGACCAGATATAAATAGGAGGAGATTGTTGATTCTTATTATGTTAGATTTATATCTGTTCATACATTACCCTAGTTTTATACTTCAGTGGCTAATCGGGCTGCGTATCGATTAGCGTGGAAACTGTGTATAGAACATTGCCCAGTATAGTTTTTATAGGACTTCACAGGTTCAGCGGAGGACCTCTTCAAAGCATCACCGGAAGACCTGCTTCAACATACAAACGGCAGACCTTGTATACACCTGGTCAATCATGACGTGTCCTGTCCAGCAATGATAAATGGATCAATTTAAATTTATCCTCATCTAAGTTTGAATTTAAATTGAGACATTCCCTGACACTTCAAACCCGCCTAAAGCAGCTTTCCGAAAAGCAGGAAGACTTTTTTCAATTTGAACAGTGAAAGCAGGAAAGCAGACTATCACCTACTGTCTGCAACAACTCTCAGATCGACACCTAAACCGCCCACTTTTCAAAGATCTCGAAATCATTCCCTGTTCTAGATATCCGTGAAGACGAAAACTTGATCGATGCCCCATGCATTTAATGCATTTATAAAAAGAGTTGTTGAAGTCTTCGCCTTCTCCAACAGATCTTTGAAGTACACCTACTATAAATACCGCCATTTAAGACTGGAGACACATCTCTCAGTACATAATCATTTCAAACACTTCAAGAATCGCTTCAAACTCCATAACTCCAAGTCTTATAGCTCAATGCATTCAAGAGATCCTTAATGCCTAGAAGTCCTCCAACAACAAGAAGCCGTGCATCAACATTTATTGTTTCTCTTCTTGTTGTTATTCATTCAATAGCTATACTTCTGCATGAATTAAATATCATGTTTTCACAGATATTTAATTCCTTAACCCCCAAACACAAGTCAATATTTTTTACACAGATCCATTAGGAATATTCTTTGTAATAGATCTAGTGGAAAACATAGGCACTATTTAAATCCAAGGTTGATCGCCTTGTGGTGGACGAGCACTTTTTATAGTGTGAACCATCCCAAAATACTTGTGCTAATTCTTTATCGTTTGTCTACTCTTTATCTGCTTACTACTTCATTTATCATTACCCTTACAAAGAACTTAAGTAAACCGTTAAGGTCTACCAGAGTCCTTATCTGCACTCTGATTCAATTTTCTTGAAAGACTTCCGCTACTTCAATCTTTTTCAATAGATTGAAAGTACCTTTCAAATAAATTTTAAAAGCTTTTAAGTGTATAATAAGCTATTCAACCCCCCTTCTAGCTTATTATTGTGCCCATTGGGACCCATGCCAATTTGGGGGGGAGCAATTATCCTGACACCGACTCGCCCTGTTCTGGAGATGGAGAATAATGTAACTCCGACTTTGATTTCCGCAGGATGTGGCAACCGGATTTTGATAGGCTTCAAGTGGCCTATTTATTTTCCTCTCTCCCACGAGTATGGC
>CM028377.1:115676333-115721528 GCA_013146195.2 Codonopsis lanceolata | reverse complement strand
CCTCCGTAACCCTAAAACTTGATTCAAACTTGATCTAAATGGTCCCAAACTTTGGGCAACCATTCTAAGGTCTAACCCTTACTCAAAAATGAGCTCCAAACGCACCAACAACCCCTGAACAAGCTAGAACAAGGCGCGAACCACGCCGATTTAATGAACAACCCTGATTAAACTCAAATCAAACATCAATCAAACTAGGATATCTGGGCATGAAAAGGTTTGTTTCAACATGATTAGGGACCTGAATAGAAAGCCAAGAACTCAACGAACACTTCAGACGCCGAAATAGAAGCAAATACGAAAGCAACGAGAGGATCGCTAAGGCCAAATTCAACGCGATCAAAACGGCCATTCAACAAACAAGTTTATATGATTCTAAACATGTTATGGACTTCTAGAATGACTTATGAATGATTCTAAAACATTTATATATAAAGTAAACATGCTCACAATCAACCAAGAAAGTATAAAGACAAGCATAGAATGCACATGCCAGATTATGGGGCGTTACACCAAGGGTCAGAATCTTTAATGGCTAGGAGTTGTTCATCAGGAAAATTATCATTAATGGGGACAGGATCATCAAGAAATTGACGCTCCAGCAAGGGTGAAAATTCTAACCTAGACAAGTGAAAATTCGGCCCATGACATTCTCGGTTCTCTTTTATCCTTGATAGTTATGTCAAATTCTTGTAACGATAACATCCATCTAATTAATCTTGGTTTAGCATCCTTCTTACTTAAGAGATATTTTAATGCGAATGATCGAGAAAAGATTATCACCTTTGATCCTAGCAAATATGATCTAAATTTTTCTAAAGCATATATATCTTTGCTAAAAATTCCTTTGATAGTGGTATAATTCAATTGAGCATGTTTAGAGTTCGCTAGCATAATGGATCACATGAGGCTTTCTATCTACCCTTTAACACGGCTCCAATTGCAAAATCTGATGCATCACACATGATTTCGAACGGAAGTGACCAATCAGGGCCGGATAAGATTGGGGCAGTAGTCAACTTTTCTTTTAATAAATTAAAAGCTTCCAAACATTCTTTATCAAAAATAAACTCTGTATCTTTTGCTAACAAATTACATAGAGGTTTACAGATTTTGGAAAAGTCTTTTATAAATCTACGATAAAAACAAGCATGACCCAGAAAACTTCGAACTCCTTTAACTGAAGTGGGAGGGGGTAGTTGCGAAATAACTTCAATTTTAGCTTTGTCAACTTCAATTCCTTTATTTGAAACCACATGCCCTAAGACAATTCCATGTTTTACCATGAAGTGACTTTTCTCCCAACTTAAAGTTAAATTAGTTTCGCAAAGATCTTTCGTGACTGATGTAAGGTTTTCTAAACAATGATCAAAAGAATTTCCGAAACCAAAAATCATCCATGAAAACTTCTACGCATCTTTCAACTAAGTCGAAATATAGAAATCATGCATCTTTGAAAAGTAGCTGGTGCATTACACAACCCAAAAGGCATTCTCCTAAAGGCAAAAGTACCAAAGGGACATGTAAATGTTGTTTTCTCTTGGTCTTCAGGTGCAACAGGGATCTGATTATACCCAGAAAAACCATCAAGAAAACAATAGTATTCATGGCCTGCCAATCTTTCAAGAATTTGGTCAATAAATGGCAAAGGAAAGTGGTCTTTCCTTGTTGCCGCATTTAATTTACGCAAATCGATACACATTCTATAACCAGTAATAGTCCTTGTAGGGACTAATTCATCTTTATCATTTTTGACAAACGGTAAATTCCCGACTTTTTAGGAACTACTTGGACAGACTAACCCATTTACTATCTCGATATAGGGTAAATTATACCCGCATCTAAAAGCTTAAGAACTTCTTTCCTAACGCCTTCTTCCATGTGTGGGTTAAGTCTTCTCGTCTTTCTTTTCTGAAGGTTTACTACCTTCCTCTAAATGAATTTATGCATACACATAGAGGGACTAATTCCTTTTAAGTCGCCTAAAGACCATCCTAGAGCTTCTCTATGTGTCCATAAAACTTTTAACAAACTTTCTTCTTGTTTTTCTCGATAATTAAATTTCACGCTATAATAACAGTAAAGTGTTACCTTCCCTAAAAATGCATATTTTAAGTGGGATGGTAATGGCTTTAATTTTTCGACTTTGGGAGAATTAATGGAAGGCATAAATTGAGAATTTTCGCTTTAATTGTTTCTTTTATTTTAGCCTCATTATTCTCTTGTTTTTCTTCCTTAATATCTTCAATCTCAATTTCCTCAAAGAGAGATTTTAGAATCTCTACTTCATCTTCTTTAATTTCATAACTTTCTTCAACTATTTTCTTTGACTCATCGTAATTAATTTCGATTCTCTTTATTTCTTTTCATCTTTCTTTTTTTACTAGCTTCTAGCTTTTCTTTTTCTAATCTTTCTTCTTCTTCTATTTCTCTTTCAATTTCCTCAATGTCAATTTTTATGGGAGGAATAGGGCTATCATCATAGACAATAAATCTATCTCTCTCATAATCTTGCTCTTCTTCAAAAGTTTCGTTGATAATTTTCAATCTCATCAATTGAAAACAAGCACTCATGTCACTAGGTCTATTCATAGCATCAAACACGTAAATTTCAACTGCTTTCACCTAGGACCGACATTGTGAGTTTACCATTTTTCACATTTATCATTGTATTAGCGGTTGCCATAAATGGTCGCCTAACAATATTGGGACTTCATTATTAGTGCATATCTTCCTTTCCATCTCAAGAACCACAAAGTCTCTTGGTATGATTAATTTATCAACCCTTTGAACTAGGATATCTTCCACTATACCCAAGGGATATTTAACCGAGCGATCGCCTAATTGTAATTGCATATTAGTGGGTTTTAGTTCTCCTAGACCTAATTGTTTATAGACCGAGAAAGGCATCAAGTTAATACTTGCTCCTAAATCTAGCATTGCTTTCATCTTTTAGAGTCTCCCAAGGAAACTTGAATATTAAAGTACCTGGGTCTTTCAACTTAGGTGGTAATTCGGGTTGTAAAACGTAATCGACGCTTTAAACAACAATCTTTTCGTTGTTTTCAAACTTGTTTCTTAGAGTGAAGATCTTTGAAAACTTTGCATATGCTGGAATATTTTTAATAACATTAAGCAAAGGTAAATTTACATTTACTTTGGATAACATATTATAAATTTCCTGAATTGTTTGTCCATTCGGTTTTTCATAAGTCTTCTTGGAACGGAATTGGAGGAACATAAGGTGGTGGAGCCACATAAGGTTCCTCTTCTTCTTGATCTAATCTTTTTATCTACTTCAACCTGTTGTCTTTATTTTGAATTTCTTTCTCTTTTTCTTGTTCCTTATTTGGAACTTCTAACTCTACTTCTACTCTTTTTCTTTTTCTTGATTACTTATCATCATCATCACTTTATCACTAACACTATCTCTTTCTCAATTTCTTTTTCTATTACTTTTTCAATTTTCTCTATGAGCATGCATATTAGAAGGGGGATCGAATCACTTACCTCTTCACCTATCACCTTACCACTTCAGCAGACGGTGATTGACTTAGCTTGCTCGTTTGACTAGGAACTTCCCTTCTTCTCTTTTATTTGCTTCGAATTTTCGATATGTTTCTTCAGATTTTCAATTTCTTCAAGCATGTACTTCATCAACGCTTGACCTTTACTTGCTACTTCTTGCTTGGGAACTTCTTCAATTCTCAACTGATTTTGATTTTGATTTTGCAACGTGGAGGTTGTGGTGGTTGAGGTTGGAATTGTTGAGGTTGCAAAGGCTTATTTCCTCCCCAAGAAAAAGGATGATTCCTCCAACCAGATTATATGTATTGGAATATGGATCATTCCTGGCCTTGAGGGTACATATTCATAGCATTAGCCTGTTCGTAATACATAGCACTTGACGGACAAAAATTAGTAGCATGAGAATATAATCCACATAGAGCACATGCTTCTTGAATTTGCCAATTTTCAAATTGAGCTTGTGTATTTGAATTATCTTGCAATTGATATAGGCTCCTATTTTTACCTCTAGCACTTTTCTCTTGAATTAATACTTAGCATCTCAAATAATTCTTCTAATGCTTCGGTGTCATTCTATTAATAGAACCACCACTGCACTATCAACCATAGTTTGTAAACTGGCGAAAGACCATGATAGAATTGAAGCACTAACACATGTTGAGCCAAATTATGATGAGGACACATAATAAGCGTATTTTTAAATCTATCCCATGACTCATGGAATGTTTCACCCGGTTCATTTTGGAATGACATGATTTGTTTTCTATACTCGTAAGAGATGCATGTTTGTAAAATTTGCTCATAAACAAATCATATAATTGTGCCAAAGTAAAAACACTGTTGGTGTTAGGTTCATAAACCATCTCTTTGCCAATTCTTTTAATGCACTGGAAAGTATTTCATTTTAATTTGATCTTCGCTAACCTCCTAAAGGAAAAGTACTCATCATGTATTCATATTCTCTTAAGAAACCGACAGATCTTCATTAGGCATCCCATGAAAAGATGGTATGGCATTAAAATAATGTCCTTTAGTTCGAAATTCCTAACAAAGATCGGCAATACTAAACATGATGTTACCACATTTAATGAAGGTCTACTAAAATCATTAATAGTTCTTTGATTTACTACTACTTCCATATTTCTTCTTGCAGCTCTTCTTGTCTTTGATTCCTATTGATGGGTCAACTAGGTTTTCGTGATTACGATTATTGTTATTATCTTCCATTGTAGGATCAACCAGAGGATCCTCTCGATTCAGATTATCTTGATTATCGTGCTCGAAAACTAGATTTTCAAAATATCTTTGGTATCTTTTAACAATATTTATCTCTTGATCTAAAGTCTACCAATTCAGATTTAAAGATCTACGACCTTGCATAAAAATTAATTAAAAGCAATTTAAAAACAACTAACTATTAAGGCAAAATAAAATAAAATCTTTTGTATTTTTTATTTTTATAAAAACGTAAAATTAAACTAAAAACTAAATTAAATTAAAAACTACGCTACCTACAAACTAACTACGTGAACTAGCTTGTGTCGACAACGGCGCCAAAAACTTGATCGATTGTTTTATTTATCTATTTCCTTGCAAGTGTACAAGACTATTAGAATAGAATAGACTGAAGCAAGGGTCGAACCCACGAGACAAGTGATCACGAACAAGGCGGTTATAGATAGCAAATTATTAACCTAAGGGGGTTTTATGTTTAATTCTACTCTAAATTACTAGTTATAGATGTTAACTAATTAGACAAGAATAATGATATGAAGATCTTATGGTGAGTGGAAATCTAGGATTCTCGGGTTTCACTTATATCTCCTTTATGTTCAATTCATAATAATGTCATTCAATGTCTTGGGTTCGTTCACTAAAAATAGATATGGTCGTTGAACAATTGGTTCAGCCTCCATCCCCCAAAATTCACCCATTCCATATCCTAAGCACAGAACTGTAATCTAGTCGTCACCTAGATTTATGATCTATCTGTCACCTAGATCATGTAAGAACCTGGTCCTAACTTATCACTCGTGCTTCGATAGGTCCAATTTATTGTGTTGGTGAGCCGTTGTACGACATATGCACTTGGTCATGCAGTTATCCGCACCTCTAAGCCTTTATTATTTGCGATTACATTCATTTGTTCAAAGCAAAATAATAGAGGGATTGATAAACAACACAATCAACAAGCATTGAATAGACATATATATGAGAATCAAAACATAAATTCGATACAAGTTACCTCCCACCTCCTAGATTAGATGATTTAGTTCATCATAGACGATGAACAAAGACATGGAGATGATGGAAGACATGATTTGATCTTCAATACTTGAAATTACAAAACCTAATTATGTTATACAATCTAAAACTACCTAAAATCTATGTAAAGAGAGCTTCCACCGTCCTCTCTATGCTTAGGCTCGGATCCGACTTCTATATATACTTGGGAGTTGTGATTGAATCGAATGACGTGTGAAAACCCGAAAATTGAGTATTCTACCTACCTTGCAGCAGGCTGGATACCTTGCGCCCGCAAGGTCTCCAGGTGTGTGCTTCTTGGCTCTTCGATTGCGGGCTTCGTGGACCATATCGCCTACCTTGCGGTCGCAACGAGGCACCTTGCGTCCGCAAGGTGTCCAGAATGACAACTTTCATTTTCTTCAATTCTTCTTTCTTTGTAATTTGCACTTAAAACCCTGGAGTTTCGCGTATTTTCACGAACAATCCTGAAACTTACAAAACTCACCAAAAACATATATTAGTACTCAAAAGACTCATGAAATGGCCTAATTCAAGTCACAGAAGCATATAAAATCGACGTATAAAATACATCGATCAATAACCTTCATTGGGTTTTTTTAATAGGTGAGCTTGTCACTCATTTCAAACTCATTTGAATATTTTGGACTAGGAAGCTCATTTTCGAATCATATATAGTGATTCTACAACAAGACACATATTTGCTTTTGTTTCAAAATCAACAGATTCTTCTTCGACTGTCTCAATCCATGTTGCAAGATTTTGATCTTCAGCAACCAAACCCTTTTGTTTTTCAAAATTCCTAGGAGCTCTTTTGTAATACTCATTTTTTTGTAAAAGGACAGTTTGAAGCAAAATGACCAGGTTTTCTATAGTTGAAACATAATAGTTTTTCTTTCTCAACCTTGTCTTCATTAGTTTTGAAGTAAGGCTTTTGAAAGTTTGAAGTAGAAGGTCTTTGGAAACTTGAGGAAGGTTTTTGAGGATTTGAGGAAGACTTTTGAAAGTTTGTTGAAGGTTTTTGAAAGTTCTTTTTAAAAGATTTATACTTTCTAAATTGTCTAGCAAAAGCAGCAAACTCATCTTCATCAAAGTCATCATCTGACATAGATGTAGAAGTTTTGGATGTCTCTTCTTCAGCTTGAAGAGATATACCTTTAAAAATTTTCTCAATTTCTTGAGTTTTGAGAACTTCCTTTCATAGATTTTTAGACTTGCAACAAGACTACGTATATGAGTTTTGTTCAAGTCTCTTGCTTCCTTTATGGCAATGACCTTAACATGCCATCTACTTCCCAAGCTACTAAGAAAACGCAAATTCAAATCTTTCATACTATAGACTTTACCAAGAGAGGAACATCTATTACTTACCTCGAGAAATCTGTCGTAGGCATTCTTTAATGATTCTTTTGGGTCCTTCTTGAAGGCATTAAACTCTTGTATCCAGTCATAGAGTTTGTTTTCCTTGGTGTTTTGGTCTCCTTCCACGTATTCAACAAGAGCATCCCATATTTATTTGGCTGTAACACAGTCATATATTTGTTTGTAGTTTTCATCAGGAACAAAGACTTGATAGAATGTGTACAAATTTCTAGCATCCAAATTCATCAAGAATTTTATCTTCCTCAGTCCATTCTGATTGAGGCTTGAGGACATATTCTTCATCTGCCGGAGTAAGACGATTTATGATGTCATCATCTGCAATAGAAGATTTACCAACTTTAGTATTAATTTTCATAGGTTGCATAGGTCCACCTCTAACACATTCCATCAATCGTTTATCTATGTTGTTCATATATCTTGTAATTCTTTCCTTCCAAATATCAAAGTGATCTTCATAAAAAATGGGTACTTGAGTAACATTGTTTGATTGAAAAGCTTTTAGAGTTGCCATGATCGTGCTTTCAAGCTGTTAGGCTTGGAAAAATAATTTTTCAAAAAGCAGACTCTGATACCAATTGTAAGTCCAGTAGGCAACAAACAAGGCTAGAGGGGGGGTGAATAGCCTTTTAAAACTTTGAGGGTTGATTTGTAAAACTTGTAAAGTTGGCAGCGAAAAATTTGTTTTGTCAGTCAGCTGATATTGGTCAGCTGGCTGATACTTTTAAAATCCCTTATGCTAATAAAAGTTGGTCATTGGTCGACACAACGCCAAAAGAGGTTGGCTTTTAACGTAGATCATCAGATACGAGAAGAAACCAAAAACAATTTACTAGAACAAATAAGTAAACAATTATGTTAGAAACTGGCTGACACTTAATCAGTTGAAAACTTCTTAAGTGTTAAGTCAGTTTGCAAGAGTATAAGTAGCGGCTGACAAATCAATTGAAGTGGTTCACAGTTAAACTGCTACGTCCACTACCAAGTTGGTCAGACTTGGATTTTTAAAGTACACTAATTTTATTAAAAATCTAATTGATCTCTAATGGATTAGTGTACAACAAAAGACCGGTGTTTATGGAGAATGATTGAGAAACAATCAAACTCGTGAGACAAACTGACTGATTTCAAAATGGTATGAAAAAGGATCACTCAGTGTTTGCCTAAACAATAACTAGAAAGAAATATTCACGGGAGATAATCTAGCTAAAGTTTTTAAGAAGACTAAGGCACAGAGAGAATTTTCTTGAGAATATAAGGCTTCAGACTTCTATATCTTCAAAAATGCTTCCAGTGGGTACACTACAAGAAAAAACATTATTTGTGACCCACCTTTTTTGGGAGGGTGAAAAAACAGTCCCAAATACTATTATTTGGCAAGGTAAAATTAACCGTGCCAAATACCATGTAATTGGCACACTTGTGTACTAGCCTTCCCAAATACCAAGTATTTGGCACACTTGTGTACTAGCCTTCCCAAATACCAAGTATGGACACTCCTGTTGTTTTGAGATTGGAACGATTGATATACCAAATCCTCAATTAAAAATGAAGATAATACCATTTGTATTCCAAAAAAATTCCCCACATATTTCCCACAAAAACTTCCCTCCACAAATCACAATTCACTTTCCCTCGCCTCTTCCCTCCACGATTTTCCCCAAAATTGATATCGCTAGCTAGGTCTCTCTCCCAAAATTTGTCGGTGACTCCGCTGGAGAGTGGATACTCAATGATTCGTATCTCTAATCCTTCGATATCAGTTAGTCTCTGTCTCTCTCAGTATCCTATTCTCTATATCACTAATTTCCTTCTCTCTATCACTAATTGCAGCACACCTCTTAATTGTTGGTCAATTTCTACCTAGCGTCGACTCCATAGAAACATTCTTCAAGGTACATCTTTGCCCTCCCCTTCTCTCTCGTATGTATGTATCTGTGATGGGTGCTATTTATATATTTATTTTGTAATTGTTAAATATTTTGGCAACTACTTATGTTAACTCCTACTTTTGCATTTCAATTTGTTGATGAAACTTGGTGATTTAGGTCAGAGTTTGGATCTCTTAATTTAATTTTTCCAAGCATGTTTTGTTTTTATTTCAATTTATTCTGTAATCTGGCTCATAAAAGTAATGAAGAAATCCAGAAAGGTGGTTCTGTCAAGGAGAACATTAGGGGTTGCTATGGGAAATTTTTAGACAAATGGTATTTCTGTAAGTCATGTTATTGGTTTACTTGGGGGTTATAAGAGCTACTGGAATATGGTTTTATTTTTTAGTTTGGAGTCTTTTGCATTGGCTTTTATCTAAAGGAGAACAATAGCTTTCATTTGTAATTTGGTGATTTTTCTACTTTTTTCTTGATTTCTATATTGTTCTCGAGTGGGCACTCTAAGATCCAGCCACAATCTATATAGTGTCTTGTTCTGTGTTCTGTGTCCCGTGTCTTGTGTCCCGTGTCCCATGTCCATTGTCATGTGACAATGGGTTGGATACTCCTAATTCTGCATATTACCTTCAGTTCCAAGTATTGTCTAGTTTGGTTATTTAAAGTGTTTTTGGTCACCCATTAAATGTTTTCTCAGTCTAGTACATGCAAGGGGTAAGTTAAAAACCTATGTTTAGATTAAACAAATAAGGGTGAAGTCATATATGGATAGATGATTATTATGGATGACAAAATCAACTACCTTGATTATTATGGATGACAAAATCCACAGTAAAAAACCCCTGCCATTACCAATTACCAAATAACCAAACTTCAGATAGTATCATCTTTGTTTTTTTTTTCTTTTTTAAAAAACGTATACCTAACAGTACTTAATTGAATTAATTAATGCAATCTTTTAAGTGTTGTATAACACTGATGCGAAATTTTTAGAGATTGGTCCAACAACGAGGTCGATCCAAATTAAAATCGTACATGCAAAGGAAACGTTGGGTCATGATGTGCTAAGAGTTGTTGGGAGGCTCGTTATGCCACGGTGCACCGAGGGGGTGCGAGATAGTTTTGAACGTGCAAGGAGCTGGATGATTAACAGATTAAGGGAGCGTGACAAGGGCAAAGCTATGGGGAAACTTCCTGCTTGGGTTGGGCTCGGATTAAACAAGTTGGACTGCATGACTTGGCACAAAGCACGGCTGGAAGTTGCATGGCTCGGCAGGAAAGATTAAGGGGGGAAGTCGACTATCTTTGGGAGATTGGGAGTAGTAAGTTTTTGTGTTTTACTTGTTTTTTAATTAAAGTCCTTAAAGGACTCTAGATAGGTTCCAGTTAGATAGGATTTCCTAGTTATTTTGGGAGTTTGTTTAGGTAGTATAAATTAGGGGCTTTTTCACATGTTTCGGCAGATTGGTTTTTCAAAAAACATAATAGAAAACGAACGAAGCAATTTGTTCAATCCGTGTGTTGATCTTTCTTAAAGGCTAGGATGAGATTCACGAAGGTTTCTTTACGTTAGACGAGTGAAGTCTAACTGGTGAGCCTATCATTTTTACCCATTCCGCAATCTATCCTTTTTTTCTGTTTTTTTCGTTTCGTTTCGGGCCTGTTTTAGCGACTTCGGGGCAGCTTGTTATTGTTGAATTCTCTTTAGATTAGTTGTTAGTTGGAATTTTGTGAAACAATCTCTCACAATTTCCAGCCCATAAGTTATCCTTCTGTGTGAGTTAATTCGTGAGTTGTGAGGGCTGTTACGTAGCTGAAGTTGGAGCTGTTTCTAACAGGTTTGGGCAGTCAAAGGGGCTGGGAATTATTGTTTAGTTTGCGAACAATTTTTGGGGCAGATTTGAGTCGGGTTTGGGGCTGAATAAGGAGAGCCGAATCAGGTTAGAATTGTTCAGTTTCTTCACCGTATCAAACACATTTTCAAAAGTTGGTAAATCATAAATGGCCTCCTTTCTTTCTTTCTTCTACTTCTCGTTTTTCTTAGGAAACAAATCATTTGCTCTAATCTAAGTATCAGCAAGTTGGTGTATGACTAATAATTCCTTATGGGAGAGTTTTTTCATGATAACATCTCCTAATAACTCAAACTTGTCCAAAAGTTGATTAATAAAATGACCTTTCTCACTCCATCTAATTGATTTCCCATGCACGAGACAGTAGTAGTATATTAGAGAGGAAATTAAAGAATAAAGCTCAACACTCACCAACTCGACTGTCTGTGTGGTTAAGAGCAATACGCTTGTAGATGTTCCGCCAATTGGGCTTGGCAAACTAAGACTTGACTCGAGTGCCCGACACAACATCAACTCCATTCTTCGCATGGTTGATTGATTGAAACATCGTAATGAGAGCCGACCGTGCATCCCCTTTTTCATAAACACTTGTACCGTAATTGTGCATCTCTATAACACCCTTATTGTCCAATCCAGCAACTTCATTCATCACCCCTTTAAACCAGTCAAATGACCCTTGCTCCCTTGTAACCCAATAGAAGTATGCCCCCGTTGTTTTGAAGTTATTTGCACTTACTGACCCTGATTTTCTCTTCGATTTTGATATTATAGGACTAGGAGAAGTTGCCAATGGACTGCCATCACTACTACCAGTTCCATTTTCCAAGGCATTCTCTTCTTCCTCCATGGCCTTCATGTTGTTCACAATGTCCTTCACAATGCTGATCATTGGCGTTGCTCTGATTCCTAGCCCCACCAGCAACACCACGTCATATTTCTTGTAATCTTGTGCTGGTGCTCCATCTGGCCCGACGATTAAAACTCTAGGGAAACTGCCAATCATTATCAGTAACAGTGTTAGCTTTTATTTTTCTTATTTTATTTCATAGTTTGCTTTTACGACTTCACTAGGTACTTGTATATTTTTGCTTTATATAACAAAATAGAGAAAATTATCTTAACATTGCTATCAACCGAGTATTTGGCTTATCAAATCCATGGGTAGCGTTACATAGTTTCATGGTGAAGTACTTAGGCCGTTAAGCGTGAGAATGCAGGTTTAAATTTGAGGATTGGAGCAACTACCAAGTTTCATGGTGAAGTACCAGCTGACTGTGAATTTATACCACATTACCATCAGCTACAAGGTTATGGTTGTTGCAGGAGATGCTAAGATGAGATATCGAGTACGTTGCACACCTGCAATTAACAGCAAAAAAGAAACTTGAAATAATGGTTAGTTTTTGAGTGGCTCATAAAATGCATGAATCATGAAACTACTAATGAAAACGAAAAGTGGATTAATTAGTTAGCGTTTGTAAGCAGTTGTCTTATAGTCTGGAGTTTTTATGTTTCATATTGAAATTTCATTGAGTCTTTTGAGTGCTCAAAATACTAATGGAGTTGGTTCATGATGCTTAATGCCTTTCAGTTATGACATGACACTAGAATTTTCAGCGGCTATATTTGGAGCAGAAAAAGAATCTGAACTCTCCCACCTTAAAACCTGTGAATCTTGCACTGGAACTGGAGCAAAGATAGGATCCAACATGAGAATATGCTCAACATGCGGTGGCCGAGGTCAAATGATGCGGACAGAGCAAACTCCGTTTGGCTTATTTTCACAGGTAACTGAATACTACTTGCCCCTCATTTTAACTCTTAATGTGCTGTTTGGACACTTGTTACTAGAAGTCTCATAACTTTCTATAGAGTTAGCGGAATCACATTCCGTTTGTTTTGTTAGAAAGCTAACTCTTAGAGATTTTCAATGGTACCTTATTTGTAATTTTTGGCCTCATGGATCAGTACCAGATTTAATTGGAAGTTGGCATAATTCTGCTAAGTTCTTGGACAGCCTTGAGTTTTAGCAATTTTTGCCATAGGTTTTGACCTATCAAATGATCTTTGTTTTGGTCCATTTCTTTCCCTAATTCAACTTTGGTATACCTAATTTACGTTGGGATTGAACCCTTGTGAAAATAGGTTGATTTGGAGAGAGTTTGGAGCTGATTTTGGAAGCCAAAAACTATGACTGTTCGGAAGTTGTTTCTGGACACCTGTTACTGTTTTGACCATACCTTGGGCTAGAGATACTATAATCTTGATCTGTAAATTGGAATAGAAATTAGACTCATAGACCTTTCTATGCATACCTTATTTGCATTTTTCGGCCTTGTGGTGTGGTTTTGGCATTGGTTTGAAGTGGACTGCACTGCCGCCTTGTTTCTGGGCTGAATATCTACCCCATTGTATTTACCTGTCCTGGATAGCCTAGTAAGCTTTATAGTGATGAAAACTATATAGTAATCTCACGCTTAGTTGCAAGTAATCTAGTTTGAGATATTGATGTTGCAGTACCTTGATTACAACCAAGGAGGTGGAAAATTCTCTCATTTTTAAATTCCTGAACTTCTATTGATATTTTTATTAAAGAGATTGATTGGGATTCTTGGTGGATTGGTTACACAAAAAGATTTATGTCCAAGATTAACTATGATGTCCATTGTCAAACTAAGTCTGTTTATTTAATGTGAAAATAAAATCTCCCATATGGAATGGTTTTTATTTGGATTATGGCTTAACAAGCTAGATTGATTTACATCCAATAAATAATGAAAACCATGTTGTTCAGTTGATTTATGTTTACTATGAAGCTCACATCTCTGAAGGAGTCTTTTGATGTTTATTTGTATCCTTTTCTATGTGAAAAAGGGCTTGCAAATCCATACATGATTTTCATTAGCTTTTCATCTACTCCGTGCCTACATTAATCATTGTGAATTTCGAACAAGGAAATTTGACATTAAAAACCAATCCTACTTCTAATGTGATGAAAATCAATGCTACATATGGCAGTTGGGTAGGTAGGTTCAATCGTTTTGAATTTCGAATAAGGGATTTATAATTTGCCTTTGGAACTCCATCAATGGATTTGTACTTTGTAACTTGCCTGGGACAGTAATAATCGTTCTTTAATTTACGTTGTTTAGCTTTATGTGTATGTTATTGAGAAATGGAAAAAGCTTCTGAAATACTACCTTCCTACCATAGATGAGGAGGTAAGCACATCTTTGTACTTTGTATCATTCCTTTCGGTCCATTTCCTGATATTCTTTAACTCCTTTTGTCCCAATATGAACAAAGATGGACATTGGTGGTACAAAATTGTACATATACCAATTTTAATAGTTGAACATATGATTTTTCTATTTTCCCATTAATTTTTTCATTGGCTGTTCAGAGAAATTAAGGAGAGGATCATGAAAACCAAAGATGAAACGAAGGCAAAGAAGGAAGAAGTATTGTCCAAGTCTTAGCTGCCAAAGGTAACATGCCTAAGGCCCCTAAAGTATTGTCCATGTCCCATACAATCAAGTTATGCACTTGTAATATTAACATACAACTCCTTTTATATATTGTAGGGAAAACAAAGCATAGAGGCATGCTCAAAGTTGTGTTAGTGAAGAGTAATCATTTCTTCACGTAGCTCGTTGTCTCATCAATTTAGACATGTATATGGATCGCTTATGCATATTTAATTAATGTTATGGATGTATGTAAGATGATATTCATAAGTTATTTATAATAAAAATATTTTTTATCATAATGTGAATGCAATTTGTTTTCCCTTGATTTCTTGTATGATGATATTCATATTGATTTATTATATGTGTATATGATACACTTGAGGAAATATTGCTACTTTGTTATACATTAGGGAAAAAATAAATGGTGGGTATAATCATAAAATGTGGTAGCGGTATGAAATACATTTGAGAAGCTAGGAAAAACAGTGCAAATACTTTTTGGGAAGGTGAATAAAGCGTGTCAAATGTATTTGGGAGGTGAAAACAAACTGTGCCAAATACTATTTGGGAAGGCATGACCAACCGTGCCAAATACTATTTGGGAGGGCAAGACCAACCGTGCCAAATACTATTTGGGAGGGTAGAACCAATCGTGCCAAATACTATTTGGGAGGGCAGCACAACTGTGCCAAATACCTATTTGGGTCGGGTTGCTACAAACCGTCCCAAATACATGCCAAATGGCACACACATGCTCAACCGTCACTATTTCCGTGCCAAATACTATTTGGGACGGTTTTGGGATCTGTTTGGTAGTATTTGGCACCCTCGTATTTGGGAGGGAGCCAAAACCGTCCCAAAACCGTGCCAAATACTTTTTGGGACGGTTTTGGTAGTATTTGGGACGGTTTTTTGCCTTCCCAAATACACCTTTTTCTTGTAGTGTTAATTTAATGTTGGGTGCCGGCCGTAGTTTCGCCGATGACTTGGTTTATTTTATGCTTATTATTGAATTGCATAACAGGGAGTTTGTCCTGCGTGCCCAATGTTGCGGCACGCGAGTCGAATTTTTGGACCGAGAGATTAATCATCTCTTTGGTTGTTTTAGTTTGAGCTTGTTAGCTCGGCGCGCCCTTGCTTTTATTTCATTTGCTTCCGCATGTGTTTTAAGTTGCTCTGTATCGCCGTTATGGCCCTACCCATTATTTGTTACTTGTTTGTTGTTATTTGTTTCTCGGCGGCACGACCTTGGGATTTCGTCTTGGGATCCTGGGTCGTTAACCGATCGTCGCGCTCCACCACCAACTGCTACTCCTGCTTCTCCTACAGATCCTTATACTTCAACCCCTGCTACTCCTGGTAATCTCTTTCCTGAAGGTGCTACTTACTATGAAGCACTAGATATTGTAAGAATTACTCAGGTGCACATTAAAGAAGATCTCAAGGACATGAACCAGCAGCTGAATAAACAGATTCAGGAAGTACAACAGCAGATGAACCAACAGGTTCAAGGTTTGCAGATGCAGATTAAAGCTCTTCTACCCTCCATACAGGACTCCTTATCTGTTGCAGTGCAAGCTGCATATGCTGCAGGTGAGTCTGCTGGACTTAAAGCATTCAAGGAGGAGGAAGAGAAACAAAGGGCTGAGTTCAAAGCAGAAGCCTTAGCACTCAAAGAAGCAGAATTGAAGCAAAAGGCAAGAGCTGAAAAAGCTGAAGCAAAGGCTGCAGGTTACAAAGAGAAAATCTCAGGCCTAAAACAGAGATTAGGCATTGCAGCTAAAGCCCTAGGAAGAGCTACAGAACAAGCTGCTGAAGCTGCAAATGAAGAATCTTCTGATGAAGATACTGCCCAAGATTGAAGTGTTTTTTTTAGACACACTAGCAAGTCTATCTATCCATCAAACTTATTACATTTGGTGTACTTCAATTTTAAATTTAAGAAGTTTAACTCATATACTATTCTACTAACACCTGACGCAGGAACAATTTTTAAGACTTTATCAATGGTTTATCGATAAACCAGCTGATAAACCATGTGCATTTTCAAAGGAAAAACCATTTTTGACACTTGAAACCAAATTATAACATAAAACCTACTGGTTTATCAGCTGGGTTATCAATAAACCAGTTGATAAAGCAGTTCAATAAACCAATATGTGAACTTGGTTCAATGGTTTCTCGATAAACCAGCTGATAAACCATGTGCATTTTCAAAAGAAAAACCATTTTTGACACTTGAAACCAAATTATAACATAAAACCTACCTGGTTTATCAATAAACCAGTAGATAAACCAGTTCAATAAACCAATCTGTGAACATGGTTTATCGATAAACCAGCTGATAAACCATGTACATTTTCAAAGGAAAAACCATTTTTGACACTTGAAACCAAATTATAACATAAAACCTACTGGTTTATCAATGGTTTATCAATAAACCAGTAGATAAACCAGTTCAATAAACCAATCTGTGAACATGGTTTATCAATGGTTTATCGATAAACCAGCTGATAAACCATGTGCATTTTCAAAGGAAAAACCATTTTTGACACTTGAAACCAAATTATAACATAAAACCTACTGGTTTATCAGCTGGGTTATCAATAAACCAGTTGATAAAGCAGTTCAATAAACCAATCTGTGAACATGGTTTATCAATGGTTTATCGATAAACCAGCTGATAAACCATGTGCATTTTCAAAAGAAAAACCATTTTTGACACTTGAAACCAAATTATAACATAAAACCTACCTGGTTTATCAATGGTTTATCAATAAACCAGTAGATAAACCAGTTTCTTAAACCAGTTTCATAAACCAATCTGTGAACATGGTTTATCAATGGTTTATCAATAAACCAGTTGATAAACCATGTGCATTTTCAAAAGAAAAACCATTTTTGACACTTCAAACCAAATTATAACACAAAACTTACTTCGTTTATCAATGGTTTATCAATAAACCAGTTGATATAAACATGGTTTATCAAAAAACCTGTCAAACCACACACATAAACAAAAACCAACATAACCCAGTTGAATAAACCAACATAATAAGGAAGAATTGTGTTTGCAAGTGCAAAAGTTCTTCCTGCAAGGTTAATATGCACTATACAAATATGAAAGTGATATACAAACTTTCGAGTAATATACAAACATTTTCAATTGACATATATTTGCAATTACAAACTCATATAAGTAGTACCCAAAATAAATTAACAACAGAGCAATTTCATTGCATTAATCAAGGTAAACTAGGATTGTCATTGTCATAAACAAGTGTATTTTACATGACCCCTATGAAATAAAGAAAATACATGGCCATCACAAGCAGCAGCAGCAGGAGCAACTATATGCATTAATCTATATCTATACTCATTCCATTTGTTTCCTCACACTTCTTCTTCTAAATGTTCATCTTATTTCTTTCTGATTTTCTGATTTGCTGCCCTTTCTCAATTTTCATTCTTTTTATTAATTGTGTTTCAGCAGCCTTCACTTGATCAGTTGTACCAGGCCTCTCACGAACTGCATTTCCAGCATCCTTCACTTGAGGCCTCTGTGGCGACCCGACCCGAGTCCCAATACGAGACCCCGAGGTCGTGCCGCCTAGAAAAAGGCACGTAACAAAAACAAGTAGCAAATAGTGGGTAAGGCCATAACGGCGGTACGCCAAAATCTTTAACACATGCGGAAGCGTATTATAATTAAACAGTGGCGCCCGAGCTAACAAGCTCAAACTAATACAACCTTAGAGATAATGAATCTCTTGGTCCAAAAATAAAATCATGTGACGCAACAATAGGCACATATAACAATTTATGACAATTATAAATCAAGTCATCGGCGACGTTACGGCCGGAACCCAACATTAAACTAAGTCTACAACTCTAGTCTAACATGCTTAACGGCTAAAACATGCCGGATAATAAACATATTAAACAAACCAATACATGGTTAAAATAACTTAAGCATGATCAACATAAATATACAAGGCACGACTAACATATGTCGGCTCTCAAAAGATTAAGAAATAATAAACAAGTTCAAATATCACACAATAAAAGTCTTGCTACCCCACATAAAGTTTATATAACTTTATGTCCCGTCTCCTGCCTTAAAAAATAAAAGGTACTAATATATATATATATATATATATTTTTTTTTTAGGGAAGCAGGGCGGCACCTGCGGAATTTATTAAACTGAAAAACCAAAACACGGAGGGGGACAACCAGCCTTACCCAAAACGGGGGGACAAAGGAGCCTTACCTCTAAAAATAAATACAAGGACACTGGAAAAAACTATTTCCTATAAGTGTAGATGCCAAGGGAGTCCAAGTCAAGACAGCGACGGATCGCCCTAGGCAGAACCTCTCTCGATCTATACACTTTAGAATCCTGATGATTATGAGCAACACAAGCCAACTTATCAGCTACCGAATTACCCTCTCTAAGAATATGAGCGAACAGATGGTCCTTTAAGTTCTCCCTGCATTCCCGCAGCTCGTAACAGTACTGCCCGGACAGGTCCTGAGGCTTCGATAAAGAAAGAAACACAGCCAAAGAATCAGACTCCACCAAGACTCCTCGCAATCCTAAAGAGATACAATGATTTAAACCTTCCCGAAGAGCCATCACTTCTGCAAACATATTTGTGCCTTGACCATACCACGAAGAAAAGGCCAAAAGCACCTTCCCCTCATGATCTCTAAATATGCCACCACCACTAGCAAAACCATTGATTGAAGAGCCATCAGTGTTGAGCTTGACACAGCCAATACCAGGGGCTTCCCAGCGAACCCATCGACCCTTCTTCACTTTCGATTTAATAATGGGGAGAGAAAGTCTTTGAATAGCAACAATCTCCCTAGGAGGCATGACCGACTTTGAAGACATGCAGCAAACCTAGCATATCATTATGAACAGCCTTCTTAATAAATTCAACAGACATATGAACACCATCAAAAACCGCTCTGCAGCGAGCACGCCAGATCTCCCAACAAACGAAAACAGCCAGACCAATCGAAACAGCCCCAAACTGCGATCTACAAGAAGAATGCAAAATCCAGGAATCCAACAAATGCTGAACTGAACCGATATGCGAGACCTTATGCAGAGGCGTCGCAAAATAAGCCCAGAGATCCTTAGCAACCTCAGATTGGAAAAAAAGATGGGTAATAGATTCAGCCGACGGTATCAATCGGCAACAAACACATTTAGATGCTAATTGAATCTGAAGAGATTGTATCCGAGAGTCCACTGGCAGACCATAATGAATCAGTTTCCAGAAGAAGCCCTTGGCTTGTTTTAGGAAGCCAAGGAACCCAGTTTTATGAGCCCAAGCCATGCGCAAGGAGCGAACTTCGTTGAAGATTCCGAGCTTTGACCTCGAACAGACAGATTTAGAAAGTACAAACCCTTCGATCTGGACAGTGAGAAGCAAGATTGACCCTCGAAACCAAAGAATGATGTTCCGGAGCAATGTGTTGTAGAAGATAGGGGAGAATGGGCATAGCTTCTTTGACTGTAAGAGAGATGTCAATAGGCCGAGGACCGTTGAGAGTAACGCCACACCAATTTTCTGACCAAAAAGAAATATTGCCTTCCCCAATAATCCAACTGCTATGCATAGAAACCATAGGCATATGCTGAATAATAGATTTCCAATTATAGGTGGCATTAGCGGGGTATGAAAAGTCCGGCTTGATACCATATTTACTTCTCACAAAGTTTGCCCATAAAGAAGGGCTCTGTAAGGCGGACCATGCAAGTTTAGCGTGCATGGAGGTCATGACCGACTCTAAAGATCGTAAACCCAAACCACCTTCATCAATCGGCCTACAAACCTGATGCCAAGGAACCCAATGATGTCTAGACTCCCCATTCGCACTCCATAAGAAGGCAGCCATGTAACCCTCTAACCGCTTTAGCACAACCTTAGGAATTTTGAGAGCTGCCATAATGTAGATTGGCATACTAGCCAAAACTGATTGAAGAAGAGTGATCTTACCACCAAAGGAAAGAAGCCGAGCCTTCCACCATCAATTTTCCGTCGCGGCCTCCAATTCTTCAAAGTACCGCATTTGTTTTATCCGCGCCCGAAACAACGGAATACCCAAATATTTGATAGGAAAATAAGCTCGAGTGCATCAGGATCTCGAAGCAATAAGGGAAGCCATACGGACGGGAGCAAGTTGATGAAGTCAAGAAACAACTCTTCCTCAAATTAACAAGCTGTCCAGAGCTGCGTTCATATAAAGAAATAATAGAACGGACTTGTTGAATAGAGCGCTTGCTAGAATTGCTGAACAATAACATGTCATCAGCATAGAGCAGGTGAGTAATCCGCGCCCCCCGACCATGATGAAAAGAGGTAAAATTACCACTATCCGCCATATGATTAATGTATCTAGATAAAACTTCCTCCGCCAAAATAAATAACAGCGGGGAAAGCGGATCACCCTGTCGAACTCCACGCGAAGAGTTAAAGAAACCAAAACTTTCCCCATTGATCCGAAGAGAGTACCAAATCGGGTTGAGCATACGTAAAATGATGTTACGAAAAGTCTCCGAAAAACCCAAAGCTTGTAGAGCACGGAGAAGAAAGTCCCATTCAATACGGTCGTATGCCTTTGACATATCTAGCTTGAAAATTACATTGCCACCTCTCACTTTTTTGTCAAGCCGATGGACCATTTCTTGAGCTAAAACAACATTCTCTTGAATACTCCTTCCACGAACGAAACCTGACTGTTCTGGGGAGATTATATTTGGCAAAAGGTCAGCTAGACGGGACGCCAAGATCCGAGAAATAACTTTGCTAGAAAAGTTACAAAGGCTGATAGGTCGTAAATCACCTAAACTCTCTGGCCGCGCAACTTTCGGGATAAGGATAACTGTTGTGGCGGCAATACATGTTGGAAGAGCAGCCCCTTGAAAGAAATCCTGAACCGCCGTCACCACATCCGATTTAATAATGTCCCAGCAACCAAGAAAAAAATGCCCAGTGAATCCATCAGGACCCGGGGCGCTACTAGGGTTAAGCAGTTTAACTGCATCCCATATCTCCTCAGCATCAGGTATACGACATAAAAAATCATTATCTATATCTGCCGGAGTAATATTCTCAAACAGACGAGCATCCACCGAGTGTTGAGAAGACATAAACAGGGAAGAGAAATAATCCACCGCCATAGAGCCAATAATATTAGTATCTGAACACCAATCACCCGAGGGGAGCCTTAGACGAATCGAATTAACCGCCGCCCGGTCTCTGATACTCGCATGAAAAAAGCCGAATTTCTATCCCCCTCTTTTAACCATAAATGTCGAGTCTTTTGTTGAAGCAGCTCTTCATTCCAACCAACAAGACGTCGCACATTTTGGGAAACACTATCAATCTGTTGAGCCACTGAATCCGACCAAACTTGTTGCAGAGAGTATTCAAGGCGGAGAAGCTCATCTTGTTGTTGAAAAATCTGGTTCTTAACATTACCAAAGACATTCCAATTCCAACTTTTAAGTTCTTTCAGGAGGAATTTGAGTTCTTGCCTAAGGCCACAAGAGGCGGGCCATGAACTGGACGAAGCCACTGATGTCGCACAAAATCCAGAAAAGCATGATGGTCTAACCACATCCTTTGGAATTTAAAAGCGACTCTTAGGTTTACGATCTGAAGATAAATCAATAACCAACGGCACATGATCTGAACAAACCCTGTTGAGATGCCGAACTTTGATCAGAGGCTGATTAGCCAAAAACGTGCCATTCACAAGAACTCGATCAAGACGTTGCCAAATTCTATCTCCATCATCCTGATTATTAGTCCATGTATATACACTCCCTTCAAAACCCACATCATGTAAACCACATAAACTTATGGATTGGTTGAAGTCATGAATACTAGGAAAATCGTAACCTACCCCTCCAAGTTTCTCTGATGTCTGGGCAATCACATTAAAATCACCGCCCACAATCCATGGATCCGAAAATCGATGCGAGAGAGCTAATGTCTGCCATAAAGTTGGACGTTACGCCCTTGTACACTTAGCATAAATAAAGGAGGCAACAATATTATAGGTATCCCCTCTAGTAATCCGAGCGATAAGATGTTGAGAGGGCGCAACAAAGGAAACCTCTATATTAATATCCCATAACGACCAAATGTGGGTGTTGCGGGATACTGATGCATAAAATGCTTGAACTTTAACTTCTTCGCAACACGACGTAAACGGTCCCCTGCAAGTTTAGGTTCCAAA
Organism: Codonopsis lanceolata; assembly: GCA_013146195.2. Classification (NCBI taxonomy): domain Eukaryota; kingdom Viridiplantae; phylum Streptophyta; class Magnoliopsida; order Asterales; family Campanulaceae; genus Codonopsis; species Codonopsis lanceolata. The sequence continues at coordinate 115,698,883 of CM028377.1, read as the reverse complement.
ATAACACAAAGAGAGACATTATTCTGACAATTAAGAAGTTTTAAATAATCAATAGTGTCGGTGTTACCAACACCCGAGCATTCCATATGAGCCGGCCATAAGAAACCAAAAGCGAGGCGAAAAGAGCCTAACAGGCTTTAGACTTGGCTGCCGCACGGGTGATGCGAACGATTCGTTTTTGCTTGAAACTGACGATGAGCTTTCTTACATTCCTCATGGAAAGATTTGATATTGGCCTCAGACGAGGGATACTCCCAAACGTTGTCACAAGAAGCCACTCTATCAAGCGCCTTTTGTAGGCACATGCATATTCATCTCAGATGAAGTCAGAGAGAGGTTTATCGGAAGGGGAAGCTTGTCCAAATTAACATCTCCATCCACATCATGCAACGAGTGTAAAACCTCGAAAGTATTGCGCATAGCAATCGACGTAGGTTGTGAAGGAAGTGAAGTGGTGGTAGCCGAAGCATTACTAGGGCCTGAAGGGACTCTATCATCAGGATCATTAGGGTTGGCCGCTTCCGACACAGATCCGTGCTCCATTGTATCATCCCTTACCTTAGGCATATTGAGCTCATTAATCTCCACAACCGGTTCAACCCTAGCCTCTTCTGAAACTGATGGGCCGCCCTGAACATCAGATTGCTTCTTTCTCCATTGTTGCGTAGCGGCCACAGGAATAGAGCCCGGATTAGCAGCATGACCCTTTGAATGCTCGACTGGAGGAGGGATAGTCTGAGCAATATTAGGGTTGTCCATAGTTGGGAGAGTATTAGTCGTCGAGTCCAACTTAGTGGTCCCGAGATGAATTGGGTTCGAAGTGGTTCCTGGAACTTGAAAAGTCCCTTTTCCTTTTTTTCGACATTCAGCAGCAATGTGCCCAAGAAGACCACAAGCCGTACAGAAAGAGGTATTCCCTTCAAATTCAATTTGTTGCCAGAAACCATGATCTTTTGACGTACCGATCCAAACGCGAGATGGAAGGGGTTTAGAGACGTCTATCTCAATGCAAACCCGGGCAAACATCGGATGACTAAGCGCGAGGGTCTTGTCATCCGCTCGCAAATAATGGCCGATAGAATTACCAATTCGATGAAGGCTAGCCGGATTGAAGAAAGGCAAAGGAAGATGGTGAAGCCTTGCCCAAACCGCAACACGTGATTATCCTTAGAAAGGTAAAATCGAAGACCATCGAAAAAGCCGAAACATGCAACTATTGATCATGCGCGATTCTTTGGAGAGAGGCGCGCACCATATCGTCTTCGATGTAAGATGGATCATGGCGTGGCGAGGATCTAAAAGACCTACTATGAACACAGGTTGTTAGCTTCCAATTTTGGGAAATGTGGTCTTGTATCACATGGAGGAAGGACGACCAGCAGAAAACTTCATAATTAATGTAGAGGAAAATTGCTTTTCTAGCATATCAATCTCCACTGGAGTAAATAAACAACCCGGATCATTCATTATGGCTATAGGAGCACGAGGGGCTAGAGGAATTTCCTTAAGGGCAGATGCCTTGTTAGGGTTGGGTTAGAATGCTTGCCGCCGCATAGGATTGAGGAGGGATCGGAACCGTAGGTGGGGTAGGAGCTGTAAACGGAGGCGGAGACTCACCGCCTGAAGATGTCGGAGGGGTGTCCGACGAGGACGGATCCGGTTGCATAGCCACACAAACGCTGGAAACCCTAACCAAGGAGAGAGAGAGAGTCTAGAGAGAGAGTCTAGAGAGAGAGAGTTTAAGCTACAAGGTACTAATATTACAAGGTAGCAACCTTGCCAAAGCTTCTTCAATGTAAAACGACAATCACTTCGATCCACTTGCACGGCTCGGATCTAGGGAAAACAATCAAAACAAATAAAGTAAGTCATAAAGACTTAGCAAGTTACTAACATAACTTCCTGTCATGGCATCATGCTCAACAATAATAATTCATGCAATTGACATAATATACATTTCATAAATAATCATGTCAAGGCATTCACACTTAACAATCTTGAATATCATGTTATCAACAAGTATAACATTTCATTAATTTAATCAACCATCATTTCATATCATATCATATTCACGTAGCACATTATTCACATATAGCACTCGTGAGTCAATTCATACAAAAGGGAGGTGATATCGTTACCCTTTTTCCGCGCATGTCGCACCTGCAAAAACATGTGCCAAACTTATGTGTTCTCGATATCCCTTTCGTGGATATCGGCGTCCCGAGACATTTCCCGCTTGAGTTCGAGATAGTTATCAAAGTCATGTTTCCATACTACAACTAAGATCAACTACTTCCCTACCATGGCCATCGATAGAGGGGTGTGTGCAATCCGGCGCGGCGATCCATCAAAATCACGAATCTCACAATTCGTGAAGATGATGCATCATCCCGCCCCAAAGACTCAACAAACCGACTCCAGCTGGACTCAAACTTCAAGCACACGTAATTCATGTTCATATGCTCAAATAAGTAGGCAAGTACTCTACAATCATCTAGTCATGCTTCTAATTCACAACTAGCACATAATCACATTAGAGATAAAATCAAGGCTCTAATCATGAAGTGTTCTTCATACACTTTAAAATGCTTGGAGGCTTAACCCCCATTAATACTAACCCAAAATTCGTAGGACTTAGGCATATTACTCCTTAATGTCATACTAAGCCAATGGTCAACTCCGTTGAGTCATAATCAATCTTTCAAAATTAGGGTATAGAAGCCATTGGCCTCAATACTCTCCTATGTTCATACTAACGTAATTAAATAGGTTACTAAGGTCATTAAACCCATAAAACCCCAATCAAATAATCAAGTATGAAACATAAAATCAAAGTCACAAACTAGGCATATACATTCTTGTTATTTCATCAAATATGCACCCAACACTTAAACAACAAAGTAGGGTGATTCATCATACATTTCCACACATAAATAGCATCCTACACATGGTTTACAACTTGCTTATAATTTGATCATACAACTAAAAATGTAGCATTTAGCATGTACATGAACATAGCATCTCAACAAGTCTAACTATTTCATCAAACATGCTCCCAATGCTTAAACAACAAAGTAGGGTGATTTGTCATACATTATCACACATAAATAACATCTTAAACATGGTTTACAACCTGTTTATAACCTGTTTATAATCTGATCATACAACTAAAAATGTAGCATTTAGCATATACGTGAACATAGCATCTCAACATGTCTCACTATTTCATCAAACATGCTCCCAATGCTTAAACAACAAGGTGGAATGATTTGTCATACCTTATCACACTTAAATAACATAAAAATCATGATTTACAACCTGATTATAATCTGTTTACACAACCCAAAATACATCATTTAGCATATACGTGATCATGACATTTCTACAAGCCTAACTATCTCATCCAATATCCTCCCAACACATAAACAACAAAGTAGCATGATCTGTCATACATTACTACCCTAAATGACATTAAAATCATGGTTTATAATAGGTCTATAATCTGTTCATACAACCCAAATTCATCACATAACATAAACTAGAACATGACATCTCTACAAAGTCCTATGTGCTCTCATTGACCTCATATAGCAAGATTGTTTTCCCTAGGGTCAATGAGGCTAAAAGAAATAAGAAGAGATGTTGTAACTCACCTTAAACAAGCTCTACAAGTTGTACAAAAACGTCCATGCAAGGGTGGGTATGTGTTCTCCTTGCTCTCCTCTTCACTTCTACCGTTCGGTTTTGGAAATGGCTTCTTCAAAGCTTGGCCACCATTGATGAACACTCAAGAACCTTGTATAAACTCTCTATAACTCTCAAGAAATGCTCAGCCACGAATTTGGAAGTGAATGACTGATTATGGTGGGTTTAGTGGAGGTATTGGTCATGCAATGGCTGAAGTGGGGTGGGGGAAGGTGTCCAATGCATGTGTGTGCATGTTGGAGGTCTTTCTTTGCCATGTGTTGTACATGCATCCAAATCACTTGAAACTTGTCAAGCATGCATGAGAGGATGTGTAGGACGAACTAGGGTGGTTTAGGGTGGGTTAGGTTGGGTTTGGGTGGGGTTAGGTTGGTAAACTTTTGACAAATGCAGAAAATTCCCGTAAGCTGGAAAATGGCCCTTGCGGTCGCATGGTTCTAGAGTGAGGTGACGGCATCACTCTGGTATGCTTAATATTTTCATTTTGCCCCCCTTGGTTGTTCTAGGTCATTCCCCCTTGCACCCTCAAGTCCTCCAATGCACAAAATGGTCTAGAATTCAACCCTAAACACCTCTAAACAATAACCAAAGCAAATCAATGTTCAAACCTCAATCAAACATGGCTAAGAACTTAGGAAAAACACTCCCGAACAACAACCGAAAAGATCAAACGGAGAAGGGTTAACGCTTGAATCAAACTAGCGATCAAACCGACGATGCAACTAGCATTCAACCAACATCTAAAGCGTGTTAATGATGTTAAGAATGGTTTCTAACATTTATCCAAGTGTTTACAACATAAAACACAAACCCGAGTTTCAAAGCATCTCGTGAAAGAAAGGTGCAAACGAGCATCCCAAACGACATCAATGATCATGCTATCGACTTTAAACATATAAGTGAGCTAAGTTAACATACTAATGGTGATTACGAAAGTATGATCTCATGCAATAAACATGCAAGCAATAAACTATGGTTTTACACCTCTCTTGCACTAGATTTCCAACAGCCTTCTGAGTTGCAGCAGGTTTCAGTGCATGCGTGATATAGGGAGAAGAGATTTGTGCAGATGCTTTTCTCCCCCTCTTTTTCTTCGATTCCAAAATATTGTCAGTCTCAATACCAAGGAGACATTTCTTTTTCCTACCCTTAACCTCTTCTATTTGTCCCTGCTTATCCTCAACATTTTTACCTGCTTCAAATGTATAGATGGGGGGAGTGGTGGTGGTAGGCAGGGAAGTGGAGATGGGAGTGGTGCTAGGAAGAGTAGTAGAGATGATGAGAGAGGTGGTAGGGGGAGTAGTAGAGATGATGGGAGAGGTGGTAGGGGGAGTAGTAGTGTGACGACCCGACCCGGATCCCAATACGAAATCCCAAGGTCGTACCGCCAGAAAGCAAATAACAACAACAAGTAGCAAATAATGGGTAGGGCCATAACGGCGATACACCGACAACTCAAACACATGCGGAAGCGAAATAAAATAAAACAGTGGCGCTCGAGCTAACAAGCTCAAACTAAAACAACCAAAGAGATAATTAATCTCTCGGTCCCAAAAATTCGACTCGCGTGCCGCAACATTGGGCACGTAGAACAAACTCCCTGTTATGCAATTTAATATTAAGCACAATATAAACCAAGTCATCGGCGAAACTACGGCCGGAACCCAACATTAAACTAAGTCTAAGACTCTAGTCTAACAACTCAACGGCTAAAAACATGCCGGAGAACAAACATAATATTTAACTAGCAATATATCATGCTAAACATATTCACCAATAAACCAAGCGCGACTAAAACCGATTCGGCTACCAACAACATAAGTACTAACAAATATAAGTACTAACAACCAGAAACATATGGAAGTTTAACTACCAATATACATCAAGCACGACTTCTACTTGTCGGCTGCCAAAAGAATAAACTAACAACATGATTACATCATTAAATCACATTAAGGTTTGCTACCCAATCATGAAGTTTACATAACTTCATCATCCCAACGACCTCACCAAAAACAAAATGAACAACTATGTAGCAACCTTGCCAAAGAATCCCTTGCTAACGTAACCTTCTGGATTTACTTGGATCCGCTCGAGCGACTCGGATCTAGGGAAACACAACCAACAAATAAAAGTAAGTCACAAAGACTTAGTAAGTTACTAACCATAACTTCCTACCATGGCATAATGCTCAATCATAAAATACATCATGCTATCGTCATGAAATAACCTTATACAAACTCATGTTATGGCATCCATGCTCAACATTAACAAAACATGTTATCATTGTAGTATAACATCTCACTAAAATCCATGTCAAGGCATTTATATGCTTAACGATCATAATTCTTGTTATTGATATAACATAGCCTTCCGATGGGTTACATGTCAAGGCATATAAACTTAACAACAATAATTCCTGCTTTTAACAAAATGCCATATCCGAATAATATTCATGATAAAGCATATTAGCTTAACAACAGTAACTCATGTTATTGTTATAACATAGCCTTCCCATACTATTCATGTCAAGGCATACAAACTTAACAATAATGATTAATACCTTTGGCATAAAACCACATTCCAATAATACTCATGTGATAGCATACATGCTTAACAACATTAATCAATATGTTATCTATTAAGTATAACATGTAAGAAACCAAAACAAACATCATATCATATCCAATTCACCAAGCACGTTATTCACTTAAGCACTTGTGAAACAATTCATGTATAAGGGATATGATACCATTACCCAAATTCCTCCGCGTGTCGCTCTGCAAAAAACACGTGCAAAACCCTTATGTGCCCTCGATATCCCTCTCGTAGATATCGACGTCCCCGATCTCCGCTCGAGTTCCATAGTTATCAAAGTCATGTGTATTACTACAACTAAGATAAACTACTTCCCCACCGTGGCCATCGATGGAGGGGTGTGTGCAAACCCGGCACGGCGATCCATCGCGATCACGAATCTCACAATTCGTGAAGACGATGTATCGTCCCACCAAAACTCAACAAACCGACGCCAGCTGGACTCAAAACCCAAGCACAAGTAATATATACTCATATGCTCAAAACAAGTAGGTAAACACTCTACTATCAAACTAGTCATGCAATTCATCCACAACTAGCATAAACATCACAACCGAGAATCATATAAGCTCTCATAATCAAGTGTGCTTCACACACTTCAAAACTTCTTGGAGGCTCGACCTCCATGAATTCTACCCAAAATTCCGTAGGACTTAAAATTATAGTTCCTAGGATTCATACTAACCCAAAGGTTAACTCCGTTGAGTTCAATCTAAGTTTTCCGAAAATTCAAGGATTAGAAGCATGGGCTTCAACATCCCCCTATGTTCATAACTATCGCCCGAAACCATAATCCCAATGTTCAATATACTCATATAAACCCAACAAATTACTTAACAAAGCAACTTAGAACAAATTAATCATCTTGTGCATAATTTCATCTAAGTCATCATACCAATCATAACCTTCAAATCATGATTAAAATTTACAACATGGTTTAATATAATATCTTAAACATGTGTAATTCAAAAACTAGGCTTACAATCATGTTTGACAAGCCGAAACACAATTTGGGGAAAATCCCCTTCCAAGCATCTTTGTCATTCAAGCTCAATACCCATAATCAATTCATATAGCAAAGTTTAATATACTCTATTAAGCATATAAAACACATTAATCAAGCTCACATCATCAATTTGCAAGCTAAAACAAAATTAGGGCAAAGCACCCTCCAAGTATCTCAACCAAATTCACATCAATCCACATGAACAATCAACATAATCAAGTTCAACAGGCTAGTTAGAACATAGAATTTCACATGAATTTCACATAGACATGGTCTCACATAGGCCAATCAAGTTCTATCATGAATTGGAAATCCTAGGGTTCATGCATCTTCTAGAACCCTAACAATGGCTTCCATTGACCCCAAATAGCATCAATGGTTGTTTCCCTAGGGTCAATGGAGCCTAAAAAGAAGTAGAAGAAAGGTAGAAACTTACCAAAAGCTCAGCCCTAAAACCAGAATTTTCGGATTAGAAGAGGGTGTCTTCTCTTCAACTCTTCTTCAAACTTGTAGGTAGAATGGGGAAGAAGAAGACCCTATCAATGGACACCAAGCTTGGCCCCTTTGAAACCCTAGAAATCACCTTCACTCAAGCTTCTCCCAGGTCTCCTTGAGTGCTTGAAGAAATCGCAAGAGGAAGAGGGCTGTAATCTGTTTTGGCCGACAATGGGAGAGTGCGGCAGATTGGGTTTAAATATGAGGGATTAGATCCTCTAATTAAGTCACTAATTACCCCCTAATCTCCTAATAGGTGTTTAGGATTAGTGTTAGGCTAATTAAGTGGGGTTAGGATGGGTTTAGATTAGGTTTAAGTGGTCAAAAATTCGGACAGAATAGAGAAGGGATTAAAAATCCCGTAATCTGGAACAAGACCCTTGCGGTCGCTTGGCTTCTATATGATGCGACCGCATCAAGCCTCCTTCAGCAATTCAGCCTTTGTTCATTCCTTGCTCGGTCCCGGCCTCTCCCGCGTGCGTTCTCGAGTCCTTCCAAGCCAAAAATGGTCTATAAATCAACCTTAATGTCCTCCAAACTATAACCAAAGGAATCAAGTCTCAAACCTCATCAAAACATGGCCAAGAACTCGAGGCGAACTTCGCGGAAAAGTCAAGCAACCGAAAAGGGTTTTCGCTAGAATCAAACTAGCAACCAAACCGACGATGCAACCATCATCTAACCAACATCCAAGGCATGTTAATGATGTTTTAAATGCCCTCTAACAATTATCCATGAAATTACAACATAAATCTTAAACCCGAGATTCAAGGCATCTCGCGAAAGAAAAGTGCATACATGCATCTCAAACGACGTCAACGATCATGCTATTGACTTTAAACATATACGGGAGCTAAATGAACATATTCATGATGATTATAAGTGTATGAGTTCATGCATAACACAAGCAACAACATAAATTAGGGTTTTACAAGTAGAGATGGTGGGAGTGGTGGTGGTAGGAGGAGTAGTAGAGATGATGGGAGTGGTGGTGGTAGGAGGAGTAGTAGAGATGATGGGAGTGGTAGTGGTAGGAGGAGTAGTAGAGATGATGGGAGTGTTGGTGGTAGGAGGAGTAGTAGAGATGATGGGAGTGGTAGTAGGGGGAGTAGTAGAGATGGTGGGAGTGGTGGTGGTAGGATTAGTAGAGATGATGGGAGTGGTCGTTTTAGGGAGAGTAGTGGAGATGGGAGTCGTGGTAGGGGGAGTAGTATGGATGGTGGTGGTAGGTAGAGTAGTGGAGATGGGAGTGGTGGTAGGAGGAGTAGTAGAGATGATGGGAGTGGTGGTAGGGGGAGTAGTGTGGATGGTGGTGGTAGGTAGAGTAGTGGAGATGGGAGTGGTGGTAGGAGGAGTAGTAGAGATGATGGGAGTGGTGGTTGTAGGGAGAGTAGTGGAGATGGGAGTGGTGGTTGGGGGAGTAGTAGAGATGGTCGGATCGACATTTCGGATTCTGGAAAAGGCAGCAAAACTTGGAAAAGTAGGAGAAGAGTAACAGGTGGGAGTCCATGTCAAGCTGGGGGGTGATGCTTGTTCTCGAGCAGGACCTAAACTTGTTTTTAGATCATTCTGTCAATTCAAGTAGGTAAGCAAAATTAGGTAAGTATAAACTAATTAATATCTCAACAAATTACTCAAAATCAAAAGGTCAAATACTTTACCACTTCAATCTTAAGATGGTCAATCTTTTGGTCCATATGGTCAATCTTCTGGTCCATCTTATGCAATAAATCAAAAATTGCGCTGAGATGAGGAGTGCTGGTGTTGCTGGTGCTAGTGCTAGTCACAACAGGAGAGGGAGAGGGATGTTGTTGGGAGAGGATGCGTGGTGGGGACCGACGGCCTTCATCTTCAACATGTTCAACCTCAACATGGAAGGATGTGCTCCAATCAGCGCCAAACATACGCTCATACTCAACAACATAGCGCTTTTGTTTTTCGGCTTCGGTGGGCCTCAGTGGAACAAGCACTTCATCCTGTCAATTGAGCAAAATACCAACTTCATTAATAAACTATATTGGACACTACTGTTTATAAAATAATATTGTTTGGATTAAATAACACAACTTTATTAATCAAACTCTACATTTACCCTTGGGTTATCCAATATCTCCATGATTTCCTCATAGCTTGGATTTTGGAATGACTTCCAATCGCACATTCTTGGTATTTTGGGCACTTCACTGTTGATATTTGATAGCCCATACACTTCTATAAATCCAGGAAAACCCTGGAACAACTCAAATGCCCAAACCTGCTTTTTCAAAATGTTACATATTAGAAGCATATAAAATTGAAAAAAAATGATCTAACCATTCAATATAAAAATCAGCTACAAATGGTTACCTGAAATGCCAACGGAAAGCCGTTGCATACAGAAGTCTTAGCACCAGAACTAGCCATCTTCATCACTGAGTTGAGCAGGTGGGTATAGGACTTTGTTCCCCATGGATATTTATTGAACAAATCCAAGTTCTCGACTATACTCAAAACACCCACATCAATACCGATTAGGTGACACACCTCTCAAAGACATACTCCCAAATAAGTGCAAGACCAATCTTCAGCTTATCATCCATGTCAGTTACCTCTCTAAATATTTTCCTTAAATCTTCAGGCTTCATTGCTTTTCCACTCAGTCCAGGAATATATTTCTTTACTAGTGCATTGGAAGTAGGGATTTCAGGGACATAATCTTCCAATAATCCAGGTTTTAAACCTGTTATTAAGGTGTAGTCCGAAAAAGAAAATCTAACATTTTTACCACCTATACAGAACCATATTTCATTTTTATTGTTTGTAGGTGACTCAATCCTAAAAAGTGCCAAAACATGAATCAGCACATTGCTCTTATTAATATTATTTCTCATCCTATACAATTTACCAAAGGCTGATTTCCTTAATATAGTTTTATGAGCACGATCTAATGCTTCATATACCTCATCTAATATTAACAAATTGCATCTTGTAGTAACCTTGCATTTGTAGCAGTCATCACGTGAAACAATATATGCCATCTGTAATAGAAATATAAATTAAACATTAAAAAAGGAACTATAATATACAACTATTAAAAACAAGGTTTACTTCTATGGTTGATTCAAGTGATCATATGAAATTACACATGGTTGATTCATATATCAGGTTATAAAACACATGGTTTTCTAACCTTAAACAAAAACCCAAGTACATGGTTTACTGACATGGTTTATTGATAAACAGAATGTATTCAAGAGAAAATAAAATCATTTTTGCCTTGAACATGAAATAAGAATATGAACATAGCAATACAATTCAATATAAACAAGTATTCATGTTTATTTCAAGTCGTTATGTTCATTTCAAATGTTTTACAAGTTGGGGTCTTAAAAAATGGTCGACCGTCACTACAACACTAAAACCCTAAGCGAAAAAACAATGTGAGGTTTACCTGGATCAGAATTGATGATCACCAACGAGTTAGGGTTTCAAATAATTGAGAGCTCCCCGATCTTTTAATCGAAATCAAATGGTTTATCAATGGTCGACGTTGAGAGGGTCTAGGTTGACAAGGCTCGTTATACCACCGAAATGAACTAAGTGTTATTTCACTTTCACTCACCTGTATATCGTGGTCGTCAATTGTAATTGTATACGTATTTTTTTCTCAGCCAGTGGTCGTCAAGTGGTATATCTAATAAACCAGTGTATAGCAGTGTATATGTAATTAAAAAATATTGTTCCTCAAAATTTTGTGATAGTCGACTAGTCGACCACTTAATGACTAGCGTCGACGCAGGGGCATTTTGGTCAGATTCATAAGCAGCGGTCCGTTGATTTGTCAAAGGCCATATATGTTTAACAACCAGGTAATTTTGCCATATTTGACCAATGCCACTGATCGATGTTTTATTTTATCTATTTCCTTGCAAGTGTACAAGACTATTATAGAATAGACTCGGAAGCAAGGGTCGAACCCACAGAGACAAGTGATCACGAACAGTGCGGTTATAGATAGCAAATTATTAACCTAAGGGGGTTTTTTATGTTTAATTCTACTCTAATCTACTAGTTATAGATGTTTAACTAATTAGACAGTAATAACAGATATGAAGATCTTATGATGAGTGGAAATCTAGGATTCTGGGTTTCACTTATATCTCCTTTATGCTCAATTCATAATAATGTCATTCAATGTCTTGGGTTCGTTCACTAAAAATAGATATGGTCTGTTGAACAATTGGTTCAGCCTCCATCCCCGCAAAATTCACCCATTCCATATCCTAAGCACAGGAACTATCAATCTAGCTGTCACCTAGATTTATGATCTATCTGTCACCTAGATCATGTAAGAACCTGGTCCTAACTTATCACTCTCGTGCTTCGATAGGTCCAATTTATTGTGTTGGTGAGCCAGTGTACGACATATGCACTTGGTCATGCAGTTATCCGCACCTCTAAGCCTTTATTATTTGCGATTACATTCATTTGTTCAAAGCAAAATAATATAGGGATTGATAAACAACACAATCAACAAGCATTGAATAGACATATATATATGAATCAAAACATAAATTCGATACAAGTTACCTCCCACCTCCTAGATTAGGGATGATTTAGTTCATCATAGACGATGAACAGCACATGGAGATGATGAAAGGCATGATTTGATCTTCAATACTTGAAATTACAAAACCTAACTATGTTATACAATCTAAAACTACCTAAAATCTATGTAAAGAGAGCTTCCAGCCGTCCTCCTTTATGCTTAGGCTCGGCACCTGACTTCTATATATACTCGGGAGTTGTGAATGGATCGAATGACTGTGTGAAAATCCGAAAAGGTCGCATTCTGCCTACCTTGCGGTCGCAAGGTGCTGGATACCTTGCGTCCGCAAGGTCTCCAGTGTGTGTGATTTTTGATTCTTTGATAGCTGACTTCGGGGGCCTATACTGCCTACCTTGCGGTCGCAAGGTCTGAGGCACCTTGCGTCCGCAAGGTGTCCAGATTGACAGTATTCATTTTTCTTCAATTTTTCTTTCTTTGTAATTTGCACTTAAAACCCTGGAGTTTCGTGTATTTTCACGAACAATCCTGAAACTTACAAAACTCACCGAAAACATATATTAGTACTCAAAAGACTCGTGAAATAGCATAATTTAAGTCATAGAAGTATATAAAATCGACGTATAAAATACATCGATCAAATACCCCCAAACTTGAACTTTGCTCGTCCACGAGTAAACAAATAAACTTATAAATACAAAAACATATTAATAACAAAAAATTAAAATCTTTTTGTGAGGGTGACACTATTTACACTCCTCTATAAACCCACAAACTCAAGGAGACTCTTTCGAGTGACTCGACTATGCAGATAAATACAAAAACAGATAAATATAAAACTAAAATACAACTACAAATAAAACATAATTAAAACATAAAATCTTTTTGGTTTCATCCTCAAGTTATAAGTGTATGGCATGCATGTAATCTCAGTTTGGTGCTCACCCCATATATGCAGGCTTAGTCATATAAAACCAACCAGTCTTTTCTTAATACTGCTACTACTTTTAATTTCTCCTTGTGTGTGTGATCACCAGTCTTAAAGAATATGTTAACTAAAACAGTTTTATTGAGCTAAACACCACATTCATATGAAAATTACAGTTTAATAGAAACTCATGCATTAAGAAGTATGAGATCTACCATCGAAACCTGGTCAATTATAGACAGCAAGGTCCCAAGGATTCAAAAGATTTATACATCCATCCCATGCACTTCTATGTATGACATACAATGCTATCCTATCCCAATAACTTGTAATAGCTAAGATTATGCTAACACAGTGAGCTTTAAGGTGAATAATAATGATTATGAAGTGTGTGATCAATTTCATGTTACTCACTTGACAGTAAAAACAACATAAACATTGGCAAGAAGATCATTAGGACTTTATAAGCTTGTAATGTAAGGCCAAGGTGTTGGGGGATTTGATGGAAAGAGATTGGAATTCAAAGTGAGAGAGTAAGACTGTGACGACCCGACCCGAGTCCCAATACGAGACCCCGAGGTCATGCCGCCTAAAAAGGCACGTAATGAAAACAAGTAGCAAATAGTGGGTAAGGCCATAACGGCGGTACGCCAAAAACTTTAACACATGCGGAAGCGTATAATAATTAAACAGTGGCGCCCGAGCTAACAAGCTCAAACTAATACAACCTTAGAGATAATGAAACTTTTGGTCCAAAAAAATAAAATCATGTGACGCAACAATAGACACATATAACCATTTATGGCAATTATATATCAAGTCATCGGCGACGCTACGGCCGGAACCCAATATTACTAAGTCTAGAACTCTAGTCTAGCATGCTTAACGGCTAAAACATGCCGGATAATAAACATATTAAACAAACCAATACATGGTTAAAACAACTTAAGCATGATTAACATAAATATACAAGGCACGACTAACATATGTCGGCTCTCAAAAGATTAAGAAATAATAAACATAAGTTCAAATATCACACAATAAAAGTCTTGCTACCCCACATAAAGTTTATATAACTTTATGTCCCGTCGTCCTTGCCAAAATAAAAAGGTACTAATATTAACAAGGTAGCAACCTCGTCACAAGCTTCTTCAATGTAAAACGACAATCACTTCGATCCGCTTGCTCGGCTCGGATCTAGGGAAAACAATCAAAACAAATAGAAGTAAGTCATAAAGACTTAGCAAGTTACTAACAATAACTTCCTGTCATGGCATCATGCTCAACAATAATAATTCATGCAATTGACATAATATGCATTTCATAAATAATCATGTCAAGGCATTCATACTTAACAATCTTGAATATCATGTTATCAACAAGTATAACATTTCATTAATTCAATCAACCATCATTTCATATCATATCATGTTCACGTAGCACATTATTCACATATAAGCACTCGTGAGTCAATTCATACAAAAGGGAGGTGATATCGTTACCCTTTTTCCGCGCATGTCGCTCCTGCAAAAACATGTGCCAAACTTATGTGTCCTCGATATCCCTTTCGTGGATATCGACGTCCCCGAGACATTTCCCCGCTCGAGTTCCGATAGTTATCAAAGTCATGTTTCCATACTACAACTAAGATAAACTACTTCCCTACCGTGGCCATCGATAGAGGGTGTGTGCAATCCGGCGCGGCGATCCATCAAAATCACGAATCTCACAATTCGTGAAGATGATGCATCGTCCCGCCCCAAAGACTCAACAAACCGACTCCAGCTGGACTCAAACTTCAAGCACACGTAATTCATATTCATATGCTCAAATAAGTAGGCATGTACTCTACAATCATCTAGTCATGCTTCTAATTCACAACTAGCACATAATCACATTAGAGATAAAATCAAGGCTCTAATCATCAAGTGTTCTTCATACACTTTAAAATGCTTGGAGGCTTAACCCCCATTAATACTACCCCAAAATTCGTAGGACTTAGGCTTATTACTCCTTAATGTCATACTAACCCAATGGTCAACTCCGTTGAGTCATAGTCAATCTTTCAAAATTAGGGTATAGAAGCCATTGGCCTCAATACTCTCCTATGTCCATACTAACGTAATTAAATAGGTTACTAAGGTCATTAAACCCATAAAACCCCAATCAAACAATCAAGTATGAAACATAGAATCAAAGTCACAAACTAGGCATATACATTCTTGTCATTTCATCAAATATGCACCCAACACTTAAACAACAAAGTAGGGTGATTTATCATACTTTCCCACACATAAATAGCATCCTAAACATGGTTTACAACCTGTTTATAATCTGATCATACAACTAAAAATGTAGCATTTAGCATGTACGTGAACATAGCATCTCAACAAGTCTCACTATTTCATTAAACATGCTCCCAATGCTTAAACAACAAAGTAGGGTGATCTATCATACATTATCACACTTAAATAACATCTTAAACATGGTTTACAACCTGTTTATAACCTGTTTATAAACTGATCATACAATCAAAAATGTAACATCTAGCATATACGTGAACATAGCATCTCTACAAGCCTAACTATTTCACCAAACATGCTCCCAATGCTTAAACAACAAGATGGAATGATTTGTCATACATTATCACACTAAAATAACATAAAAATCATGATTTACAACCTGATTATAATCTGTTTACACAACCCAAAATACATCATTTAGCATATACGTGATCATGGCATCTCTACAAGCCTAACTATCTCATCCAATATGCTCCCAACACTTAGACAACAAAGTAGCATGATATATCATACATTACTACACCTATATAACATTAAAATCATGGTTTATAATAGGTCTATAATCTGTTCATACAACCCAAATTCATCACATAACATAATCTAGAACATGGCATCTCTACAAAGTCCTAAGTGCTCTCATTGACCTCATATAGCAAGATTGTTTTCCCTAGGGTCAATGAGGCTAAAAGAAATAAGAAGAGATGTTGTAACTTACCTTAAACAAGCTCGAAAAGAAGTACAAAAACGTCCATGCAAGTGTGGGTATGTGTTCTCCTTGCTCTCCTCTTCACTTCTACCGATCGATTTTGGAAATGGCTTCCTCAAAGCTTGGCCACCATTGTTGATCACTCAAGAAGCTTGTATAAACTCTCTATAACTCTCAAGAAATGTTCAGCCACGAATTTGGAAGATGAAGACTGATTATGGTGGGTTTAGTGGAGGTAATGGTCATGCAATGGCTGAAGTGGGGTGGGAGAAGGTGTCCAATGCATGGCCTTGCATGTTGGAGGTATTTCTTTGCCATGTGTTGTACATGCATTCAAAACACTTGAAACTTGTCAAGCATGCATGAGAGGATGTGTAGGACGAACTAGGGTGGTTTAGGGTGGGTTAGGTTGGGTTTGGGTGGGGTTTGGTTGGACAAATTGGAGAGAAGTCAAAAATTCCCGTAAGATGTCAACAGGACCCTTGCGGTCGCATGGGTCATGAGTGATGAGACCGCATCACTCTGACACACTTTTATTATTGCATTTTACCCCCTCCCAAGTTCTAGGCCTCTCCCCCTTGCACCCTCAAGTCCTCCAAAGCCCGAAATGGTCTAGAATTCAACCCTAAACACCTCTAAACAATAACCAAAGCAAATCAATGATCAAACATCAATCAAACATGGCTAGGAACTTAAGAAAAACACTCCCGAACAACAACCGAAAAGGTCAAACGGAGTAGGGTTAACGCTCGAATCAAACTAGCGATCAAACCGTCGATGCAACTAGCATTCAACCAACATCTAAAGCGTGTTAATGATGTTAAGAATGGTTTCTAACATTTATCCAAGTGTTTACAACATAAAACATAAACCCGAGTTTCAACGCAACTCATGAAAGAAAGGTGCAAACGAGCATCTCAAACGACGTCAATGAACATGCTATCGACTTTAAACATATGAGTGAGCTAAGTTAACATACTAATGATGATTATGAAAGTATGATCTCATGAAATAAACACGTAAGCAATAAACTAGGGTTTTACAAAGACTACCCTTTATCCCTCATACTTCCAAGCAAGAGGAAGTTTTCCCTATTTAGGCTAGGACCTGCAAAGACCACAAGTGGAGGGGTGCTTTGTGTTACCTTTCCCCCCCCCCAAACTTGTTTTGGGCAATGAAATTCTTCTAAAAATATCACATTCTAATCAGCAGAATTTTTCTAACATATTTTCTCTTGAAAGCTATGCTTTCATTTGAATCTTTTGTTTATCCTCTTCTTCTTCCGTTTCAAAGGGGACACTAGGGATGTATTTAGTATAGGTCAGGGAATATTTAGGCTCTAACGATCCAAAGATGACCTAAATCATTTCTTAATGCCAAATGCTCACATAGTATTTAAAGCAAGTAAGATAACACAAAATATCATATCAACTATGGGAATTGGGGTTGAATGTTTAGCATCACTGGATTTTACATAAGCATTCTCTAAAACAGATGGTAGGGACAATTGAGGCTAACATGCAGACACGGTTCGAAAGTGTGCTTGAGATATATAAATGAGAAAAATCCAAGGGATCTAACTAACATGCAATTGACCCTAAGTTACAATTTAATGCAACAATCATGTTCGAATGGCTATGTATCATATTCTTGTGCATATCTTGTTGAAGTGAAATAGGTGTTATAAACTTTATAAAACTATTCTAATCAATCCATAGTTATGACTGGTGTGCGTGCATGAAGAATTTGGAGAAAAGTAAAAGTTTCGCAAAATTAAGTAAATTCCAGGGGGATCTACGGACTAACTATGCAGTTCATTGCACTAATCTCCTCATTGACTACGACTAGCATTACCACACCTAAACTCGAGGATGAATATTTTGAATTTAAATATATATATATTTTTATATATTTTTCTAAGAAATTGCGAAAATTGGAGGTGATGATGATGACACAATTGATGATGGGTTCCCATAAGAGGAACCCACGAGTATCCAAAATAAGTGTATTCTGGTCAAGGCAACACCTCGAAAATCGAAAAAATAAAAACAGAAAAATAGGGTGAAGAGTTAAATGGTCATCGAGAAAAGAAATTCTCATTCACTCCTAACGACATAGCCTGGTCTCCATTCTTCGTTAGGCTGGGACCCGCTAAGACCTAAAATTTTAAATCCCCCCAAACTTAAGTTCTATTTTGTACTCAAAATAGAGGAACATATGAGAGGATTGATGGGGTAGGACAAATATCAAAAGGACATAGCAGATCCACCTAACGAACGAGGACGGAACTTGGGCCTCGACTCAAGGTGAGTCGGACGGGGATAACGAATGAGGACGATACTCGGGGATCGTGCCTGGTGGCAGCCCATAATGATTTGAGACATTATGTCCCACAGTGTTAACCCAGCCGAAAAATTTCAGCTGGTCGGCACGCATTTGTGCCAACCGGCCGACTCACCATATCGGGCTTTGGAGGACAACCGCCTCCAACCTATTGGAGATCCCAACGAAGCGGGTCCTTTTCTTCTTCGGGTTCCTCCTCTTGAGGAACCCTCACTCTGGCTGGTGACGTTCAAACAAAATGGCCCTAGTAATGACCGGACCAGCCTTCAGTCTCTCAGCGTGTTTGGGCATTCTCACGTTTGCCCTCCTACACAAGTCAGTAATCAAATGCGGGAACGCGAACCCGCATTCGTCCTACCTCTAATAAGGGTCTTGATTTGGCCGTTGATCAAACGGCCAACATCAATGGACCCACCAGTAATAATGGTGTAGGTCAAGACAGCCCTCTCCCAATTCACCGTGTTTTGGTGACTTGAGGGCATGAGATGGCCACAAACAAATTTATACGGGCTTGGCCGTGTCTTGGAGAAGGACTCTCTCATGGTGCGTGGTCCATAAGGTGGTTGGCGGCTATAGGACCACTCTACACCAGGGAGAGCAATGGACAAAGATTCACCACCTCGACAAGGATACGGGGGTGGAGGTGTGTGCTATAATCATCGGCACCAACCGCAAAGTTGGAGGTGCCGAAATACATGTTAATGCTTTCGGACGAAAAATTGACAGTAATGTTTCTAACATTAACGGTGTCTAGCACACCGCCATCCATGCCAATGTCGCCATTGGCGTAGAATTCTCGGACAATGGGGACTACGGCGTCCATGGCCGGAGAATCTAACAAGCCCCCACCTACGAGCCATCGGGCGGTGACGGATACCAAAGTCTTCGCCTTAAATCCCCTTTCGGGCACCAAGGACTTGGAGAGTTTGTTGGTGTACTTTTTTCGATGCTTCAGTAGAATACTAAGCGGTGATGTCAAAATTATGTTCTTCCTCCTGAACCAGGGGCCGGAGGATGAAGAACCTGATTTCTACGCTTTCTAAACATTTTGTTTGAAATAAAATTTTAAAAACTAAAAAGTTTAACAATTAAAATTGTGTTTTAAAATTTAAAAACTAAAAATTTTAATCTAAAGCATGCAAAAATATATCTATGTTAAAAATATCTAACACCTTAGCATGCAAATATTTCACGTACGAAATTAAAGAGGGTGTTAGGAGTACTTGTTTGCAGCCTTAATGGAGAGAATGCAGCCGGAGTGGAGCTTCGATCTTCGACGGCAACAATGGTGGTTCTTCCTTCTTCTTCTTCAAAATTCTTCAAATTGTGGGGTGTAATGGAAGATGAGTGAGGGAGATGAAGAGTATTGAGGAAGAGAGAGGGATTATCTTGACTTTAAAGCCGGAATAATGGAAGATCTGCCGGAATTCGGAAGATTTTTAGGCTGCTGTTGCTACTGCTTGAGAGAAAGGGGAGAGTTTCTATGATTTCTGAAGAAGAAAACCCGGCGGCCTTAAATAAGGGGACCTTGCGGTCGCAAGGTCTGCCACACCTTGCGTCCGCAAGGTGGTCAGTCAAAACGGTTCTGATTCCCTCATTCATTCCCCATGTCTGACACTTCACTGCCCGATATTCGCATTTACTGGGGACCTTGCGGTCGCAAGGTCCTACACACCTTGCGTCCGCAAGGTCGGACAGAAACTTCCACTTTGTTTTTCTTTCCAGCTTTTTATCAGCTTGCAGTTTTAGCCTTCCGTTACTTCCGTTATGTCTTTGATAATTCCTGTATGCAAAATCTAAACAACATTCTAAACTAAAAATTATTAGCAACATATAAATACTACACTAAGATGTTTTTCTCCCCCAAACTTGAATTTTGGCATATTTAATTTAAAAATTAAATGTCCAAAACATAAAATTTAACGGAGAAAAACATATTTAAACTAACTAAATAACAAATAACTTTCAAAATAGTGGGTTGCCTCCCACTTAGCGCCTTTGTTTAACGTCTTTGGCTCGACCAAACTGCAAGCCTAGTCTCTTGGTGGTTCATTGTCAGCCAAACGGATTAATTCAATTGTTCGTTCAACTGACATTGGCTCAAAATATGGCTTGAGTCGGTGTCCATTCACTTTAAACACTTCATTATTTTTGGGGTTTTGTATATCAAAACTCGCCCCATGAGGATAAATTGCATTATTCTAAAAGGACCGCACTATTTAGATTTTAACTTTCATGGGAATAACCTTAACCTAGAGTTAAACAATAATACTTTCATACCTGGATGAAGCATTTTGTTGGCTAATCCCATGTCATGATACTTTTTGGTCTTTTCTTTATACGTCTTCGCATTCTGATACGAATTAAGTCTATGTTCTTCTAACTCATTTAACTGAAACAGTCTTTCTTCTCCAGCTAATGACAAATCTAAATTCAATTCTTTAATTGCCCAATAGGCTTTATGCTCAATTTACACTGGTAAATGGCAAGCTTTGCCATATACCATTCTATATGGACTCATTCCTATGGGTGTCTTAAAAGCAGTTCGGTATGCCCATAAAGCATCCTTAAGCTTAGATTCCCAATCTTTACGATTAGGCCTAACAGTCTTTTCTAACACTGCTTTTATTTGCCTATTACTTACTTCTATTTGTCCAGATGTTTGTGGATGATAAGGTGTAGCTAACTTGTGAGTTACACCGTGCTTTCTAAGAACATTATTTAACAACTTATTGGTAAAATGCGTTCCCTGGTCACTTATTATGGCCTTAGGGACTCCATATCAGCCAATAAATCTTCTACAAACTTGACTACTGTTTTACCATCATTATTCTTGGTTGCTACCGCTTCTATCCATTTAGAGACATAGTCAATCGCTACCAAAATATATTCGCAATTATTGGACACGTGGAAGGGACCCATAAAATCAATACCCCAAACATCAAAAATTTCAACTACTAAATTAACATGTAAGGCATCTCGCTTTCTCTTTCCTATACCACCTGCTCTTTTGGCATTTATCGCATGTTCTCGTAAAATAGTTCACAATCTCTAAAACCGAGGCCAATACAGACCTGATTGCAAAAATTTTACGAGCGGTTTTATTACCACTAAAATGACCACCACAAGAATATCCATGGCAGAATTCCATGATACCTTGTTGGTCTTTTTCTGGAATACATCTTCTTATCAAAGAATCGAGAACAAATCTTATATAAGTGAGGAGCTTCCAAAAATTAATTTTTCGCTTCCGCCTAAAAATTTCTTCTTTTCGTAATGATCAAAATCCTGATTAATGATATCGTACACATAATAGTTGACAAAATCAGCATACCAAGGGTCTGAATCTTTAATGGCTAGGAGTTGTTCATCAGAAAATTGTCATTAATGGGACAGGATCATCAAGAAATTGACGCTCGCTAAAGGTGAAAATTCTAACCTAGACAAGTGGTCGGCCACAACATTCTCTGTTCGCTTTTTATCCTTGATAGTTATGTCAAATTCTTGTAACAATAACATCCATCTAATTAATCTTGGTTTAGCATCCTTCTTACTTAAGAGATATTTCAATGCGTAATGATCGAAAAGATTATCACCTTTGATCTTAGCAAATATGATCCAAATTTTTCTAAAGCATATACCATCGCTAAAATTCCTTTTCGGTAGTGGTATAATTCAATTGAGCATCATTCAGAGTTTTACTAGCATAATGGATCACATAAGGCTTTATATCTACCCTTTGTCCTAACACGGCTCCATTGCAAAATCTGATGCATCACACATGATTTCAAAAGGGAGTGACCAATCGTGCCGGATAAAATTGGGGCAAGAGTTAACTTTTCTTTAATAAATTAAAAGCTTCTAAACATTCTTCATCAAAATCAACTCTCAGATCTTTGCTAGTAAATTACATAGAGGTT
>CM028377.1:115633807-115676233 GCA_013146195.2 Codonopsis lanceolata | reverse complement strand
CGTTTAAAGCAAATTCAGCTGTTGCGTCGATTATATGGAATATTGGTCGGGGTATGCTCAATTTGGTATGACAAGCGGCTCCCTCATCAACATCTCACGGCCTTGTGGGTCATTCTATTCAACATGTTAAGAGTCGTTTGATCGATCGGAAAACACCTAACCACAGTGGCTAAAGCGATCCTTCCTCAAGGTGCTACCGAGTATATTATTAACAACAAAATCTCGCTTCACAACAGCGAAGATATGCCTTGTTGGTCAAAGAACTCTTTAGGCCGATTCTCTCTATCTTCAGCCTTATCAGTTGTTCGGCATGTTTCCTCATCTTTGCTCTCATCCAAATTTATATGGCACAAGCTCCTTCCCAAGAAAATTGGTATCTTCCTTTGGAGATTATTTCTTGGGCGTCTCCCCGTTGATGAAGCATTGTTACATAGAGGTTTTCAGCTTGCTTCTCGATGTCTTTGCTGCTCTGAGCCTTCTATCGAAACGTTCTCTCACCTTTTTCTTCATGGATCTCTAGCCGCTTCGATTTGGTTAGCCTTCCATCTATCCCACGACCTCCCTATTGCAGGAGATTTTATATCCCAGCAATGTATGGCTGGTTGGTGCTCCAAATATTCAGTTGCCCACAGTTTCCTTCCCTCTCTTATTCTTTGGCACATTTGGAAATCTCGTAATGTTGTGCTTCACGGTTCTTCTAGGGTGGCCTTGCGTTCCATTATCTTTGCTATAAACCAAGATCTATCATTTATTATGAATCAAGGTAATTTCTCCACTGCTCATCATCAATCTCGTCTCGTTTCTTATGTTGCTAGGCGCTCATTTAAAATCCAAGCACTTATCATCAAATCATTATTCACATAACCCAATTATACCATGAGTCTCATAAATCTTCATTTAACACAACTTATATAATGATTCATATACGGGAGACTATTGTTTCCATTCTAATCATGAATAACATGTTATATTTCCAGTATAACATCAATCATAAAAATCATCATTTCATTAGCATGTTATATTTTTATTATAACATTTCATCAAGTAATCATCATCTCATGTAAATCATATCATAACCACGTAGCACAACAATTCATATAAGTGCTCGTACATTAAACCACATAAGAGAGAGAGAGAGAGAGAGATAGATGATTCCTTTTCCACATCCGCCGTGTAGCTCCTACAAAACGCGTTCAACCTTATGTGTCCTCGATATCCCTTTCGTGAATATCGACGTCCCCGAAAACAGCCCCCGTTTTGGGTTCCATAGCTATCAGAGGTAGGTGTATTACTCTAGTAATGATCAACTACATCACCACCGTGGCCATCGATGGAGGGGTGTGTGCAAACCCGGCGAGGCGATCCATTGCGATCATGAATCTCACAATTCGTGAAGATAATGCATCGTCCCGCCAAAAACTCAAACCAAGACCGCCAGCTGGACTCAAACACAAGCACAGGTAATATATACTTACATGCTCAATCAAAGGAAAAGTACAACACACCATACTAATCCAATCAAGTAGATATTTACTTTTAAATCACATAGTTATGCATTTCTATGCTAACTACCACACAAACACATTAGAGCATTAATATCAAGTCTCTAATACCCAAGTGTTCTTCATACACTTGAAAACGCTTGGAGGCTTAACCTCCATCAAAACTACCCCAAATTCCATAAGATCTTAATATGTGATTCACTATATTCATATTAGTCCCATAATCGACTACGTTGAGTCATTTCTACTCTTTTCAAATTTGAAGGCATAGAAGCTATTTGCATCATAGCCCTCCTATTATTCATTAGCTAATATTCATGGCTAAGTTCTCAAGGTTAGCAACATTGTGCAACCTAACAATCCATACCTTCCCAACAAAATCCTCAAAACATGGTTCATAGGTCAACACTTAACATCTAGAGTCAACCAACACATTCCAAACATGTATCTCAAGATAGCATTTAATCAAGCATGCTTTCATCCAAAATAACCATTTATCTAAACAAGATGTAAATTCATCTAGCATGTTCATAACCAACATGTAAATTCATCTAACATGCTCACAACCTTAAATTCATTAATTAGAGTTGAAAAACATACTCTTCTACACATGAAAGTCAACACCATTCTTAAAAGTCAAACTTTACATTTAAATCATGCAATCCATTGTGAAAATTCATCTTTCATGCTCACAACCAAGGATAGAGGTTCATTAAGTATACCTCCAAACCTTAATCCTATAACATGTGTGATTCTAACAACTCATAACATTCCATAAAATTCCCCAAAATCATTCATATAATCAATAACCCATTTACTACATAATCAATATATCAAACCATTTTGTACACGCGATTCATGAAAGTACTAACATATTACTTTCTCTCTCTAGGTTTTTGCCTCACTTCTAGGGTTTTTTCCCACCTTCTTTGGCCGGCATCATGGTGGAGCCTCCTCCACCAGCCCCTCTGGACCCTCCCACTTCGGATGGAGATCCTGTTGCACCGTTGCCTAGATCCTATGCGGCTGATGTGAATGCAACTCCCGTTCTTGCTTGCAATAACCCTAATAAGGTTCCAGCGCTCATGGAAATTCCTCTTCCACCGCGTCAACCTGTGGATATCCACAACGAACCTGGTTGTTTGTTTACTCCTTTAGAGTTGGATCTAGCGGCCAAACAATTTTCCAACTCCATTATTCTGAAGTTTTCGGTTGGCCGTCCGACTCTCAATGTTATTCAAAACCATATTGCTACGACTTGGCATCTTTCCGGGGCTTTCATCATTAGGCTGTTGGATCCTAGGCATATTTTGGTTCATCTTGCTTCACATGAGGATCTTGTCCGTGCATTATCTATTGAATCTCACATGATTCAAAGCAGTATGTTTTGTTCATTCCGGTGGACTCCCGATTTTGTTCTTAAAAAGGATAGCCCTAAAGTGGCGGTTTGGGTTAGGTTGCATCAACTCCCTCTTCTTTTCTTCAACAATGCTTTTCTTCGGAGAATAGGCAATACGTTGGGTCGATTTCTTCGAGCGGATGATCGCACTCTTGCTCTTACGCACCCTAGTTATGCCCGGATATGCGTTGAGGTTGATGTGCCTGTGCAACTCCCACATAAGGTTTGGCCGGGATCATCCAAGGAGGAAGGTTTCTGGAAACATGTTGAATTTGAAGGGAACATTAAATTTTGTGATGGCTGTGGTTTATTAGGGCACATTATGGATGACTGTCGACGTAAAAGTCGTGTGACGAAGAGGCCTAGTAAGGATACAGCAAATGTTTCAATTAATGTGCAGCCGGTGACGGTTGATCCTACAGTTGTTTCAACTGTGGGTGTGGGTATTAATTCAAATCCTAAAGTTGTTTCAACTGTTGGTGTGGGTGTTAATTCAAAAAATTCGGCTACACATATATCTGTGGGTCAAAATGTTGATCCTAGTATGTTTGGTGATCGTAGATGGAGACCAGTATCTGTTTCTAATAAGGTTGGTAATGATGAAGGAGTTTCTGCTCAAGCTAATTTGGCAAATAATAAAGGGAAGGGAGTTATTAATGTCGACTTAACAAAAGTAGGTATTCAGACCTCCTCCTTGAATTTAAACCCTGTTACTATCCAGAATCAGAATGACTCTCGGTCAGTGGCACAACCTGGTTAGGATGCCATCCCGGTTTCGATCAACAGTGTGCCAATTGTTACGAACAGTTCTTGTGTGAAGAATAAGTCTGATAACTTTGGTGGCCAAGGAAATTCTTTTGCTTCCTTAGCTGACCTACATGATGATTGGGATTATGTTGTCTAGCAGCTACACAAACTCCCATTGCAAAAACAGAAAGCTACATCCCTTGAGGAGTATTCTGGGGGAATATATAAAGGGCACAAAAGATCTATGTCGTTGGATGATGTCTCAGATATACTAGATTGGTAGATGAAGTGGTGGCTTTTCAAGCTGAATGTCTAAAGAAACATAAGAAGGTAAAGCAAGTCAGTTTTTTACACACAAATAAACGCGAGACACGCGCTAGTTCTCATAAGGCTTTGGCCTCGGTTAATACTCAATAATTATGTGTATATGGATGTCCTTATTTGGAACGCCCGTGGGGTGGGCAATAAAGACACGGTGGATTATTTAAAAGTCCTTAAATCTCAGTATAATCATGTTTTGTGTGCTATTTTGGAACCTAAGCTAGCAAGAGAGAGATTAAATAAATTTGCAAAAAGTTTGAAGTTTAAATTTTCCTTACATGCTAATCCTACTAATAATCATATATGGTTGTTATGGGATGATAGAGTGGATGTTACTTTTCTTGAAGCTTCTAACCAGCATATTACTGTTCAGATTATTTTAGATCAATCTCATACTTTGCTGGTCTCTATAGTGTACACCCAGTGCACTCACGTTGGAAGGCAGGAGTTATGGAATCATCTTTATAATACTTCGGTGGGTTATAATGAGCCTTGGCTAGTAGGTGGGGATTTCAATGTTATAATGCATACTTCTGAAAAACTGGGCGGTAATGGTTTTGATCATGGCAGTATTGCGGATTTTGTTCATTTTTGTCACATAGCCGGTTTAGAAGACACTGTATTTGAAGGTAGTAAATTCACTTGGTACAATGATCATGATTGGGGTTCTCGTATTTGGCAAAGACTGGACATGATTTTGTTGAATAGAGCTTACAAAGCTACTTATTCAGGTTGTCGTCTTCGGCATCTATCTCGTTCATATTCCGATCATGCCCCGCTTCTCATTGACTTCCCTTTTACTAAAAAACCTAAAAGTTGTTTTCGGTTCCAGAGAATGTGGCTGGATCATCCGAGGTTTTTACCTTTCATTCAAGCTCAATGGGATCGCCTAGTGGATGGTGGTGCGATGGAGGTTTTACATCGGAAGTGCACTACCTTCGTAAGGAAATTAAGAATTGGAATTGGCAGATTTTTGGTAATGTGGAACGTAAGATTGCTTAGTTTCAGGATTCTATCTTGTGCTTGGAGGTTTTGAGTCAACTGGGGAGTAACGATCAAATTGATTTGGAGCTTCTGAACCTTCATCAGCAACTTCATCAGTGTATTGGCTGGGAATCGGAGATGCTTCAAAGTAAATCTCGGCAACTTTGGTTAAAGGATGGGGAAAGGAATACTTCCTTTTTTCATGCGTGTCTCCGGGATTGGCAACAGACCTCCAAAATTAAACTTTAAAATGCAGATGGTTCGTGGTGCCATGATGAGAAGGAAATTGGTAATAGAGCTGTCACATTTTTCTCCGATTTATTATTTACATCAGATAATTCAATCCCTGGTGGTATGCTTGATATGGTTACAAATCGCTTAGCAAATGGAAACAATTTGTTGTTTCAGTAAACTCCTACTGAAGAGGAAATATGAGAGGCGATTAAGGGGCTGAATCCTAATAGTGCTCCAGGAGCGGATGGATTTACTGGGTGGTTTTATCAAGGTTATTGGGATATTATCAAAAGAGATGTGGTTGCGGCAGTCCAAACATTTTTTAATGGGCAAGAGATGCATAGAGGCTTGGCTTCGACGATATTGGTTCTTCTTCCCAAGGTTCCTGATCCTGTGAGCCTGGGAGATTTCCGGCCAATCAGTCTTTGCAATTTCTCCGGTAAAATTATGTCAAAAATTCTTGCTACCCACCTTGACTCTTTTCTTCCTCATTTGATTTCCGTGGAGCAATCTGGTTTTGTGAAGGGTCGCAATATTCAAGAAAATGTTGTCCTCGCTCATGAGATGGTGCATCGGATCAATAAAACATGTCGTGGAGGCAATGTGGTGTTCAAATTTGATATGTCAAAAGCCTATGACAGATTGGAGTGGGATTTTTTACTCAAGGCGTTGCAAGCTTTTGGCTTTGATGATGTTAGTTGTTCGCTTGTTTCTCGGTTGATTAGCAATAATTGGTACTCTATCCGCATTCAGGGTGTGAATCATGGTTTCTTTCACTCTACGAGAGGAGTTAGACAGTTGATCCTTTGCCTCCGCTTTTGTACAGTTTAGCTCAAGAGGTTCTGTCTTTAAATATTAATCAAGCTATCCGTTCAGGCAAGATTACGGCTTTTAATCATGGCCAGGGAAATGTGGCTATTTCTCATCTGCTTTATGCGGATGATATGTTACTGTTTTGTAATGGGGGTCATCGTTCCATTGGCGGTTAAAGCTATTACGGAAGATTATGTCAAGGCTTCAGGTCAGTTGATTAACCTTGCTAAAAGTGGATTTTATGCGGTTGATAATTGCACGCGTCGGCGAAAGAGCTTGATTTCGAGATGGTCGGGTTGTTCAGCGCAATCATTTCCGTTAACATATCTGGGTATTCCTTTATTTCGTGGGAGAAGTCAACCTCAATATTTTGAAAATCTCGTTCATTGTATTCTTTGAAAAATCAATGGTTGGAAATCTAAATTGTTATCCTTTGGAGGTCGTATTGTGTTGTTGAAAGTTGTCTTAAGTAGTATCCCTATATAATCTTTAGCTGCCATTAAAGTGCCGAAAGCGATTCTCTATCGTATTGAATCTCTAATGGAGGGTTTCCTTTGGGATGCTGCTGGGGAGAAGCGTTCTCATTGGGTGGCTTGGAATGTGGTTTGTAGACCCTTGGAGGAAGGAGGTCTTGGTCTTCGTTCTCTTGCCCAGGTTATGTCCTCGCTGCATGCTAAGTTGGCTTGGTCTATTTTGCAAGGTAAGGGTTTATGGGCTTCCTATGCTAGAGATAAATATAGTCTGGATATAAATGGTTGGCGAAGTGGTATATGTTCTCATGCTTGGCGGGCAATTTCTAATGTGATGATAGATGTTCAACAGCAGTCTCAATGGGTGATTGGTCGGGGCGAAGTTCGGTTTTGGATTGATAATTGGTGTGGAGTTCCTTTGCACGGTCCGTCCCCGGTTGATGCGTGTCTGACAGTCAAATCAGCTCTCTCTGATTTGGATTCTTTTCTCTCGTTGATTCCTTCTCACCTTCGGTCTTATGCTTCTAAGGTTCAACTGCAAGACTCAGTAGATGACAAGTTAATCTTCACGCCGTCTGCCGATGGTCAGTTTAGAGCTTCTGTTTTCTGGCAGAATCATCGTGTGCATGGTCAGAGGTTTATATGGGCTGCTAAGATATGGCAAAAGTGGATTCCAATGAAGGTGAGTGGATTCATCTGGAAGCTTTTCCATAGTGATGTGCCTGTTGATCTTCGGTTGCATATAAAGGGTGTTAGCTTGGTTTCTAAATGTGTTTGATGTGGCTCTAATAATTCCCAAGAATCTATAGATCATCTATTTTTTTCATTCTAAAGTGGCCCGGGCTGTTTGGCATCATTTTGCTTGGCATTTTCAAAAGGTCAGTTGGTATTCCTCAATGCGTCATTTATTTGAGACGTGGTCTTCTAGATCTTCTATTCAGAATCAGGCAGGTGCATGCAAGTTAGGTGTTTTTATGTTTGGATGTTGGGAAATCTGGAAGGCTAGATACAGTAGAGTTTTTGACAATGTCGATATTCATCCTAGTGTGATTATTCGAAATATTCAGAGGCATCTCTTTGACTTGTGTAGCATTTTCAGGCCGAAGTCTTCTTGTAGTAGTGGGGATTATTTTGCCCTTTCTTTGTGTGGTTTTCCGATGTTGCAGCCTTGTTTTAAACGTGGCAAATGGCTTCGTTGGGAGCATCCTATAGGTCAGCGGTATAAATTAAATACGGACGGGTCTTCCATTAATGGAGTTTTCTCAGGGGGCGGCATCATTAGGATAGTGATGGATATTTCATTCATGCTTTCTCGAATTTTTATGGCGAGGGTAGTAATACTTTTGCGGAAATAAGGGCGCTTTTTGATGGTTTGTGGCTTTGTCGATCATTGAATTTGATGGATGTTATGGTAGAGTCTGATTCTTTAGTCGTCGTGCGTAGTATGTCCGGCTCTCAAGGTTTTCCTTGGCAGTATACTTATGATTTACTTGCTTGTAAAGATTTGGTTATGGGTTTTGAGATTTCTCATGTCTATCAAGAGTGCAATAAAGTAGCGAACAATTTGGTGTGTTATGCGCAAGACTCTAGGCGTTCTACTTTGTTTGATCAGGAAAGTTCTCTTCCTCGAGCCGCTCTTGCTGCAGTTAGGGCAGAAAAAATAGTTTTATTCACCTTTAGAAAGTAATTGTTTTCCTTTCAGAGTTGTATTTTTGAGGTAAGGCTCCTTTGCCCCCCGTTGAAAGGGTGGTTATCCCCTTTTGTTTGTTTTTGCTCTTTTTCTTTAATAAAATCGCGCAGGTGCCGCCCTGCTTCCTCCACACAAAAAAAAAAAAAAAAAAAAAAAACTATGTTTCAATGGAATTATATACCCTTCATTCTCAAGTCCAAACTCACAAAATGAAGCTTAATAACATACTTCATTAAACATAGAAAACATCATATTCATGCTTCTAACAAGTTCACCCATCAAAAATCAAAAACTCAAAATAAAATCACACACAACATGCTTGTGTACTCATTGACCTCAAATAGCAAACCTCTTTGTTTTCCTTAGGGTCAATGAGCACAAAATCCGTAAGAGGAGGATTGTAGTAGCTTACCTAGCTTGAGTGAAAACTCAAAAGAATCAAAATCTGATCGGTAAAGTTGTTCTACTCGTCAAGGGCTTCAAGAATCTCAAGTTTGAAGGCAATCCAACGGTCGGATCTTCATGGATTGGAGGAAGAAGAAGCTAGGGCTTCAAGCTTCCATGGACTCCCACACTTTCTCTCACTATACGTATTAGAAGAAGGGGAAGAATGAGGAAATTTTCTGAATTTTACAAAGGGAATTGGTATTTATACTTCCACAATAAGAGAGGGCACAATTGGGAATTCCATGGTACAATTAGTGAATGTTAGGAGTAATCAACATCTAATCAAACCTTAATTAACTCCCCAAACATGTTAGGACATGATTAGGACTAAGTATAAGGGTTAGGAAAGGGTTTAGAGGAGGTTTAGTAAGGGTAGAAAAGGAAATAAACATCAAAATACTAAAACAGGGACAGGCTGCCTTGAAAGACCATGCACTCGCATGGTCGTCCACCATGTGACCGCATAAGTGCAATTTATGCCCTTGGTGAGTTTTGTTGTCTCCGTGGAGGTAAGACCTTTCCCGCATGCAACCGCATGCCTTAAAGCTCCGAAATGGCCTATAATTCAACCCTAAAAGATCTCATACGCATAGCTAAACAAAACAAGTCTCAAACCACTTTCAAAGTAAGTATAAACTCCCATAAACAACTCCAAAAACAACTCGGAGCGAACCCGAAGCAAGGCATGACAACTCGCTAACAAAACGACGAATGAAACCACGAACCGACGGGCAAAAATCCAAGATTATAAACACTTCAAAAGGCTATTGCATAGGCATGAATGTTTCTCAGATGATGAAAAACAGATAGGAGAAAAGAACTCCCGAAAGATGAGACGATCACACGGATAGGAGAAAAGAACTCCCGAAAGATGAGACGATCACACGGCTCAATCTCAAACTATGCGATAAGAAGAATTGATATCCTCAAAGAGTCAAAACCTCACGAGACTTAAGGAATGCATCCAACTAGAAATCTAACACATATAAACATGTCAATCAATCATCATATAAAGATCTAGGACCAAATCGAGGTCAGGAACGCAAAACGCAAGCAAACTCTCAATAGCGTCGCATTTCAACTATCGTCGAGTTACGACTTGTGACTTTAGCAAGTCAACAACTATATGTCATCTCCTAATAGTATTTTGATCTTAATGTGATCTCTCATAAACATCTAGACTCTCTCACAAACCAAACAAGCATTCAACAAAGGAAGAAATGCGAGCATTGCACGCAATTCAAGTTAACTAGAAATAGGGGTATTACATCCTCTCCCCCTTAAAAAGAATTTGTCCCGAATTCTAAACTGCATCACAACCCAAAGTTAGGTCATCACCCAACAAAAAAATACCCAGACACAACTACGGTGTCTTCTCAATTCCAAATGAACACTCAATGTCCAAAACCATAAACCTAGACTCAATCTCTGAGTCTACTATCACAAAAACCAAACAAAGTAGTTGAAAATAAAACTACCAAAAAAATCCCACATTCACAAGTTCAAAAATTGCCAATAACCATAATACCAAGCACTTAAGATTGAAAATAACTTGACTCATACTTGAGTCGCAAATGCACACACAAATTTCATTATCAATTAATTAACCATGGGAATCCCAAATACATCACCATAGCATATTCAAAGACATTATAAACACTAGTCTCTCGAAACTATTTTCTTCGGAGCTACAACATGAAACATAAATACAAGAAACTCTAAATCATGAGAAGTAAAGATTGCCGATAGAGCAATTTGCATCCCACCTATGACTCAGACAGTGAAATCAACTATACTCCTTTTCAAGCTAACCTAGAACAACCTATGGAAGAGCCATCTAAAGAAGAAATCCTCAAGGATGCTCAGGATATGCTAGAGGAATTCAATGAATTTAGAAAGGCTTATGTAAAGTTAGCTAAAAGCCATGAGAAGCTGGGAACTGAGAAATCATTGCTGGAAGCCAAGTTAAAAACTCTTAATGGAGTCCAGCAGGAAAGTATCAAGATAAAAGAAGAGAACAAGTTTCTCAATGAGAAGGTTGTTTGCCTCATTGGTCATGCCAAAGAGCTATCTGTTGAGCAAGACAAGTTACAAAAAACTATCGACTCATGGAATAACTCTAAGGTTCTTTTTGACCAAATCCTTGGAGAACATAAGCCCACTGCAGATAAAATCGGGCTAGGCTTCTCTGAGAACACCTCTGGCACTACCTCAGAACAAGAACCAGAAAACAACAAGGGTAGACAAGGAGTTGGATATATTGCTGTTCAGTATAAATATCCTAAGACTCAAGCTATTAAGACCAACAATGCGTCTAAAGGGAAGCAATCATCAGCTGGCGAAAAGTCTTCTAAGGGTTGTGCAGATTCACATGATCCTTCTACCAGCACCTCCGCTAAAGCAAAGGTTGTTGTTTCTAGGAACACAAAAAATCTACCCAAACCTATCAAATTCATCAAAAGCACTACTGATGGTGTTGCTGCTTCCAAGACTGCTGACACTAAGCTCAAAGGCAAAATGTATGAGGTTTCTAAGTCTGCTACCAGCAGATTTTCTAAAGCAAGAACTGCTGAATACCGACCTAAGAAAACTCATACAGAACCTTCTAAACTTGTTGTCAACAAGTATGTTGAGTCTAAGGCTGCTGCTAAAAGAAAGAATACTCAAATGTCTATTGTAAACCAGTTCTATCAACATAATATTTGTAATTTCTATTGTTGTATCTTTTGCAAATGTTTAGGCCATCTGGTCCATGAATGTCTGCTGAAATCCATTATAAAGCCTACTGGATCCCCAATTCCAAAAGTCAGGCAAGTATGGGTTCCTAAAAATGCTAATCCTTTTGACCCGAAAAGATAAATAAAGGGGACCATGATCTTCTTATCTTTATATCTCAGATATGCTTCATGGCTACTACAAGTTCGGAAAGGAAAGATGTATGGTATCTAGATAGTGGCTGCTCAAGACATATGACAGGAGAACCATGTCTTCCTTCAAATATTACTGAAGCAGAAGGTCCACCAGTCATCTTTGGAGACAATGCTAAAGGAAGAACTATTGGATACAGATCCATCATTCGTGGAATTCTCTCTATAGGAAAAGTCTCTCTAGTAGAAGGCTTAAAGCACAACCTATTGAGCATCTCTCAATTCTATGACAAAGGACTCGTATGCCAATTCTCCTCAAACAAATGTGACATAAAGGATCCAGACTCATGCTCAACTTTAGTATCTGGGCACAGACAAGGGAATGTCTATGTGATAGATTTGAACGCCTATGGAAAGGCTGCTAATCTATGTTTTGTGGCAAACCCTGCTCAAGATAAAAGTTGGTTGTGGCACAAGCGTCTTAGCCATCTGAACTTCAAATACTTATCGAAGCTATCCAAAGAAGGGTTGGTAAGAGGAATGCCAAAAGTTTATGCTGATCATGACCATATATACAAAATTGTCAACTAGGAAAGCTTTCAAAAGCTTCCTTTAAAAGCAAACCAGATCTTGCAACTACTAGACCTTTGCAACTTCTTCACATAGATCTCTTCGGGCCTGTGACTACTATCAACTATGGTGGTCATAGATACACTCTAGTCGTAGTAGACGATTATACAAGATATACTTGGACAGAGATGATGTCTTCTAAAGATCACACTTATGACATCCTCACAACATTGTTTAGAAGACTACAGACACAAAAGCTCGATGAAATCAGTGATGTTCGATCAGACAATGGAACTGAATTCACTAATAATGGAATAGAAAAGTATTGTGATGATCATGGCATCGGTCACAATTTCTCTGCTGTTAGAACTCCACAGCAAAACGGTGTAGCAGAAAGGAAAAATAGAACACTTATCGAAGCTGCTAAAACTATGCTCGCCAAAGCAAAGCTGCCCAAACACTTCTGGGAAGAAGCTGTCAATATAACTTGCTTCACTCAGAACCGATCCCTGATAAAACACCATATGAACTTTGGAGAGGTAAAGCCCCAAATATTGGATTTTTCAAAATCTTTGGTTGCAAATGCTTTATAGTCTATAATGGTAATGATTACAGAAGCAAATTTGATAACAAAACTGACGAAGGTGTATTTCTGGGCTATGCCTTACACTCCAAAGCTTATAGAGTTTTCAACAAAAGATCTTTAAAAATTGTTGAATCCATTCATGTTTCATTTGATGAATTTGATTTATTAGAGTCACACGTGGCTCCAAATATTGCTGATGATTTTGTTAATGTTGAGACAGGTACCTCCCAAACATCAACCTCTCAAACACCAAATCCAGCTCCAGCAACTCACTCAAATATTCTTGACCATCATTTCTCCAATGATTCACCAGCAGACCTCAACGCTGCTCATGATAACACCAATCCAAAGCCCATCGCTTCTGAACCTCAAAATCCTATTCTTCAACTAACCTTTGAATCCAATTCAGAACAACACACTCATCTAGACACAACTGATTTTCCTCCTAATCCTCATCCTTAACCTCTTCATGAAGAACCAGTAGTGAATCACATTCCTGCTATTACAAGAACATGTAAAGACCACCCAATTTCTCAAATCATTGGTGTCATTCATGTAGGAGTACAAACTAGAAGATCTTCCAGAAATGAATGTATGTTATGTGCTACATTTGTTTCTGAAGATGAGCCGAAAAAGATTGATGAAGCCTTACAAGATCCAAGCTGGGTAGAAGCTATGCAAGAAGAACTTCAGCAATTCGAAAGATGTCAAGTATGGAATCTAGTCCTAAGGCCAGCTGATCACACCATCATTGGCACAAAATGGGTGTTCAGAAACAAGAAGGATGAAGATGGAAACATCATAAGAAACAAAGCTAGACTCGTTGCACAAGGATATCGACAAGAAGAAGGAATCGACTACAATGAAACTTTTGCTCCAGTAGCAAGGTTAGAGGCTATCAGAAACTTCTTAGCCTATGCTACATACAAGGACTTTGTGCTATATCAAATGGATGTCAAGAGTGCCTTCCTCAATGGTGATCTTCAAGAAACCGTGTATGTCACTCACCCTCCAGGCTTCGTGGAAAAAGGGAAAGAGACTCATGTCTACAAGCTTAAGAAGGCTCTTTATGGTCTTAAGCAAGCCCCTCGTGCCTGGTATGAGACACTATCAAAGTTTCTAATAGAACAAGGATTTGAACGAGGAAAAATCGACACTACTCTTTTCATCCTCAAGAACAAAGGTCATTCGCTGCTGGTGCAAATATACGTTGATGATATCATCTTTGGTTCTACAAATGAAAAGTTGTGCAAACGATTTGAGACACTCATGACTAGAAAGTTTCAGATGAGCATGATGGGAGAACTCACATTCTTCTTAGGCCTTCAAATTCAACAATCCAACAAAGGAATCTTCATAAGCCAATCCAAGTATGCTAAAGAACTGGTCAAAAAAATTGGATTAGAAATGACTAACACTTTTGATACTCCAATGGTTGCTAAATCAAAACTATCAAAAGACTTACAAGGAAAGAAAGTTGATATCACCTTATTGATACGGCGTCAAAAATTCTGAACACTATAAATCTGTCCCAGCCCTTTTGTACAGCCCCAAATCCGCACAAACTATTACCAAAATAGTCCCAAAACCCTCAACAACAAAACAACCCCAAATCGCCCAAAACTCGAAGCGATTTTCAAGAACCGCCTTCAAAACAGTTTCCTTGAGCTACTGCCCAAACGGACATGTTATCAAAGACGAAATGCTGCCACGAAAAGAAATAAAAAGAAACAGATATAGAGGAGAGATAGATCGGCCTCACCGGACAAGTTTCACTCACTTGTCGTAAAGAATGTCGTTTGATTCGAAAACAAAGCTTCACTCACTTTGTTTGAAGAATCGGGATGAAGAACAACCGTTCTCTTGTTCAGTTTTCAAACCCAAAATCTGATCTGCCTTATTCAATGAAAAGGATGCCTTTAAATAGGCTAGAAGTTTAACCCTAATTCTACTTACTAAAATTAAAGAATTCTTAGTCAACTAGGAAAGTAAATAACATAAGGAAACTAAATAACATAAGGAAACTTATTCTAAAAGGAAACAAAATATCAACCTAACTAATAGCAGATTCTTTTCCTAATGAACTACTCTACTTGTAACTTGGATTCAAGGAGGTCGGCCACCCCAAGCTTTGAAGCTGCCGAAGCCTTGCATGGTGTGCCATGCACGGCTAGCCAAACCCATGCCCTCCTGCCATGCACTGAACCATCTCACACTAAACCCTTCCATGCAACCCTTCCGAACAGGCCTAATCCCACATTTCCTCGCCAAGATCCATACTGCCCCCGGCCTGCTTCCGCGAGTATCCAGCCTGCCTGACAACCCCTTCTCCTCACTACTCGAGCCCGTAACCCTTTACAAAGTTCCCCTTTGATCGTGCACCCCCTTAGCCCAATTCCCTGCTCGTGTCATGCCCATCATGGGAGTTCCACTCTCATCAAACCCTCCCTCTTTGGAAAGGATTGACCTCAATACCTGGCCCCTTTCCTTGCTAAGCCCCGTTTCTTGACTAGTAACTGTTTTGTCTTCCATTTCTTTGTCGAATCCCACAAGTTCGCAACCCATAACCTGGGCCTTTCTCGAGCCAATGCCCAACACTTTCTTGCTGAACCCTCGTCCTTGTGAAACTGAACAAAGAGAAGAAATGC
Organism: Codonopsis lanceolata; assembly: GCA_013146195.2. Lineage (NCBI taxonomy): Eukaryota > Viridiplantae > Streptophyta > Magnoliopsida > Asterales > Campanulaceae > Codonopsis > Codonopsis lanceolata. The sequence continues at coordinate 115,660,955 of CM028377.1, read as the reverse complement.
CTCCTTAAATTCCTGCCAACCCGTGGTGTCCTGTGCATTGCTCCTCGACACTTGCTTCCTTATAGTTTCACACTCTCCGAGGACAATATCTTTCCTTTCTTCGGCTTGTCCATGCTCGCTGCCTCCATGAACTTCCAACCCGTACTTCTTCCATACCCATCCTCCCTTTAAACCTACAAAGAAGACTAACCATCAAGCTTCCTCCTTTTTCCTTGTGAGCAGACTCCTCTTGGTCGACAAAATAGTAGAGGACTGATCCCTCGAAGTTGCGTTTGATGGCCTTATCCGGAACTTCTTCCCCTCTTGAGTGATCGTATAGGTGTTTGTCCTCCCATCATGTATGACATGCCGGTCATACTGCCATGGTCTACCCAACAGAACATGACACACATCCATGGGTACGACGTCGCATAACACTTCGTCTTCATATCCTCCCATCGAAAAGCTAATCAAAGCTTGACGATCCACCTTGACTTCTGAACTGTTATTAAGCCAATGCAACGTGTATGGTCTTGGGTGGACTGTCGTGGGAACCTTTTTTCTACGAGGACTGTAGCCACTGTGTTTGTGCAACTCCCCCCATCCACCACTAGTCTACAAACTTTTCCTTGGACCAAAAATTGGCATGGAAGATCTGATCCCTTACTCCTTCTTCCACCCGAGTTGGTTCCACATGCAAGGACCTACTGAGTACTAGGGTGTTTTCGCATACTTCTTCACAATCTAAGATGTCCTCTTCTTCCTTCCCAGTTCCCTCTTGCTTGGTCATGAGTTCTTCTTCAATAGCCTGAATTTCTCGCGCCGTTAGAACCATCTTCGTTGTACACTCGGACTGGTAATGCCCGTATCCTTGACACTTGAAACACTTGACCATGTCCTTGCTTCTTACTTGTTGTTTACCTTCAGTCTTGTCCCCCTTATCCTCCTTGGTCGCAGCCTCTTCTTCCTTTGCGGTTGTGCTACTTGGCGACGCCTTGAACCCCACAGTTCCCTTAGTAGCCGTCACCTTGCTTCCCTTCTTCTTCTGGATTTGTCTTTCACACTTGACTGCTAGTTTGCAAAGTTCTTCGAAAGTGAAGCACGGCTGCAATTCCACCATGTTCGCTACCTCAGATTCTAACCCCATCATGAATCTTGCAATCTTCTGTTCGACCCTTTCTTGAATATCACACAGAATAGATAATCTTTCAAACTCTTCTATATACTCGCTCACATTCAAACTACCCTGCTTGAGTTGATGAAGGATAAAATTATCCTGTAGGTATGTAGCGGGTAAAAACCTTCGGTCCAAGTACTTTTTGAGTTTGTCCCATGATTCGATTTTCTCTTTTCTTCGCGTCTCCTCTAAGTTTTCAAGTTTTCAAACAAACAGGCGCATTTTGTGAGTTTCTGGTAGCTACCTTGAACTTCTTCCGATCACTGAAGTCTTTATCCTCGAAGATTCGTTCTGCCCTTCGAACCCAATCCAGATATTTCTCTGTATCCATTGAGCCTTCAAACTCAGGAATATCCAACTTCAAACCCCGATCGTCATCATTCTTGTTCCTGAGAGGCCGCACCCTAGCATCCCCCTCCTCATCTTCAGCGTTCGGTCCCTCTAAAAATGCCGCCCTCGCTTGCAGTCCTAACATTAACTCCCCCATCATCTGCCTTAATTCGCGGAGTTCATTGTCTCGTCTCCTGTTGTGTGCCTCCTCCAACGTAAGTCCCCTCGGGAAAGCTTCATCTGCCATGATCGATTACGAATAAGAGTTCGTAATAACTGTGCTCTGATACCACTTGATACGGCGTCAAAAATTCTGAACACTATAAATCTGTCCCAGCCCTTTTGTACTGCCCCAAATCCAAACAAACTGTTACCAAAACAGTCCCAAAACCCTCCCAAAACCCTCAACAAAACAACCCTGAAATCTGCCCAAAACCTGAACCAGATTTCTCGCGCAAACTGCCTTCAAAACAGCCGCGTTCCTTGAGCTTTCGCTGCCCAAACGGACCTGTTATCAAAGACGAAAAGGCTGCCACGAAAAGAAATAAAAAGAAACAGAAATAGAGGAGGGATAGATCGGCCTCACCGGACAAGTTTCACTCGCTTGTCGTAAAGAATGTCGTTTGATTCGACAACAAAGCTTCACTCACTTTGTTTGAAGAATCGGGAAGAAGAACAACCGTTCTCTTATTCAGTTTTCAAACCCAAAATCTGATCTGCCTTATTCAATGAAAAGGATGCCTTTAAATAGGCTAAAAGTTTAACCCTAATTCTACTTACTAAAATTAAAGACTTCTTAGTCAACTAGGAAAGTAAATAACATAAGGAAACTAAATAACATAAGGAAACTTATTCTAAAAGGAAACAAAATATCAACCTAACTAATAGCAGATTCTTTTCCTAATAAACTACTCCAATTGTAACTTGGATTCAAGGAGGTCGGCCACCCCAAGCCTTGAAGCTGCCGAAGCCTTGCATGGTGTGCCATGCACGGCTAGCCAACCCCGTGCCCTCCTGCCATGCGCTGAACCATCTCACACTAAACCCTTCCATGCAACCCTTCCGAACAGGCCTAATCCCACCTTTCCTCCCCAAGATCCATACTGCCCCCAGCCTGCTTCCGCGAGTATCCAGCCTGCCTAACAACCCCTTCCCCTCACTACTCGAGCCTGTAACCCTTTACAAAGTTCCCCTTTGATCGTGTACACCCTTAGCCCAATTCCCTGCCCGTGTCATGCCCATCGTGGGAGTTCCACTCTCATCAAACCCTCCCTCTTTGGAAAGGATTGATCTCAATCCCTGGCCCCTTTCCTTGCTAAGCCCCGTTTCTTGACTAGTAACTGTTTTGTCTTCCATTTCTTTGTCAAATCCCACAAGTTCGCAACCCATCACCTAGGCCTTCTCTCGAGCCAATGCCCAACACTTTCTTGCTGAACCCTCGTCCTTGTGAAACTGAACAAAGAGAAGAAATGCCTCCTTAAATTCCTGCCAACCCGTGGTGTCCTGTGCATTGCTCCTCGACACTTGCTTCCTTATAGTTTCACACTCTCCGAGGACAATATCTTTCCTTTCTTCGACTTGTCCATGCTCGCTGCATCCATGAACTTCCAACCCGTACTTCTTCCATACCCATCCTCCCTTTAAACCTACAGCAGCACTAACCACTGTTTCCTCCTTTTTCCTTGCGAGCAGACTCCTCTTGGTCGACAAAACAATAGAGGACTGATCCCTCGAAGTTGCGTTTGATGGCCTTATCCGGAACTTCTTCCCCTCTTGAGTGATCGTATAGGTGTTTGTCCTCCCATCATGTATGGCATGCCGGTCATACTGCCATGGTCTACCCAACATAACATGACACACATCCATGGGTACGATGTCGCATAACACTTCATCTTCATATCCTCCCATCAAAAAGCTAATCAAAGCTTGACGATCCACCTTGACTTCTAAACTGTTATTAAGCCAGTGCAACGTGTATGGTCTTGGGTGGATTGTCGTGGGAACCTTCAGCTTTTCTACGAGGACTGTAGCCACTGTGTTTGTGCAACTCCCCCCGTCCACCACTAGTCTACAAACTTTTCCTTGGACATGACAATTGGCATGGAAGATCTGATCCCTTACTTCTTCTTCCACCCGAGTTGGTTCCACATGGAAGGACCTACTGAGTACTAGGGTGTTTTCGCATACTTCTTCACAATCTAAGATGTCCTCTTCTTCCTTCCCAGTCCCCTCTTGCTTGGTCATGAGTTCTTCTTCAATAGCCTGAATTTCTCGCGCCGTTAGAACCCTCTTCGTTGTACACTCGGACTGGTAATGCCCGTATCCTTGACACTTGAAGCACTTGACCATGTCCTTGCTTCTTACTGGTCGTTTACCTTCAGTCTTGTCCCCCTTATCCTCCTTGGTCGCAGCCTCTTCTTCCTTTGCGGTTGTGCTACTTGGCGACGCCTTGAACCCCACAGTTCCCTTAGTAGCCGTCCCCTTGCTTCCCTTCTTCTTCTGGATTTGTCTTTCACACTTGACTGCTAGTTTACAAAGTTCTTCGAAAGTGAAGCACGGCTGCAATTCCACCATGTTCGCTACCTCAGATTCTAACCCCGTCATGAATCTTGCAATCTTCTGTTCGACCCTTTCTTGAACATCACACAGAATAGATAATCTTTCAAACTCTTCTATATACTCGCTCACATTCAAACTATCCTGCTTGAGTTGATGAAGAATAAAATTATCCTGTAGGTATGTAGCGGGTAAAAACCTTCGGTCCAAGTACTTTTTGAGTTTGTCCCATGATTCGATTTTCTCTTTTCCTTCGCGTCTCCTCTGAGTTTTCAAGTTTTCGAACCAAACAGAGGCGTACTTTGTGAGTTTCAGGGTAGCTACCTTGAACTTCTTCCGATCACTGAAGTCTTTATACTCGAAGATTCGTTCTGCCCTTCGAACCCAATCCAGATATTTCTCTGTATCCATTGAGCCTTCAAACTCAGGAATAGCCAACTTAAAACCCCGATCGTCATCATTCTTGTTCCTGAGAGGCCGCACCCTAGCATCCACCTCCTCATCTTCAGCGTTCGGTCCCTCTAAAAATGCCGCCCTCGCTTGCAGCCCTTGCAGTCCTAACATCAACTTCCCCATCATCGCCTTTAATTTGCGAGTTCATTGTCTCGCCTCCCGTTGTGTGCCTCCTCCAACGTAAGTCCCTGAAAGCTTCATCGCCATGATCGACATTTAATAAGAGTTCGTAATAACTGTGCTGATACCACTTGATACGGCGTCAAAAATTCTGAACACTATAAATCTATCCCACCCCTTTTTTACAGCCCCAAATCCGCACAAATTGTTACCAAAACAGTCCCAAAACCCTCCCAAAACCCTCAACAAAACAACCCTGAAATCTGCCCAAAACCTGAACCAGATTTCTCGCCCAAACTGCCTTCAAAACAGCCGCGTTCCTTGAGCTTTCGCTGCCCAAACGGACCTGTTATCAAAGACGAAAAGGCTGCCACGAAAAGAAATAAAAAGAAACAGATATAGAGGAGAGATAGATCGGCCTCACCGGACAAGTTTCACTCGCTTGTCGTAAAGAATGTTGTTTGATTCGACAACAAAGCTTCACTCACTTTGTTTGAAGAATCGGGAAGAAGAACAACCGTTCTCTTGTTCAGTTTTCAAACCCAAAATCTGATCATGCCTTATTCAATGAAAAGGATGCCTTTAAATAGGCTACAAGTTTAACCCTAATTCTACTTACTAAAATTAAAGACTTCTTAGTCAACTAGGAAAGTAAATAACATAAGGAAACTAAATAACATAAGGAAACTTATTCTAAAAGGAAACAAAATATCAACCTAACTAATAGCATATTCTTTTCCTAATGAACTACTCTACTTGTAACTTGGATTCAAGGAGGTCGGCCACCCCAAGCCGCCGGCCTCGATGGTGTGCCATGCACGGCTAGCCAACCCCATGCCCTCCGCCATGCACCGAACCATCTCACACTAAACCCTTCCATGCAACCCTTCCGAACAGGCCTAATCCCACCTTTGCTCGCCAAGATCCATATCGCTCTACCGCTCCGCGAGTATCCAGCCTGCCTTACAACCCCTTCTCCTCACTATTCCAGCCCGTAACCCTTTGCAAAGTTCCCCTTTGATCGTGCACCCCCTTAGCCCAATTCCCTGCCCGTGTCATGCCCATCGAAAACAAGGAGTTGCTGGATTTAGCAAGAACAAAAACTAGTACTATGCGGGTCAAAATAGCGTGGGAGGACAACAAGATTGACACTGATAAAAACGTTGGGGTTGTTTCAATTAAAGGCATCAAGTGAGGGACAAAGGAGGAAGATGGTAGCGTGCTTGGGGTTGTAATCACGCAAGAGGTAATTAATAAAGTGGACAGCATGTTTGTGGCCACTGAAGGGAATAAAGGACAATTACAACTAATGCAAGACCTCCAAGACAAGTTAGTGGATTTCGAAAGGAGTGAGAACGTGAACGGGTTGAGAACCCAAAATTTTAACTATGAAGGGCACGGGTTCAAGTTCAATTGTCACATGTTACTTGAGGAAGGTCAAATCGCGAGTTGGACAAACTTCTTAGACACATTCCTTTTAGTTTTGAAGATTAAAGATAAAACAGATATGGAATCACATGAAATGGAGAAGTGGGCAGCAACCTTACTTGAAGAAGCAAGAGTTAAAGCCAAAGTGTTGGGTTTCGACATAGCTATGGAACACGTGGGCAAGAGCAAAGGGTAAGTGATATGGGTTTACTCCAAAAATTGGCAAACGAGCGTGGTAAAGACACGGCTAATGAAGGCTTACTTGGGCAGTGCGCAAAGAAGATGAATTATCAAAATTTGTGTGAATGGTCCCAAGCTAAGAAGACCCAAGGATTGAAGACAATCCTTTTTCAAGAAAGGGAGTTTGATGCGGGAGCATGGGGGCAAGTCAATGTGTACCTAGAGGACCATGAGGAGTTGCATTTGTATGGGGGAAAAGAGACATGATAGCCATGTTTGAAGGATGAAACAAATGATGCAAAAGAGTTAAAGGGCCAAAGGACTAAGGATACAACAAGGGGGTTCAACCCGCAAGTAAAATGGGAGTATTTCTTGGAAGACAAAAGTGTCATTGGGCACGGCTCAAGAAAAAATGGAAGAGTGGTTTAGCGTGGATGCTTGGAAGGGTGGCACGGGCCTAGAAGGCCTTGCATGGCATTGCATGCAAGGAGGTGGACACGGCTTGGCTTGGAAGGGGGGGCGGCCACCATGAATCCTAAAGTGATAAGGATTGTTAGATTAGGAGTAAAATCTGTCATTAGTTATTAGTTGTTTTATTTCCTAAATAAATTAGTTTCCTTTTTATTGTTATAGTTGGTTAGGAAGTCTTTTATTAGGTAACTAAAGGAAATCCCGTTTTTGGGAATAGGTCCTTTAAGGACTAGGATTTAAGTTAGGTAGTTTCCTATTTTAATTGTTAATTAGAGTCCCTTAAGGACTTAGAAGTTATTTTAGTTTTCTTATAGAATTAGGATACTTTTGTAAGCCTTTATAAGGCACTTTAATTCATGAAATAAGAGATCAGATTTTGGAGTGAAAACTTTGCAAAGAACTAGTTTTGTTCTTTCTTTAAATCGTTTCAATTCAATCAACGGTGAGTGAAGCCTAGATTAGTTGTGACGTCGGAATTCTTTTTGTTAGATGAGTGAAGTCTAACCGGTGACTCCGCCTATCCTTTTATTTATGTTATTTTCGTTTTTATTTCTTGTTGATTTCGTGACAGCCTAGTTAAGCATCAAGGTCGTGGTTGTTTAGGTTTTCCTTGGAGCTTTCGGCCAAGGGAAGCTAGGGCAGATTGATGTGTTCTAATGAGGAAGTTTTGGGCAGCTAAGCATAAAAAATGTGGGCTGTTTTGAAGGCAGAATAGGCATGGTTTCTGCAAGGGTTTTGGGCAGATTATAGGTTGTTTAAACTTACAGAACAAGGCTAGGTTCTTGGGCATTCTTGTAAGGGGCCTTGTTTATAATTAGGCGAGAGTTTTGGGGGAGTTTAGGACTGTTTTCTGGCTGATTTTGGAGAAATTTCGGGATAGTTCAAAGTGCTGGAACAGATTGGAGGTGTTTAGATTTTTTACACCGTATAAAGTGGTATCACCTTATATAGAGGAATTATTGGATCTTTGCTCTACCTTACCACTAGCAGACCTGACATAGTGTATGCTATTGGGGTATGTGCTAGATTTCAAGCAGACTCTCGTGAGTCACATCTTCTTGCAGCCAAGAGGATCATCAAGTATGTATCAGATACCACTAACTTAGGAATCTGGTATCCAAGATAATCCTCCTTCAACTTAGTTGGCTACTCAAATGCAGACTACGCTGGTTGTCAAGTAGACAGGAAAAGCACAAGTGGAACTTGTCAATTTCTAGGAGGCAGACTTTTCTCCTGGGCTAGCAAGAAACAAGCATCTGTTTCCAACTCTACCACTAAAGCAGAATACATAGCCGTTGGGAGCTGCTGCTGTCAACTGCTCTGGATCAAACAACAATTAGTGGACTATGACATCAAAGTAGCAGACTGCCTAATCATGTGTGACAACACCTCAGCAATGCACTCCAAGACAAAGCATATCGATGTTCGATATCACTTCCTAAGGAATAATGTAGAAAAGAGAAACATAAGCATGAAGTGTATCTCAACTGAACATCCACTAGTAGACATCTTCACAAAAGCACTGGAAGCAGACAGGTTTGCTTATCTAAGGGGAGAGCTTGGTATGTTTGACCCAACTGCCTATTTTTAAATTTAAACTTTCTTCATTTTAAAATTTTGAGCAGACTTGATTTTGTAATAAAGCAGACTTATTTCTTTAGAGCGAAAATAGTAATTTCGTTAATTACTTGAAGACAGAGGTAAGTCTTCTAATTCCTAGTTTAAGAGGGTCATGTATAAAAAGTATAAAGGAAAGATTTTAAAATTGGTTAAGATATTCTTTAAAAGGTCACTTTTTGATCGCCTTAAGCCGTCGGTCATCAAGTCCTTTTAAGTGTCAACCGTCTTACTTAAAGTCACTTCACCGGTTCAAATGACTGATTTTATGCCTTTTCATTAATAAACCTCTCAACCGCCAATTTCAAACTCACTTTTCCAAAACCCTTTATCTCTCAAACTGTCCTTTGCTCTTCTCTATCTCTCAAACCCTCTTCCTTCCCTTCGCGTCGTATCTGTGGAATCTGTAACGAAATCTCGAGTTTCTGTATCAGCCTCCTGCATCTTCTTCAATGGTAAGAAGAATCTAACCCAGAATCTCTCTCTATGTAGAATCCTTCTCACTATTTCCAAATTTTCTTTATCTACTTAGTTTAGTTACAAATTCTTGCTTAATCTTTATACATATCGCCTTTTGTGCAAAATCTTTTAACGCATCTTTAACATGTTGAAATGTCTCGTGTTTGAAAACTTTTGTAGAAATTCGTAAATTTCTGGGCTTAAACATGGTATCTTGCTCAGACTATGAGTTTCTTACGTTTCTCCAGTATTTGCCCTAATTTCTATCTCCTCATATTTTTTAGGCTGGAACATCTTGTTCTACTGTCCCTGAACAAGCTCCAAGTTCCGACACTACTATTCCCAACCTACCTCCATCTATGTATCATCCTGGTATGTGCATAGATGAACATACTGTGCATGCCTACGCCTCGGGAGTCAAAATAGTTGACAACCTCAACCAGTCCGGGATTTTCCCCCTTTTCATGCTGGAGGACGAGGACTACAACAACCTTTTGGCAGAATAATTCTTCTAAAAGGCAAAGATTAATGAGTCCAGAACCTCCATCTCTGGTGTTATCCGAACTATCTCTATAACTCTCACCGCCTCTAGGATTACCAAAATCATCGGTGTTGAGTTTGATGGTCCTACTTCCCTCACTGTTGCTGAGAAGGACCTTGCCTGGTCGTACATGCGTGGAGAGCACACTCCCAAGGAACTTCAGGCTAAGATGAAACGCACCCTCTTCGATGATGATGTATACTACATCAGCCATCTCTTCGATAAGAGCATGATATTCATGAACGGTACTCACGATGTAATGACTTCTAACCAACTTGAGTACACTGCTACAGTCATCCTCAACATCTAACTCAATTGGGCACAGATACTCTTCGAGCTGCTCTGTGATGCTATCGATGCTGTCCAAGCATCTATCAAGTGGAAGAGGCCCTTTGTCCGTCTCATCAATTCTCTTATTCGCTCCAACATGTCTTTTGTCAATCGCCTATTTGAATTTGAGAAGAATAAAGTCAAGAAGGCTATTCAATTCTCCATCACCTTCATTCTCAGCCACCACAAGCTTCGAAATGAAAAGCGAGAACAACAAGGGCTTCCCCCTCTACTTCTGGTCCATGCTCTCAATCCTTCTCCACTGGTGATCCACAAGATCAACCCTGAAACAACAGTGGATGCTTTCATGGCCAAGCAGCTAGCTAAGAAGCTTTAGAAGGAAGCTGCTTTAGAAGTCTGCTCAAGCAAGGTTACTGTCGAGCCTTCTGCCCCAGATGCCCCTGCAGACCCTGCTCTCTTCAAAAGATCCAAACGCAAGTATTCTACCGTTGAGGAGGAACCGACTGCTAAGAAGAAGAAGAATTCTTCTTCAAGCACTACTGCTGCTGTTGCTGCTGACATTGCTGCTCCCAAAATGAAGAAGCATTCAGCACCTACTACTTCAGTTTCAGCATCCGTGTCGGATGAGTCTCAAGACGAGCCAGAACCAGCACCTTTTCGCCCCCGACAACGAAAGTCCAAATGCTCCGAACCCTCAGAACCTTTCATCCCCTTCGAACCACCCTGCTCCTCTCATATCTCTTCCACATCTCCACCTCTCACTTCTTCAACAGCCCCTGCTGCTATTAGGGAGAAGCCATCTACACCTTCGTCTCCCCTTCCCTCAGCAACCCCTACTATTTTTTAGGAGGAGCCTATCTCTTCCCCTCCTAAGAAGATGAAATGCAGACTTCGCAAGAAGTCTGTGGCTCCACAACCTTCTTCACCTCCTCAAGCCACTCCACAAGCCATCCCTTGTCCACCCTCTTCTCCTAAACATATCTCTTCTATTTTTCATGACTCCTCTCTAGCCATCATCCCTGCTTCTACTCCCTCTACCTCTTCTTCACCTTACCATATCCCAGAAGCCTTCTCCGTACCCTCTCTTGACCCTCACATCTCTTCTCTTCTTTATCAAACCTCCTTCTTTCCAAAGCTTTTTCCTCCTATCTCTCAGTACCTCAAACCTATCTCCATCTTTGCTGATCTCTATCAAATCATCTTTCCTTCCATCTCTTCTTCCACCTATACCTTCCACTTTGAACTCACCTCCTTTATTGATCTCTTTACACCTTCTCCCCCAAACTTTATTCTTCTACCCGAACCTCCCTTTCCCGCTTCTTTCCTTGAAATTTCTTCTCTCCCTTCCTCTCCCTCTGTCAGTGATTCATACACTAACATGGAACTTGACCCAAAACCTTCTACTCCTCCTACCCAATCTAACCCTGCTGACCACAACACTGCTTCTTCTTCCACTTTCACCTCTTCTAATCCTCCTCCTCCTAACCCTGCTGACACCTTCATCCCCGTCAATCTTATCCATCAATCCCTTCCTTCCAACTCTGCTGACCCTACTCTTCTTGACCTCTTTCGAGCCAATCAAGCCCAGCTTGAGCGTCTCAACGGCACGGTCTCCTCCATGGCACAATAGTTAGATGTGCTCATCTACGGCTTGAACGCTACCCACGCCACCATTTTTTATCTTGGGAAGATCGTTGAGCAACTTGTGAATGACACTGCTCAAGCTTTCCCTTCCCACCGCTTCATCGTTCAAGACCAGCAAGAGTCACTAATAGGCATGTTTCACTCTCAACAGATCAGCATACGTGACCTCTTTGATGAACTTAGGACTTCCCTGGCCCGCACAATCATTGCTGAGCGCGTCGTTCCCGACTTCACTGATGTTCGACACGTTGAACGCACCAACCAAAGGGCTACTGCCACTGAACAACGAAGGGTTGCTGCTATCAGAGAGGAGAGAGCTACTCATCTCTTGAATCAAGCACTCATTGAAGAACGTAACGCATCAGCGCTTAATGACCGTATCAGAATTTGGGTTGGTGACTACTTAGAACGTCGCCGATCTCAACCTAACCTATTCTGATCTGGTATAACTCTTCTGTTCTGATCTGACTTTTATGATTCAAACTCTGCTGTTAAACAGCTTGTTTCACTTACAGATGTAATACATTTTGGATTATGATTACTTGCTTTATATTTGTATGATGTCCATTTAAACTTCGCATTTAAATCTTTAAACTACTTATATCCTGCTTAGATTTAAACTCTGCTTAACTTTGTACTTGTTGTTCTATGTTCTATCTTGTAAGTACCTAGCTTAGCTATCTCTCTACTAAGACTTCTGCTCTGAGAGGCATCTCTACTTTACTAAATAAAATTCCTCTATAAGACATGTTATTATCTCTGTGCATGATTCAAAAGTCTGCTAGTAGCTGAGATGATGACATCGACCAAATAGGACGAGATTGTTGACCCTCATAGGTTCTAGATTTGGTTGAAGTCATCTTCCGATTCTATTGCACAGTGGCTAATAGGTCTGCATACCGATTAGTGTGGCAACTATCTTAGAATCATGGGTGTAATAGAATAGTTTAGTGTTAGCTTCTCCAAAGGCGCGGATCAGTAGGCTTCAACAGCAGCCTTGAAAGCACAGTTCAAAACAACAAACTTTGAAGTCTGCTCAAGCTTAAAATCAAGTTCAGCCAATCACGTGGAATTAGGTCACAAATAATTTGATCTAGATATTTTTAATATCTAGTTAAATAATATTTAAAATATCTTCTTCAGATTTCCCTCCAAAGAAGTCAACCATGTCATTATCTGGCTTCATACTATCTGCACAGACAAACCGTCCAGACTGTCACCCAAAATCATGAAGACTGAAGACATTACCTCTTTTGGCTAAGAAGACTTTTAAAGTTGTAACGCCTGTGAGCTGAAACCTTACTCTGTTTAGGAATTTCTGCCTCTGCAATCACTGCATCTCTGATGCCTGTTACTGCACTCATCCTAGAAAGCACCGAAATGCATTCAATGCATTATATCGTTGGACACATCTCCCCACTTTCAGTCCAACGATCCAAAAGATCTCCCTTGATATAAATTCAAGTTATGAAGATCTGAACAACAACAATCTCTTGTATATTTGATACTCAAGCTTCATCTTCATAACTCAAGCATTCAAAAGATCAAAAGGACAAGGACTAACACTTCACCAAACTTCCTGAAGCTGCAGATCTTCCAGTCTTTATTTTGCCTCAGTTTCTTCTAGTTTGACTTTTAAACTGTTCTTTACTTTAGCACTTGAGAGAACAATTAATCATTAATTGTTTCTCTCATCATTAAACACTTGGTTGAAAACTATTTTTGTACACGATCCATTAGTGATCTTATCTTCACACCTAGTGGATAAACAAGTGCACCTTTCAAAATCCAAAGCTAACCACTTTGGTAGTGGACGTAGTACTATTCAACAGTACGAACCACTTCTAAATTATGCGTCTCCTGAATTACTTCTGCTTAACTTAACTGCTTCTATCATTTTTACTGAAGTCTGCTGATGAGTCTGCGTAATATCAACAGTAGCCTTTAATCAGTTCTGCACTATCTATTTTTCGCTGCACTAATTCTTCTTTTGCAATTGTCTTCTTAAAAGAAAGAAGAAATCTTTGAGAATTGTTTTTAAAAGAAATTTATTAAAACACAACTAGGCTATTAACCCCCCCCCCTTCTAGCCTAGATTGAGCCTATTTTGGGACCAACAGAAGGTGATCGTTGTCTGTGAGCATGTGTTCCTCTTGGTGATGACGAATGATGTCAGTGGGCATAGGATCGACGTGGAGACAGGGAACGGTGTCTGGAAGCATGTGACCTGCGCGGGGAGGGTTATCTCTGGTGGTGACGAGATTGAGCCGAATCCTCCCCTGCTCGTGGGGCAAGTCGAGAATGCACATTGGGAACAACTCGGTGGCTAACCCGCCCCTCTTGTTGGCTACGACCCCTGTTCAATTCCCGCTCATGGAACTGAGATGAAACTTGAATTTGCCTTTGGGGATCCTTCCCTGATCTAGATACATTGACCACGACTGCAATGCGGGCAACCGGAAATGGTTCGGTTTGATCGGTAATGGAGGCTTACCCATTGCGATCAACTATTGGTTTAGTTGATCCATTTGTCCCAAGTACAACGCCCGTTGACGTAGAGCCTCCTCCAGAAACTCGTTGGCTAAACCCACAGCAACCACAACACTTCTGGCCAACGATTCCAAACCTCTCCTCTGGTTAATTTGATGGTGGGCATCATAAGAAAGATGAGGAGGAGGTAAGATATTGTCGGCTTGAACCTACATATCAGGTGTAGATGTGGTTGCCATCCTCAGGCAGGTTGACACCATTAACGCAGTTTGCAGCCATGTCCAAAGTTTGAAAAGTCGTCGAAAAAAGAATGTAAACGTAAAGACAAACATTTCCCGACAACAGAACCAACTGATGTATCAAAAATGAAGAGATACACTAGGATTTAATGATTGGATATCTAACTTTCAATCTATCCTAGTCTAGAGGCCCAAACCTGTCAAAGAGATTCCAAAACAAATGTAAACTAGGTAGGGGCTTACCCTGCAAAAGCACTCTGGTGTGATAATCAGAAAACCAGTAAGTGCGTATACATTTTGATAGAGTTTCAGCCTATAAAAAATTGTGTACCTCTTCCTTCTCAAGGAGGAAGGTGTATATATGGCCAACCTTCAAGGCTGTAAGATGAACATTGAAAGCAAGGGCATGAAAGGTGGGCACGTGTAAGGCCACGTTCGGAACATGGGGATGGGTTTCCCGGCATTAACTCCCCACATTCAATACGGCCGTTACGTAGTAACTGAAAAGCAAAAGTGTGCTTGCTTAGCTCTCTCTGCCTGCTCGTTATACACTTGGCCCCCAGACTTCAAGCAGGGAGCTTCCTGCTCGTTATGTCTGGGCGATCAGAGTTCCTTCCCTGCTCGCTTATGGATTGAGCTCGGGCTTAGCTGCACGTGATTCATTTGTGACCATGGATATGGAGTGCTGAGCATTTGACCAATGCCTGGGCCTTTTGGGCCGGGTAGCTCATAAAATAATTATGACTTTATGTACAAATATTAATTATAAACATGCATAATTATTAAATCTATAATTTATCATTTATTATTTACTATATTAATAATATATACTAACGTTTATATAATTATAACAGTGTTTATAACTAATATTTACAAATCATGCAGAAGATTAATTTTCTACATTTAATAATAACGAGAACAAACTAGTAGGCGGGTACCTACCTCTTGAAGCATAAGTATCTAAACTCGGTATATACGCTAAGGCTTAAGCCCTCTAGGCGTTTTTGAGTGTGCTTCCCAGTCCTTCCGAGAAAGGAAGACTTTTTAGATTGTTGTGGTTGTTGTTGCTGCTATTACTTTTTGTGGTAGGCGGTATGTTTTGCTTTGCCCAGAATAGGCAAATGCGGTGGATATATGAGTTGTTGTGTTCTTGTTTATTGTGGTAGGCGGTGTGCTGACGCTATGCCCAGAATAGGCAAAAGCGGTGGATATACAAGTATTGCTGTTTCGGTAAAGTAACGGTAGTTTTTTTGTTTTTGTTGTTGTTGTTATTATCATATTCTTTAGATTTTGGGCAGTGTAACGGTAGTATTTGACTTTTTGATCGGCTTGCAGGGGCGAGGTCGGATGCTCAGATAAAGGCTGACGAAGGCTCACTCATGCGAAGAGAGGAGGCTCGATTGCTCAGGCAAGGGAGGAGATGAGGCTGTTCCTTGTAGGTATATCATGTCAGGGGCTTGGCGTGGAGCTAGTTCTAGCAGACCTCGTTCGGGTACCGTTCGTGGTTATGAGAGAGGAGAAAATGTTAATGATCCTCGTGTGACTCCTCAACAAATGTTTAGAGGGGAGAATGATTCCACTATACTTGGGAGATTCTTGAAGATGGAACCTAAGGGCTTCGATGGAGAGCCCGATGCTTCTAAAGCCGAACATTGGTTAGAAAGCATGGAAAAGATCTTTGACGTTATGGGTTGTACGTCGAAAGAGATGGTGACCTTAGCAGTGTTTACCTTGAGTGGTGCAGCTGACCATTGGTGGCATGTGTTACGAGATAATTGGAGACACTTCGGAGTGCCCCAAGTGTGGGAAAATTTCATAATGGAGTTTAGGGCACAGTTTATTCCGGCAATAGTTCGGGAAAGAAGAGAAATGGAATTTATTGCGCTAGAACAAGGAGATATACCGTGGCTCGGTATTCGAAGTTCACGAGTTGGCTCGTTCTTGTGGTTACTTAGTACCAGATGAGGCTAAGAAAACCCACCGGTTTGTAAAAGGCCTAAAGATGAAGTATCGTAGGCAGCTTATTCCCTTACGGCTCACGGATTACCGAGATGCTGTGGATCGTGCTTATGCGATGGAGTTAGACTTCGAGGAATATGCTCAAAAGAGAACCTCGAGAGCTATTAAGAGTGATGATAATATTGAGAGGCAATTAGCACCTCAGAAAGTTAATCAAGGAATCACACGTACTGGTAGACAGAGTGATGTTCCTACCTCTAGTCGGAGACGACGAGATGGTGAGTTGATATGTAATTTTTGTTCGAGGACAGGACATGCCGAGAACAGATGTTGGGGCAAGGCAGGAAAGTGTTTTGCTTGTGGTGGTGATCATGTTCGTAAAGATTGCCCAAGGATGAGGGTTAATCAGTCTGGGAGTACTAGTCGGCAATCTAGTGGCTCCAAGAGAGATGGTGATGGTCGACCTAGAGTTTGAGGTCGTGTGCGCGTGGCAGTTGGCCATTGCGGGGTTTTGAAACCTATCCGAATAGGAAGGTACGTTCTCGTATATATATTGTACCGCTACTACGATTATTGTTATGAGTACACGTCTTATCGGTAGCTCATGTGCATTCATACATACATTACATGGTGTATTGCATATTGATGGTTTATTGTTTGATTGGGGATAAAGCCCCAATGAGATGCTGGTTTGTGGTATTATTTGATTTGTGAATTGCGGTAGGTAATCACACATAGTTTGTGGATTCTTGTGTAGTCTATATATTTATAGGACTATACTATATATAAAGAGCATTGAGGATGAATTTGTGTTACGATGATAGTAACCAATGGTTTTATGGGGTTACGGTTTTGTCGGCCTATATTAAGAGCCGGGGTATGAATATTCGTATATATATGTATATATATATGAAGCATGAATTGTATGATGATATTTATTGGTTTGATATGATACTTGTATATCCTATGGGGATATGTTTAAGGTGATGAATAATATACATCGATAATATTGTATATGATTATTATGCGAGTAGGATACACTCGGTAAGTGCGAAGGTTAAGTATTATGATCTATGGGTTGATTTTTGTGCGTGAACAGGTATGATGTTTCACCACAATTTTGTTGAAGTTTTGGTGTTTTGGGGACGTTAGAATATACGTCGGTTGTAGCCTTGGTCTAGAGCTTAAGAAAGGTTGGATTTGTGAAGTATAGACGTTACGACTACTAGTAGCCGAGTCGATACGTGGTGACTTCTAGCGAGTTTTCATGGTTGCGTGCTAGGTGCACGAGTTTTGTGGTAAAATATGGTTGTTGTT
The DNA here is from genome assembly GCA_013146195.2 of Codonopsis lanceolata. Classification (NCBI taxonomy): domain Eukaryota; kingdom Viridiplantae; phylum Streptophyta; class Magnoliopsida; order Asterales; family Campanulaceae; genus Codonopsis; species Codonopsis lanceolata. Next base: position 115,643,704 of record CM028377.1, on the reverse strand, counting down.
TGTCAAGGTAATAGACCTTGTTACTTGACTTGATTTTATTCAGTTATGTGCATTAGTTGTAGGGAACACCTACCTGATGCATTTACATTGTAGTATCTTAAACTCTCATTTCATAATTGTTATCTCCTGCTCATTCATTTCCTTAGCGTAGGAGACTATTAAAGGATGCTTAAAACCTTTTTATCATGAACCTTCGCATCCTTGCAACGAAAGCTTTTGAATATCCAATTTAGCCGGTACCCTAAATTGGTGATCAAAAGTGATCGTTGTTGGACTAGGATTGGTATGAATTGTGGTAGAAATCGACTATACCCATTACCAAAAGGAATGGACCTAAATGAAAAGAATTTTCAAAACATTTCATTGTTGTGCTCTTATGTGTTTTACCCGCGATAGGGAAATCGCGAGTATTATTTGCGTGGCTTGAAATGTCAGCATGATTGCCTCTGATTTGGTTGAAAATTGCTCTATAGGCAATTATTACTTCTTGTGACTTAAGGTCTGTTATGCACGAATTTTATGATGTGCCCCGGAACAAATAGTTTCCGTAGTTGAAGGTTATGATGTGCTTGAACTTGTTTCATGTTAAACGTTGAGGTTTGTGTACGAGATTGGTTAGTACTGTTCATGTGTGTTTTCGCGACTCAAATATGAGTCATATTATTTTCAATCTAAAAGAGTTTAATGTTGTTGTGCCTATTAAGAGGTATTGAAACCTGAATTTGGGATCACGGTAGTTTGATCCTCATATATATTGGGTTTGGTTATTGTGATGGTAGACTCGGAGACTGAGTCTAGGTTTATGGTTTTTGAGCATCGAGTGTTCACTCGAGATTGTGAGACACCGTAGTGGTGTCTGGGTATTTCATGTTGGGATTATGACCTAGCATTGGTTTGAGATACGGTTTAGAATTCGGGACGAATTCTTTTTAAGGGGGAGAGGATGTAAGATCCCGATTCCCGGTTAGCTTGAATTGCGTGCAAAGCTCGCATTTCCTCTTTCGTTGATTGCTCGTTTGGTTTGTAAGAGAGTCTAAATGTGTATGAGAGATCACATTAAGACCAAAACACTTTTAAGAAATGTCATATAGTGGTTGACTTGTTAAAGTCAAAAGTCGTAACCCGACGATAGTCGAAATGCGACTCGATTGAGAGCTTATTCGGGTTTTGTGTTCTGGACCTCGATTTGGTCCCAGATCTTTACATGATGATTAAATAACATGTTTAGATGTGTTAGACTTCTAATTGGATGTATTCCATAAGTCTCGTGAAGTTTTGACGCCTCGAGAATAGCAATTCTCCTTATCGCGTAGTTTGAGATTGAGCTGGGCGAGCGTCTCGTCTTTCGGAGAGCTTATTTCTCCCTATCATTGTTTATCATTTGAGAGGCATTCAGGCCTATTTTGTAGCCCTTATAGGTGCTTATAATCATGGGTTATTACCCGTCGGTTTGCGGTTTCATTCGACGTTTAGATAGCAAGTTGTTACGTCTTGCACCGATTTTGCCCCGGGTTGTTTCGGGTGTTGTTTATGGGAGTCTAGACCTAATTTAAAATTGGTTTGAGACTTGGATGGTTTAGTTTAATGTTTGAGGACCTTAAGGGTTCAATTGTGAGCCATTTTGAAGCTTTAAGACTCGAGAATGCATGCGGGAACGACCGAAATCGAGCAAGGAAGCAAGAAAAAGCCGGAAGGAGGTTTTCTGGAGGATGCGCTCGCATCCCCCTTGTATGATGCGACCGCAAGGGTCCTCAAATCAGAATTACGGGATTTTGTTCCCTTTTGTCTTGTCAGAATTTTGACCAATTAAACCCATTCTAAACCCAACTTAAACCCACCTACTTAGCTTAAACTAGTCTAATCATTATTAGTGAGATTAGGGGTTAATTAGTGGGTGATTAAGGGGAATTAATCCCCCATATAAAAAGAAATCAGCCGCATTCTCCATCTCATTTGTTCGGCCAGGCGACTTCTTCTCCCTCCCGTCTTACGCAGACCAAAAGCGTGAGGGAGGAGAGAGAGGCGATTTCTAGGGCTCTTGAAGGGGCTGATCTTGGAGGCCATTGCTAGGGTTCTTCCTCCATTCAACCCGCGAGATTGAAGAGAGAGAGGAAGGAAATCAACATCACCTCTTTGATTTCGGGTATGGCAGTTTGTAAGGGCTGTGTTGAGGTAAGTTTCTACCCTCTTTCTCCTGCTTTTGGGCTCCATTGACCCTAGGGAAACAATCATTTGTGCTATGTGAGGTCAATGGAAGCCATTGTTAGGGTTTGTAGAGAAGCATGAACCCTAGGTTTTCAAATTGATGTTAGAATGGGATTGACCTATGTGAGACCATGAAATATGTGAAATTCATGTTCTAATTAGTCTATTGAACTTGGGTATGTTGATTATCCATGAGTTTTGATGTTGGTTTGGTTGAGATACTTGGAGGGTGTTTTGCCCAAATTTGGTTTAGCTTGCAAAATTATTAATGTGAGCTTGATTACTATGTTTTATATGCTTAATAGAGTATATTAAACCAAGTTGTATGATTTAATCATGAATTTGGAATTATGATTGGTAAGATGAGCTAAATGAAATTGTGCTCAAAATGATGAATTTATTCTATGTTATATTAGTGAAGGTTTTGTCGGGTTTATGAGAGTTAAACGAACCCGGGATGATGGTTATTGTGGATAGTTATGAATATAGGGAGAATTGAGAACCATAGCTTCTTTGCCCTAAAATTTTAGAAAGGGTAGATTAGACTCAACGGAGTCATTATAGGCTTGATAATATGTTAAGCAAACTTGGGTTGAAATCCTACGATGATTGGATTTCGTTTGGTTAATGGAGGGAAGAACATAACTTCCAAACTTTAAATGGTTGGTGATTGAGATGTGTTTTGTGGATTTTTAGTCTTGGGAATTAAGCCCGAATGACTATTGAGATTGGGTTGTAAACCTTAAGAAATTATTACGGTATGAATTTATAAAACACATAAAGAATGAAATGTGTTAGTAAGACTCAAGCAATTAAGTAATAAGGCCAATAAAATGATAAAGAGCCTTGGGTTGAAACCCTACAATGTTTGGGTTTGCTTGGGTTGTGTTTGTGCACACCGGGTCTTTGGTTTGTGTCCAATGGAGACATTCATGGTATGAAGATTTATTAGAAATATGTTTTAAGCATGCTTGTTAGAGCATGGGATAATTGAGACCCAGCATAAGGTCACGAGATTATTTAAGAGAAGATTAAGAGAGAATCCTCTTCTCAAGGATTTTTGTTGCGTACATATGAAAACGCTTGTGCGAAGTGACTACGGAGTAGTCATGAAGTTTTAAGTATGGTGTTGGGTTATCGATCATGTATGACGATTAGGACTATGATTGAGTCCGGTGTACTTAAAATAAAGACTAAAATAATAAGTCTTGATTGGTGGATATTTTGAGACTAGCGTAGTAGTCTTGGTTTGATTTGAGTTGCGGATTAAGGAAGACCTCACATTATAATTTTATTAAGCTGGTAAGCTATGCTTGAATGGGTTAATGACTTGAGGAATAATGAATACCTCAATAAAGTAGTTCTTGAACTAAACTTGTAAGTTAGTTGAACACAATGGTTATATGCAAATATATGCATTGTTCATGATGTTTGGTAGAGCATTATGTCCTACTTGTTTATATGCAATTATATGCATGGTTTATGAGATTTCGTAGAGCATTATGTCCTACGTGGTTATATGCAAATATGTGCATGGATTATGGGATTTTGTGGAGCATTATGCCCTATTTGTTTATGTGCAATTATGTGCATGGTTTATGAGTTGTTGTAGAGCATTATGTCCTACATGATTTAATGAGTCCGATAATAATGAATTTGGTCTCATTGGTTTAGACAAGTAAATATCTACTTGAATGTTTGGTTTAAAGTCCAGCTGGCGGGTTTTGGTTGTTGTGTCGGCAATGGGACGATTCATAGCCTTTGGGAACAATCGCTACGAATCGTTGCATTGGGTCCTTTTTCTCCTCACTATTTGGCCAATAGTGGGATGTGATCTCGAGTTATGCCACCTAGCCTGACATCGAGCTCTCATTTCTCATCCGGAGACTGGATGAATGTAACGAGTACTCATTAAGGGAAGCGATGAGTTGAGATTATTTGGGGAGAAACCCTGTGGTATTATTGATTGGGAATTGAGCCGAATCATGGTTTGAGATTTGATATTATGGTAAGTTGGTTGGGTTTTGAACCCGGATTTTATAGTAACGGTTCGATTACGTTTACTGTTACACATGTTTATTTATGAGCATTTATATGAAAGATAAAATGCTACTTGATTTATGTGAGTTTATGTGCTTTAAAAATTAAGTACATGTTTCATGATGGTATACTAGCATGATACCATGATTTTATATGATTGTGCATTTATGCCATGCCATGTCATAATATGCCACATGTTGCATTTAGAAACTTCTTTGGGTCATTATGACTCACTCGTGTGATTGTTTTCCCTAGTGTGTGCGGTGATCCCGTTGAAAGTGCAGCGCTTCGGATAACGACTTTTAGCAGGTGGTCTTCCAAGTCAAAAGCTTGGAGTTATTTATTATTATGTTGTATTTATTGTGAGGCTCGAATGTAAAGTTATGTAGACTTTACTTGGGTAGATTATAGTGTTATATTATGGTTGTGTATTTGGGAGCCGGTTGTATTGCCGAGCATTTGTACCCTTAGTATTTATTTCCTTTGTCGTTTCGAGCATGTGTGGCTCGTTTATTCTAGTTGTGGTATATTGTTGTTCCTACCTCCGATAGTTTTAGTCGTGAGGTTTGGTTGGTGGTTTAGCATCATTTATATGGTTATAGTGAATTGTTCCTCCGGCATGTTATAGCCGTTGAGTGTTGTTTATCGGGTTGGGATTTTGTGCATTTGCCGGCCTTGGTTGCCGATGGTTTGTGGTGCGTGTCTAATGTTGCGTCACGCGCGTCGAATTTTTGGGCCGAGAGATTTACCATCTCTTTGGTTGTTTATATTTAGGAGCTTGTTAGCTCGGGTCCCATTATGGTTTTGCTTCGCGAGTTTTGGTTTTTTTCCGTATTGCCGTTATGGCTTTACCTTCTGTCGTGAGCGGGTTGGCTCGTCTTTTGACTCGCACCAATATGCTTAGCAGGTGCTTGTCCATCTCTTAGTTTGTCTCGATGGCACGACCTTGGGATCTCGTATTGAGATCGGGTCGTCAGATTAATATCAGCTATTGGTTAGCTATTTTGCCGTCGAGAAAATCATAGGTTCCTTGGCCTCAGTTGGGGTTTATTGTTGAGATTTTTAACGCCGAGTGTTCCTCAGGTATATCATGTATGGGGCTTGGCGTGGAGCTAGTTCAGCGGAGAATGCTCGTGGTTATGAGAGAGGAGAAAATGTTAATGATGGCCTCGGTGACTCCTCAAGTCCAAATGTAAGAATGATTCCACTATACTTGGGAGATTCCTTGAAGATGGAACCAAGCTTCGATGGAGTTCCAGCTAAAACTGAACATGTAAGTTAGAAAGCATGGAAAAGATCTTTGAGTTGTTATGGGTTGTCACGGAAAGAAGGTGGGATAAGCTGGATGGAAGAAGTGGTGATTTGGTGGCAGTGTTAAGAAATTGGAGACACTTTGCCCAAGTTGTGGGGAAGCGGGGCGGCTCATAGCCGATCATGGCAGGCGGCACGCCCAGAAACCTAGGGGAAAACCCTAGGAGGCGAAGAAGGAAAGGATTTGCCTAGAGAGGAGAATTTTTATATCATATTCACGCAGAATTATTCACGTATAAGCATTAGTGAGTCAAATTCATACAAAAGAGGAGGAGGGTTTGTAAAAGGTCTAAATGCGATGTCGCTCCTGAAACTTATGTCAGCCTTATGTTTCCCTTTCATACTGAATACGGACTCGAGATCCGTGGATCGTGCTTATCGATGGAGTTAGACTTCGCCGAGGATCATATTGCTCAAAGTCATGAACCTCTAAGAGTGATCGATAATATTGTGCAATTAGCACCTCAAAATCAAGCCACGAATCATTTTCATCACAATGGTAGGCAAGTGATGCATCCTACGACTCTAGTCGAGACGGCAGATTGAGCTTGATACGTAATTTTTTTCATATGCTCAGCTCTTCATAGGTAATGAAAGTGCTTCATGCTTGTGGAGGGATCATGCTTTAATTAAAGATTGAATAAATTTTCGACTTAATTGTTCTTCATACTGAATTGTTTTTGTCAAATAAGCAAAATAAATATATGGCTAACACCCCAGAGTCAAATTAAGCAAAATGGAATTTTAACTATGGACTAGTTTGAGTAAGCGCTATTTTTGTAATTTATTTGAGGGGATGATTATACCCTTTTATAAATTTAGATATAATATTAAGAATTATTGAGGAAATTATTATGAGGTCTTGGGACAAATAAATAATTAGCCAGACCCGAGTGTTTTATATTTAATAATACGGATTACGTGTTTTGCATGACAGTGTTGATTAAAATATTTCTTGAGAGGAATAATATATTAGTCCCGTGTTAGAAATGTTAGATTAAAATATCTTGAGAGAATAATATATTAGTTATGTGGTATTGTATTTGATTTTTCTGAGTCAAATTGGAGTTGATTTAAAATTAAATCAGGCGGGTAGTAATCTGACCGTCTTATGATTTCGATACGCAGCTGAGTTGTTTTGATCAAGGAACCCTTGAAAGATTTTTGTTTGGTTTGAGATTTTTAAGGCTTTTACTTTAGACATTTACAGAGTGTCAGGAGAAAAAATCATGTCGTTTCGTCGAACGGTGTTCAAACTGGAGCCGTTTGAAAAAAGCACTGTCGTGGGTACTGTGAGGCTTGTAGCGGTAGTATCTTAGCAGGCGGGTACTGTAGCAAAATCGGGACAGCCTGCTGTGTTGTTGATTTTTGTTGTGAAATTTCATGTGTGCCCTCATTTAAGTCAACCCTTAAGCCTTGGTGACTCCCCTTTGAGGGTAATTTTGGTCTCTCAACCTTTTATTAGATCTAAACTCCCTCCATTCCCCTTCATTTCATCACTTCCACCGTGAGAAAGAGAGGAGCGGACTGTGCGTATGTGTGTGTGAGATTTGTGTGTGTAATCTCATCTCACGGAGCTACGGGCATCCGATCGTCGAACCGAGACCGCCCTCGCGAAGCTCTCGACGAGGAGAACGTTTCCCCTCGGTTTGTCCCCGTTGAATCTCGAGTTTATTGGCCGAAATAGGTACGTGACTAAACCCTCTACTTTCTCTTTCTAGCTCAAATTGAGGCTAGGGTGTTAGAGGCTTGTTCTCCATGAATTGTTGAGCTATTACATGTCTTGATGATGGGTTTTGATTTGTAAAAATATGGGGTTTGGGGCTGTTGAACATGAGGTTGGATTTGTTGGGTTTGTGGTGATTATTGAAGTAATTAGTAATAAAAATTACTTGTTAAATGGGTTTAGGAACCCAAATGAATATAATCTCGAAATTATACTTTGCCCTAGAATTTGGTAATTGCTAATTTGACTCAATTGAGTTAATTAAAATTTTAAATTTGTTGTTTTGAGCCCTAGGATAAATTCCTACGACTTTTTGGGTTTGTCGGGTCTCAATTGGGAGATTTCGAGATTTGGTCGTGTGAGACCGGAATTGGTGAATTTGTGTATTGATTGGGTTTAGGACTCAAATTGAAATCCTTGGGTGATACTAGCTTGAGAATATTGTTAGTTAACAAAATTAAGTTGTTTGAGAATTTAGGATACAAAGAAAAAGGAAACAGATTTTGAAATGGGTACAGTCCCTGTTTTGGGCATTTTTCCGAAAAATACTGTAGCAATTTCGTCCGTGATAATTTTCTGATTCTTGGATATGTTATACCTATACATGTTAGGTAACTCCCTGTAAAGTTTCATTAATTTTCGAGATAAGGAAGTATTTTTCATGAGTCACGAAACATGGCTGCGACAGTGGGACTGTCACAGTGAAAACAGATTTTTCTATGGGATTGGGGTGACTGTATTCTAAAGAATACAAGTCCAAATGGAGTACTTTAAAGTTCCAAATTATAGTTTCAAGAGTCTAGTTTCTGAATATATAAAATTCATGAAATTTGGAGTTTTGAGGAATTAATGGTTGAATTTACAAGTTGACTGGGCAGAATGTGTAATAGCAGCAAATCTGATTGTTATCATGAAATTGAAGTGACTATATTTGGATGAATATAAATCCGAATGAAGTGATTTAAAAGGCTACGTTATAGTTTGAAGAGCCTAGTTTCAGAATATGTAAGATTCAGGAAATTTAGAGTTATGATGAGTTATTGGTCAATTTTACAAAATGGCTGCGAGAATGAGTTATTACTAAGTTGGAATGGAATGGGTATCTTTCGGTGCATGAACATCGAGTAGAGAAGGATTGATTTGGTTTGAAGAATGGATTACCATTCAGGGATATTCTAGAGTGTATCCTCAATTTCGACGTAGAGACCCTTTAGATGCTCTTAGAGCATAGTGAATTTGTATCTAATTAACGATTCTATTCACGTGAATATGATGGGATGAGTTTATGAACTAACATGAACTTTAATGAGTTGAGACTATAAAATGATTTATCATTCTAGAAATATTGTAAGGCGTATACCATTGTTGATTAAGTACCCTAGACTAACAAAGTAGTCTTGGTGAATATATGATGGGTTAATGGTTAAGTAAACAACTTAGCTTGGTTGTATACTAGAATATGAAATTCTATGATTGATTTAGATTATGACAAAATGCATAATTCCTACCTTTGTTGAGATTTGTATCTTGTATGCATTTGAGAATATAACTCATGAAGCATATATTTCCTTTGATTACTTGATGGTTTTATTGGTGTTGATTTCTAACTTGTATTTAAATTGTATTCCATTAACAAGTGGAGCTGAACTTGAAATCAACTTAGGCTACCAACTCATACTTGACTTAGTGACTTGTGAACTAGGGTTCCTAAATGGAATGAGATCCTAGAAATGCCTTAAATGAAAACGTAGAACGAGACCCTACGACTCCTAGAATCCATTGACTAGATTACTAGCTTTTGGACCTTGACTTGAATAGAGTGGACAACTTGACACTTGGGATTTTAGAGACTCAATGAGCTCCTATTGTGGTTTTGTGATTATTGTAACAATGTGCATAATCGTATGAGTTTAGTAGATCTTTATATCTACTTGAGAATTTGCAAGTAAACATCTACTTGTGCATTGCATATAAGTCCAGCTGGCATTACTTGAGTTTTTACGTTGATGGTGGGACGATACATTGTCTTCACGAATTATGGGATTCGTGGTTGCAATGTATCGCCGCACGGATCGATTCACACACCCTCCTTTGCTAGCTACAGTGGGAAGTAGCCCCATTTGTCGTAACCAAAAGAGCGCATTGGCTAGTGCTATTTTCCCGAGTAGAGAGCTCGGTACTTTGATACCCGATCACGGGTATCACTGGCACGATATGATTAATATTTGTGATTGCAGGAGCAACACAACGACATTGATTCGGTATTCTCTCTTAAACCTTTATGTGGCTTACTATGAGCACTTATGTGATAACAAAGTGTTACCTGAGACATGAAATCTAAATGACCATGTTTGTATTGATTGTGAATTAATGAGAGACTTGATATGTATATATGTAGATACATATACTTATACTTGAGAATTCCAGGAATGACATAAAGTGTATATATATAGATATACATTCCTTTATATATGTTGATTCTTTGTGAAATGTTTTCTGACTTATTTGGTTTGTTTATGATCAGGGAATTTCACCCTAGTCGTTTGGACGGTTTAGTACATGAACAGAGAGATTATCTTGAGAAGTGTCGAGTATACGACACGTCTTCGTGGGTT
>CM028377.1:115590902-115633707 GCA_013146195.2 Codonopsis lanceolata | reverse complement strand
TGCGAGCGCATCGTCAAAATGCACCATTTCCTTTGTTCATTCCTTGCTCGGTTTCGGTCGTTCCTGCATGCATCCTCGAGCCTTAAAGCTTCAAATGGCTCTCACAATTGAACCTCTTAAAAGTCCTCAAACATTAAACTAATCAATCCAAGTCTCAAACCAATTTTAAATTAGGTCTAGACTCCCATAAACAACAACACCGAAACAACCCGGGCAAAACCGACGCAAGACGTAACAACTTGCTATCTAAACGTCGAATGAGACCGAAACCGACGGGTAATAACCCATGATTGTAAACACTTATTAGGGCTACAAAATAGGCCTGAATGCCTCTCAAATGATAAACAACATGTGATAGGAGAAATAAGCTCCGAAAGACGAGACGCTCGCCCAATTTCAATCTCAAACTACGCGATAAGGAGAATTGCTATTCTCGAGGCCAAAACTTCACGAGACTTATGGAATACATCCAATTAGAAGTCTAACACATCTAAACATGTTATTTAATCATCATGTAAAGATCTGGGACCAAATCGAGGTCAAGAACACAAAACCCGAATAAACTCTCAATCGAGTCGCATTTCGACTATCGTCGGGTTACGACTTTGACTTTAACAAGTCAACCACTATATGACATTTCTTAAAGTGTTTTAGTCTTAATGTGTCTCTCATACACATTTAGACTCTCTCACAAACCAAACGAGCAATCAACCAAAGAAGAAATGCGAGCATTGCACGCAATTCAAGCTAACCGAATCGGATCTTACATCCTCTCCCTTAAAAAGAATTCGCCCCGAATTCTAAACCGTATCTCAAACCAATGCTAGGTCATCATCCCAACATGAAATACCTGCACACCACTACTGTCTCACAATCCGAGTGAACACTGATGCTCAAAACCATAAACCTAGACTCCGCCTCCGAGTCTACCATCACATTAACCAAACCAAGTATATGAGGATCAAACTACCGTGATCCCAAACTCAGGTTTCTAAACCTCTCAATAGGCACAACAACATTAAACTCTTTAGATTGAAAATAATATGACTCATATTTGAGTCGCGAAAACATACATGAACAGTACTAACCAATCTCGTACACAAACCCCAACGTTAAACATGAAACAAGTTCAAGCACATCATAACCTTCAACAACGGAAACTATTTGTTCCGGGGCACATCATAAAATTCGTGCATAATGCATACCTTAAGTCACAAGGAAGTAATAATTGCCTATAGAGCAATTTCAACCAAATCGAGACAATCAAGTCGACATTCCAAGCCACACAATAATACTCGCGATCTCCCTATCGCGGTAAGAACACATAAGAGTGCAACAATGAAATGTTTTGAAAATTCTTTTCATTTAGGTCCATTCCTTTTGGTAATGGGTATAGTCGATTTCTACCACAATTCATACCAATCCTAGTCCAACAACGATCACTTTTGATCACCAATTTAGGGTACCGGCTAAATTGGATATTCAAAAGCTTTCGTTGCAAGGATGCGAAGGTTCATGATAAAAAGGTTTTAAGCATCCTTTTTAATAGTCTCCTACGCTAAGGAAATGAATGAGCAGGAGATAACAATTATGAAATGAGAGTTTAAGATACTGCAATGAAGATGCATCAAGTAGGTGTTCCCTACAACTAATGCACATAACTGAATAAATTCAAGTCAAGTAACAAGGTCTATTACCTTGACAAACAACAACCATATTTTACCACAAAACTCGTGCACCTAGCACGCAACCATGAAAACTCGCTAGAAGTCACCACGTATCGACTCGGCTACTAGTAGTCGTAACGTCTATACTTCACAAATCCAACTTTTCTTAAACTCTAGACCAAGGCTACAACCGACGTATATTCTAACGTCCCCAAAACGCCAAAACTTCAACAACATTGTGGTGAAACATCATACTTGTTCACACACTAAAATCAACCCATCGATCGCAATACTTAACCTTTGCACTTATCGAGTGTATACTACTCGCATAATAATCATAAACAATATTATAGATGTATATTATTCATCACCTTAAACATATCCCCATAGGATATACAAGTATCATATCAAACCAATAAATATCATCATACAATTCATGCTTCATATATATATACATATATATACGAATATTCATACCCCGGCTCTTAATATAGGCCGACAAAACCGTAACCCCATAAAACCATTGGTTACTATCATCGTAACACAAATTCATCCTCAATGCTCTTTATATATAGTATAGTCCTATAAATATATAGACTACACAAGAATCCACAAATCATGTGTGATTACCTACCGGTAATTCACAAATCAAACAATACCACAAACCAGCATCTCATTGGGGCTTTATCCCCAATCAAACAATAAACCAACAATATGCAATACACCATGTAATGTATGTATGAATGCACATGAGCTACCGATAAGACGTGTACTCATAATAACAATAATCGTAGTAGCGGTACAATATATATACGAGAACGTACCTTCCTATTCGGATAGGTTTCAAGACTCCGCAATGGCCAACCGCCACGCGCACACGACCTCAAACTCTAGGTCGACCATCACCATCTCTCTTGGAGCCACCAGATTGTCGACTAGTACTCCTGCATCGATTAACCCTCATCTTCGGGCAATCTTTACGAACATGATCACCACCACAAGCAAAGCACTTTCCCCGCCTTGCCCCAACATCTGTTTCTGCATGCCCTGTCCTCGAACAAAATTACATATCAACTCACCGCCTCGTCGCCCCCGACTAGAGGTAGGAACATCACTGCCTACCAAGACGTGTGATTCCTTGATTAACTTTCTGAGGTGCTAATTGCCTCCCAATATTATCATCACTCTTAATAGCTCTCGAGGTTCTCTTTTGAGCATATTCCTCGAAGTCTAACTCCATCGCTTAAGCACGATCCACAAGATCTCGGTACTCGTGAGTCGTAGGGAATAAGCCGCCTACGATACTTCATCTTTAGGCCTTTTACAAACCGATGGGTCTTCTTAGCCTCATCTGGTACTAAGTAACCACAAGAACGAGCCAACTCTCGTGAACTTTGCCGAATACCGAGCCACGCCATATCTCCTTGTTCTAGCGCAATAAATTCCATTTCTCTTCTTTCCGAACTACGCCGAATAAACCGTGCCCTAAATTCCAAGATGAAATTTTCCCACACTTGGGGCACTCCAAAGTGTCTCCAATTATCTCGAACACGTGCCACCAATGGTCACCGCACCACTCAAGGTAAACACCGCTAGGGTCACCATCTCTTTGATGTACAACCCATAACGCCAAAAATCTTTTCCATGCTTTCTAACCAATGCTCGGCTTTAGAAGCATCGGCTCTCCATCGAAGCCCTTAGGTTCCAACTTCAAGAATCTTCCCAAGTATAGTGGAATCATTCTCCCTCTAAACATTTGTTCGAGGAGTCACACGAGGATCATTAACGCTCTCCTCTTCAAAACCACGAACGGTACTCGAACGAGGTCTGCTAGAACTAGCTCCACGCCAAGCCCCTGACATGATATACCTACAAGGAACACTCGGCGTTAAAAATCTCAACAATAAACCCAACCCAACTAGGCCAAGGAACCTATCCTCGCGAAATAGCTAACCAATAGCTCGATAATTAATCGTGATTTATTCGACCCGATCTCAATACGAGATCCCAAGGTCGTGCCATCGTGACAAACTAAGAGATGCACAAGCACCTCGCTAAGCATAATGGTGCGAGTCAAAAGACGAGCCAACAAGCTCAAAACAGAAGGTAAAGCCATAACGGCAATACAGAAAATCAAAACCTTAAAACCTCATGGAAGCAAAACCATAATGGGACCCGAGCTATCAAGCTCCGAATGAAAACAACCAAAGAGATAGTAAATCTCGGCCCAAAATTCGACGCGTGACGCAACATTAGACACGCACAACAAACCATCGGCAACCAAGGCCTAAGCAATGCATGTAATCCCAACCCGATAAACAACACTCAACGGCTATAACATGCCGGAGGAACAATTCACTATAACCATATAATCAATGCTAAACCACCAACCAAATCTCACGACTAAAACTATCTGAGGTAGGAACAACAATATACCAAACTAGAATAAACGAGCCACACATGCTCGAAACGACAAAGGAAATAAATACTAAGGGTACAAATGCTCGGCAATACAACCGGCTCCCAAATACACAACCATAATATAACACTACATCTACCCAAGTAAAGTCTACATAACTTTACATTCGAGCCTCACAATAAATACAACATAATAATAAATAACTCCAAGCTTTTGACTTGGAAGACCACCTGCTAAAAGTCGTTATCCGGCCAAGCTGCATTTCAACGGGATCACGCACACACTAGGAAAACAATCACACGGAGTGAGTCATAATGACCCAAGAAGTTTCTAAATGCAACATGTGGCATATTATGACATGGCATGGCATAAATGCACAATCATATAAAATCATGGTATCATGCTAGTATACCATCATGAAACATGTACTTAATTTTTAAAGCACATAAACTCACATAAATCAAGTAGCATTTTATCTTTCATATAAATGCTCATAAATAAACATGTGTAACAGTAAACGTAATCGAACCGTTACTATCAAATCCGGGTTCAAAACCCAACCAACTTACCATAATATCAAATCTCAAACCATGATTCGGCTCAATTCCCAATCAATAATACCCTCGGGTTTCTCCCCAAATAATCTCAACTCATCGCTTCCCTTAATGAGTACTGCTACATTCATCCAACCTAGGATGAGAAATGAGAGCTCGATGTCGCTAGATGGCATAACTCGAGATCACATCCCACTATTGGCCAAATAGTGAGGAGAAAGGACCCAATGCAACGATTCATAGCGATTGTTCCCAAAGGCTATGAATCGTCCCATTGCCGACACAACAACCAAAACCCGCCAGCTGGACTTTAAACCAAACGTTCAAGTAGATATTTACTTGTCTAAACCAATGAGACCAAATTCATTATTATCGGCTCATTAAATCATGTAGGACATAATGCTCTACAACAACTCATAAACCATGCACATAATTGCACATAAACAAATAGGGCATAATGCTCCACAAAATCCCATAATCCATGCACATATTTGCATATAACCACGTAGGACATAATGCTCTACGAAATCTCATAAACCATGCATATAATTGCATATAAACAAAGTAGGACATAATGCTCTACCAAACATCATGAACAATGCATATATTTGCATATAACCATTGTGTTCAACTAACTTACAAGTTTAGTTTAAAAACAACATATTGAGGTATTCATTATTCCTCAAGTCATCAACCCACCAAGTATAGCTTACAAGCTTAATAAAATATAATGTGAGGTCTTCCATAATCCTCAACTCAAACCAAACCAAGACTACTACGCTAGTCTCAAAATATCCACCAATCAAGACTTATTATTTTAGTCTTTATTTTAAGTACACCGGACTCAATCATAGTCCTAATCGTCATACATGATCGATAACACCAACACCATACTTAAAACATTATGACTACTCCGTAGTCACTTCGCACAAGTGTTTTCATATGTACGCAACAAAAATCCTTGAGAAGAGGATTCTCTCTTAATCTTCTCTTAAATAATCTCGTGACCTTATGTGGGTCTCCATTGTCCCATGCTCTAACAAGCATGCTTAAAATATATTTCTAGTTAGTCTCCATAACATAAGTGTCGCCATAGGACACAACCAAAACCCCGGTGTGCACAAACATCACCCATACAAACCCAAACATTGTAGGGTTTCTACCCAAGGCTTTTCATCATTTTATTAGCCTTATAACGACTCCGTTGAGTCTTACTAACACATTTCATTCTTTATGTGTTTTATAAATTCACACCGTAATAATTTCTTAAAGTTTACAACCAAATCTCAATAGTCATTCGGGCCTAATTCCCAAGACTAAAAATCCACAAAACACATCTCAATCACCAACCATTTAAAGTTTGGAAGTTATGTTCTTCACTCCATTAACCAAACGAAATCCAATTATCGTAGGATTTCAACCCAAGTTCAATTAGCACATGATCGAACTTATAATGACTCCGCCGAGTCCAATCTACCCTTTCTAAAATTTTAGGGCATAGAGGCCATGGGTCTCAATTCCCCCAATATTCATAACTATCAACAATAGCCATCATCCCGGGTTCGTTTAACTCACATAAACCCAACAAAACCTTCACTAATACAACATAGAATAAATTCATCATTTTGAGCACAATTTCATTTAGCTCACCTTACCAATCATAATTCCCAATTCATGATTAAATCATACAACCTGGTTTAATATACTCTATTAAGCATATAAAACATAGTAATCAAGCTCACATTAATAATTTTGCAAGCTAAACCAAATTTGGGCAAAACACCTTCCAAGTATCTCAACCAAACCAACATCAAAACTCATGGATAATCAACATAATCAAGTTCAATAGACTAGTTAGAACATGAATTTCACATATATCATGGTCTCACATAGGTCAATCAAATTCTATCATCAATTTGAAAACCTAGGGTTCATGCTTCTCTACAAACCCTAACAATGGCTTCCATTGACCTCACATAGCACAAATGATTGTTTCCCTAGGGTCAATGGAGCCCAAAAGCAAGAGAAATAGGGTAGAAACTTACCTCGTCACAGCCCCCTACAAGCTGCCATGTTCGGACCCTAGAGATTGGGTTGTCTCATCAATCTTCTACCTTCAACTCACGGACTGAAAGGGGGAAGAAGAACCCTAGCTTATGGCCTCCCAAGATCGCACTCTTCAAGCCCTAGAAGTCGCCCCTTTCTCAGCTCTCTCACGCCCTTGGTATGTTCGCAGAAGACGCAGCTGAAGGAGTCGCTCTGTTGGCCGAACAAAATGAAATAGAGTGCGGCTGTTTTTCTTTTTATATGGGGGATTAATTCCCCTTAATCACCCACTAATTAACCCCTAAATCCTCTAATAATGTTTAGGACATGTATTAAGGTAAGTAAATGGGTTTAAGTTAGGTTTAGAATGGGTTTAATTGGGTAAAATTAGGACAGTGCACAAAACAAGAGGCAAAATCCCGTAACAGCCTAACAGGGACTAATGCGGTCGCTTGGCTTTTCTTTGATGCGAGCGCATCAAGCCAAAATGCACCATTTCCTCCTTTGTTCAATCCTTGCTCGGTTTCGGTCGTTCCCGCATGTATCCTCGAGCCTTAAAGCTTCGAAATGACTCACAATTGAACCCTTAAAGTCCTCAAACATTAAACTAATCAATCCAAGTCTCAACCAATTTTAAATTAGGTCTAGACTCCCATAAACAACACCCGAAACCACCCGGGGCAAAACCGACGCAAGACGTAACAACTTGCTATCTAAACGTCGAATGAGACCGCAAACCGACGGGTAATAACCCATAATTGTAAACACTTATTAGGGCTACAAAATAGGCCTGAATGCCTCTCAAATGATAAACAACAGATAGGAGAAATAAGCTCCCGAAAGACGAGACGTTCGCCCGGCTCAATCTCAAACTACGCGACAAGGAGAATTGCTATTCTCGAAGCGTCAAAACTTCACGAGACTTATGGAATACATCCAATTAGAAGTCTAACACATCTAAACATGTTATTTAATCATCATGTAAAGATTTGGGACCAAATCGAGGTCAAGAACACAAAACCCGAATAAACTCTCAATCGCGTCGCATTTCGACTATCGTCGGGTTACAACTTTTGACTTTAGCAAGTCAACAACTATATGACATCTCGTAGAAGTGTTTTAGTCTTAATGTGATCTCTCTCATACACATTTAGACTCTCTCACAAACCAAACGAGCAATCAACCAAAGATGAAATGCGAGCATTGCACGCAATTCAAGCTAACCGGGAGTCGGGATCTTACATCACACAATTAAAGTCTTGCTACCCCACATAAAGTTAATATAACTTTATGTCCCGTCGTCCTTGCCAAAAAAAAAGGTACTAAAATTAACAAGGTAGCAACCTCGTCACAAGCTTCACCAACGCTACTTGAGAATCACTTCGAACCACTTGCACGGCTCGGATCTAGGGAAAAAATCAAAACAAATAGGAGTAAGTCATAAAGACTTAGCAAGTTACTAACAATAACTTCCTGTCATGGCATCATGCTCAACAATAATAATTCATGCAATTGACATAATATACATTTCATAAATAATCATATCAAGGCATTCATACTTAACAATATTGAATATCATGTTATCAACAAGTATAACATTTCATTAATTCAATCAACCATCATTTCATATCATATCATATTCACGTAGCACATTATTCACATATAGCACTCGTGAGTCAATTCATATAAAAGGGAGGTGATATCGTTACCCTTTTTCCGTGCATGTCGCTCCTGCAAAAACATGTGCCAAACTTATATGTCCTCGATATCCCTTTCGTGGATATCGACGTCCCCGAGACATTTCCCCGCTCGAGTTCCGATAGTTATCAAAGTCATGTTTCCATACTACAACTAAGATAAACTACTTCCCTACCGTGGCCATCGATAGAGGGGTGTGCAGGCGATCCATCAAAATCACGAATCTCACAATTCGTGAAGATGATGCATCGTCCCCGCCCCAAAGACTCAACAAACCGACTCACTGGACTCAAACTTCAAGCACACGTAATTCATTTTCATATGCTCAAGTAAGTAGGCAAGTACTCTACAATCATCTAGTCATGCTTTTAATTCACAACTAGCACATAATCACATTAGAGATAAATCAAGACTCTAATCATCAAGTGTTCTTCATACACTTTAAAATGCTTGGAGGCTTAACCTCCATTAATACTACCCCAAAATTCGTAGGACTTAGGCATATTACTCTTTAATGTCATACTAACCCAATGGTCAACTCCGTTGAGTTATAATCAATCTTTCAAAATTAGGGTATAGAAGCCATTGGCCTCAATACTCTCCTATGTCCATACTAACGTAATTAAATAGGTTACTAAGGTCATTAAACCCATAAAACCCCAATCAAACAATCAAGTATGAAACATAGAATCAAAGTCACAAACTAGGCATATACATTCTTGTCATTTCATCAAATATGCACCCAACACTTAAACAACAAAGTAGGGTGATTTATCATACATTATCACACATAAATAACATCCTAAACATGGTTTATAACCTGTTTATAAACTGATCATACAACTAAAAATGTAGCATTTAGCATGTACGTGAACATAGCACCTCAACAAGCCTAACTACTTCATCAAACATGCTCCCAATGCTTAAACAACAAGATGAATGACTTATCATACATTATCACACTTAAATAACATCAAAATCATGATTTACAATCTGATCATAATCTGTTTATACAACCCAAAATACATCATTTAGCATAAACGAGAACATGGCATCTCTACAAGCCTAACTATCTCATCCAATATGCTCCCAATACTTAAACAACAAAGTAGAATGGTTTATCATACATTATCACACCTAAATAACATTAAAATCATGGTTTATAACATGTCTATAATCTGTTCATACAACCCAAATTCATCATATAGCATAAACTAGAACATGGCATCTCTACAAAGTCCTAAGTGCTCTCATTGACCTCATATAGCAAGATTGTTTTCCCTAGGGTCAATGAGGCTAAAATAAATAAGAAGAGATGTTGTAACTTACCTTAAACAAGCTCTACAAGTTGTACAAAAACGTCGATGCAAGGGTGGGTATGTGTTCTCCTTGCTCTCCTCTTCACTTCTACGGTTCGGTTTTGGAAATGG
The DNA here is from genome assembly GCA_013146195.2 of Codonopsis lanceolata. Taxonomy (NCBI): domain Eukaryota; kingdom Viridiplantae; phylum Streptophyta; class Magnoliopsida; order Asterales; family Campanulaceae; genus Codonopsis; species Codonopsis lanceolata. The sequence continues at coordinate 115,623,893 of CM028377.1, read as the reverse complement.
CTTCTTCAAAGCTTGGCCACCATTGATGAACACTCAAGAAGCTTGAAGAACTCTCTAAAACTTGTCTAAACTGATCAGCCACGAATTTGGAAGAGAATGACTGATTATGGTGGGTTAGTGGAGGTATTTGGTCATGCAATGGCTGAAGTGGGGTGGGGGAAGGTGTCCAATGCATGGCTTTGCATGTTGGAGGTCTTTCTTTGCCAAGTGTTGTACATGCATTCAAAACACTTGAAACTTGTCAAGCATGCATGAGAGGATGTGTAGGACGAACTAGGGTGGTTTAGGGTGGGTTAGGTTGGGTTTGGGTGGGGTTTGGTTAGGCAAATTGGAGAGTTAGCAGAAAATCCCGCAATTCTGGAAAAGGGTGGATGCGATCGCATGGTGATGAACCCATGCGAGCGCATGGTGCTGTTTTTCACTAGACTTTCATTTTGCCCCCTTGGTTGATCTAGGTCTTTCCCCCTTGCACCCTCAAGTCCTCCAAAGCCAAAAAGTGTCTAGAATTCACTCTTAAAGTCCTCTAAAAGATAACCAAGGCCAATCAAAGTTCAAACCTCAATCAAACATGGCTAAGAACTTAGGAAAAACACTCCCGAACGACAACCGAAAAGGTCAAACGAAGAAGGGTTAACGCTCGAATCAAACTAGCTATCAAACCGACGATGCAACTAGCATTCAACCAACATCTAAAGCATGTTAATGATGTTAAGAATGGTTTCCAACATTTATCCAAGTGTTTACAACATAAAACACAAACCCGAGTTTCAAAGCATCTCGTGAAGGAAAGGTGCATACGAGCATCCCAAACGACGTCAATGAACATGCTATCGACTTTAAACATATAAGTGAGCTAAGTTAACATACTAATGATGATTATGAAAGTATGATCTCATGCAATAAACAAGTAAGCAATAAATTAGGGTTTTACAAGTGATGTTTCAAAAAGGTAAGTTTCAAAGTGGACGATTATTTTGGGACGGATGAAAAAGGAAAGGAGGACGATAATTTAGGGACGGAGGGAGTAATATTTCACCATAAGGCGATATATATTTTGATTTTATAACGGTCCATAGTAATCCATTATACCATTTCGCCATTAGGCGTAATATATTTTGATCTTATATTAGTCTATAGTAGTCTATTATACCATTTCGGCATTAGGAGTAACGTATTTGGATTCTATAATGGTCTATAGTAGTCGAATATACCATTTCACAAAGAGGCATAAAATATTTTCATTTTATAATAGTTAATAGTAGTGATTATACAATTTCGTCGTTAGTCATAATTTGTTTTGATGTTATAATGGTCCATATCCATTATACCCTTTTCTAATTAGGCGTAACGCGTTTTGATATTATAATGGTTCATAGTTGTGTCTTATACCATTTCGCCATTAGGCATAACGTGTTTTTATGTTATAATGGTGCATAGTAGTCCATTTGACCATTTCGACATTAGGTGTAACGTATTTTGATGCTATAATGGTCCATATTAGTCCAATATACCATTTCGCCACTAGGCGTAATGTATTTTCATGTTGTAAAAGTTAATAGTGGTGTAATATACCATTTCGCCATTAGGCATAATGCATTTTGATGCTATAATTTTCCATAAAACTCCATTATACCATTTTGTCATTACGCGTAACGTATTTTGATGTTAGAAAGGTGCATAGTAGTGTATTATACCATTTCGCCATTCGGCGTAATATATTTTGATGTTTTAATGGTCCATAGTAGTCCATTATACCATTTCGTCATTAGGCATAACGTGTTTTGATGTCATAACGATGCATAGTACTCCATTATACCATTACAAGATTAGGTGTAATGTATTTTGATGATATAATGGTCCATAGTTGTTCATTATAATATTTTACCATTAGGCGTAACATATTTTGATGTTAGAATGGTCCATAATAGTCCATTATACAATTTCGCCATTAGTCGTCACGTATTTTGATGTTATAATGGTTGATAGTAGTTCATTATACAATTTCCCCATTAAGTGTAATGTATTTACATGTTATAATAGTTACTAGTAGAGTATTATACCATTTCGCCATTAGGCGTACCATATTTTGATGTTATAATGGCCCATAGTAGTCCATTATACAATTTCGCCATTAGACGTAACTTGTTTTGATGTTATAATGGTGCATAGTCATCCATTATATCAATTCGGCATTAGGCATAACATATTTTGATGGTATAATGGTCCATAATAGACCATTATACCATTTCGCCATTAGGCGTAACGTATTTTGATTCGATAATGGTCAATAGTAGTCCATTATACCATTTCGCCATTAAGCATAACATATTTTGATGTTATACCTATCCATATTAGTCCATAATACCATTTCAGCATCAGGTGTAACGTATTTTGATGTTATAATGGTCCATTGTTGTCCATTATACCATTTCATCATTATGTGTAACGTACTTTGATGTTATAATGGTCCGTAGTAGTCCATTATACCATTTTGCCATTAGGCGTAACATATTTTGATGTTATAATGGTCCATAGTAGTCCATTACACCACTTCGCCATTAGGCGTAACATTTTTTGATATTATAATGGTCCATAGTAATCTATTATACTCCCTTCGTCCCTAAATTATTGTCCTGGTTGACTCGGCGCATAGATTAAGAAAAAACAATTGACTTGATTATTTATATTGGTTTAATGTGTAGTTTCCTTTAAAGCCCATGTGTATGTGGCTCATAATTAAAGTAAGGCGAAAAATTAAGGGTAAATTGGTAAAAGTGATGTTTTAAAAAGGTAAGTTTCAAAGTGGACGATTATTTTTGGACGGACGAAAAAGGAAAGGAGGACGATAATTTAGGGACGAAGGGAGTAATATTTCACCATAAGGTGATATATATTTTTATTTTATAACGGTCCATAGTAATCCATTATACCATATCGCCATTACGCGTAACGTATTTTGATGATATAATTGTCCATAATAATCCATTATACAATTTCGCCATTAGGTGTAATATATTTTGATCTTATATTAGTCTATAGTAGTCTATTATACCATTTCGGCATTAGGAGTAACGTATTTGGATTCTATAATGGTCTATAGTAGTCGAATATACCATTTCGCCAAGAGGCATAACATATTTTCATTTTATAATAGTTAATAGTAGTGATTATACAATTTCGTCGTTAGTCATAATTTGTTTTGATGTTATAATGGTCCATAGCCATTATACCCTTTTCTAATTAGGTGTAACGTGCTTTGATATTATAATGGTTCATAGTAGTGTCTTATACCATTTCGCCATTAGGTATAACGTGTTTTGATGTTATAATGCTGCATAGTAGTCCATTTGACCATTTCGGTATTAGGTGTAACGTATTTTGAGGCTATAATGGTTCATAGTAGTCCAATATACCATTTCGCCATTAGGTGTAATGAATGTATTTTCATGTTGTAAAAGTTAATAGTGGTGTAATATACCATTTTGCCTTTAGGCATAAGGTATTTTGATGCTATAATGGTCCATAAATGTCCATTACACCATTTTGTCATTACGCATAACGTGTTTTGATGTTAGAAAGGTGCATAGTAGTGTATTATACCATTTCGCCATTCGGCGTAACATATTTTGATATTTTAATGGTTCATAGTAGTCCATTATACCATTTCGCCATTAGGCGTAACGTATTTTGGTTATAATGGTCCATAGTAATCTATTTTAGTATTTCACCATAAGGCGATATGTATTTTGATTTTATAACGGTACATAGTAATCCATTATACTATATCGCCATTAGGCGTAACGTATTTTGATGATATAATTGTCCATAATAATCCATTATACCATTTCGCCATTAGGCGTAATATATTTTGATCTTATATTAGTCTATAGTAGTCTATTATACCATTTCGGCATTAAGAGTAACGTATTTGGATTCTATAATGGTCTATAGTAGTCGAATATACCATTTCGCCAAGAGGCATAACATATTTTCATTTTATAATAGTTAATAGTAGTGATTATACCATTTCGTCATTAGGCATAATTTGTTTTGATGTTATAATGGTCCATAGCCATTATACCCTTTTCTAATTAGGTGTAATGTTTTTTGATATTATAATGGGGCATAGTAGTGTCTTATACGATTTCGCCATTAGGCATAACGTGTTTTTGATGTTATAATGGTGCATAGTAGTCCATTTGACCATTTAAGCATTAGGTGTAACGTATTTTGATGCTATATATGTCCATAGTAGTCCAATATACCATTTCGCCTTTAGGCGTAATGTATTTTCATGTTGTAAAAGTTAATAGTGGTGTAATAAATCATTTCGCCATTAGGCATAACATATTTTGATGCTATAATTGTCCATAAAAGTCTATTTTACCATTTTGTCATTACGCGTAACGTGTTTTGATGTTAGAAAGGTGGTTAGTAGTGTATTATACCATTTCGCCATTCGGCGTAACATATTTTTATATTTTAATGGTTCATAGTAGTCCATTATACCATTTCGCCATTAGGCGTAACGTGTTTTGACATCATAATGATGCATAGTACTCCATTATACCATTACAGGATTAAATGTAATGTATTTTGATTATATAATGGTCCATAGAAGTTCATTAAAACATTTTACCATTAGGCGTAACGTATTTTGATGTTAGAATAGTCTATAGTAGTCAATTATACAATTTCACCATTAGCCGTCACGTATTTTGAAGTTATATTGGTTGATAGTAGTTCATTATACAATTTCCCCATTAGGTGTAATGTACTTACATGTTATAATAGTTACTAGTAGGGTATTATACCATATCGCCATTAGGCGTAACATATTTTGATGTTATAATGACCCATAGTAGTCGATTATACAATTTCGCCATTAGACGTAACGTGTTTTGATGCTTTAATGTTGCAAAGTCGTCCATTATATCAATTCGACATTAGGCGTAACATATTTTGATGGTATAATGGTCCATAGTAGACCATTATACCATTTCGCCATTAGGCGTAACGTATTTTGATTCGATAATGGTCGATAGTAGTCCATTATACCATTTCTCCATTAAGCTTAACATATTTTGATATTATAACTGTCCATATTAGTCCATAATACTATTTCACCATTAGGTGTAACTTATTTTGATGTTATAACGGTCCATTGTAGTCCATTATATCATTTCGCCATTAGGTGTAACGTATTTTGATGTTATAATGGTCTGTAGTAGTCCATTATACCATTTCGCCATATGGCGTAACTTATTTTGATGTTATAATGGTCTATAGTAGTCCATTATACCATTTCGCCATTAGGCGTAATGTATTTTGATGTTATAATGGTCCATAGTAGTCGATTATACATTTTCGCCATTAGGCGTAATGTGTTTTGATGTTATAATGGTCTATAGAAGTCCATTATACCATTTCGCTATTAGGCATAACTTATTTTGGTTTTATAATGGTCTGTATATGCGTAACGTATTTTGATGTTATAATGGTCCATAGTCGTCCATTATACCATTTCGCCAGAAGGCGTAACTTATTTTGGTGTTATAATGGTCCATAGTAGTTCATTATACTATTTCACCAGTAGGTGTAACCCATTTTGAAGTTATAATGGTCCATAGTAGTCCATTATACCATTTCGCCATTAGGCGTAACGTATTTTGATATTATAATAGTAGTCTATAGTAGCTCATTATACCATTTCACCATTAGGCATAACGTATTTGGATGTAATAATGGTCCGTAGTAATCCATTCCACCATTTCACCATTAGGCGTAACGTATTTCGATTCGATAATGGTCTATAGTAATCCTTTATACCATTTCGCCATTAGGCGTAACTTATTTTGATGTTATAATTGCCCATATTAATACTTTATAACATTTTACCATTAGGTGTAACGTAATTTGATGTTATAACGGTCCATAGTAGTCCGTTATACCATTTCCCCATTAGGAGTAATGTATTTCGATGTTATAATGGTACATAATAGTCTTTTATACCATTTCAGGATTAGGCGTAACGTATTTTGTTGTCATAATAGTCCATAGTAGTCAGTTATACGATTTTGCCTAACGTGTTTTTATGTCATAGTGGTGCATAGTAATCCATTTAACTATTACGGGATTAGGTATAACTTACCATTTGGCGTAACATATTTTGATGTTATAATGGTCCATAGTAGTCCATTATACCATTTCGCCATTACCCATAACTTATTTTTATGTTATAATCACTACAAGAAAAGTGGGTATTTGGGAAGGCTAAAAACTGTCCTTAATATTGCCAAAACCGTCCCTAAAAGTATTTGGCACGGGTTTGGGACGGTTTTGGCTCCATCTCAAATACGAGGGTCACAAATACATTTGTCTTGGCACAAAACCGTCCCAAATAGTTTTTGCCATGGAAAAGGTGACACTTGCGCATGTGAGTGTCATTTGATGCGTATTGGGGACAGTTTCGGGTGACCCGACCCAAATGAGTAATTGGCACGGTTGTGGTGCCCTCCCAAATAGTATTTGGCACGGTTAACTTTTACCCTTCCAAATAGTATTGGGCACGGTTAATTTTGCCCTTCCAAATAGTATTTGGTACTGTTTGTGTTGCTCTTGCCAACTAACATTTGGCACTGTTGTGTTTATACATTTATGACGGTTTATATGTTGCCTCCCAAATGCATTTGACACGCTTTAGTCACCTTCCCAAATGTGACGACCCGACCCGGACCCCGAGGTGGAATCACAAGTCAAGTCGTCCAAATAGGACAACAATACATGCAAAGACTCAATTATAAAAAACGACGTGACGCAACATTTCAGATGAAGCGCGACTCGGCACCAAAAGGCCAGAATTTTTAAAACTTTTTAAACCTGATATAACAATTAATACAATTATACCAAATCATCGGCGACTTTACTACCGGAACCCAACACTACACAGTTCATGCAAATATACCTCGACGGCTATAACATGCCGGAGAACAACATAATTAAATAAGAGCTAAAGTAATGCCCAGCGGAAGTTTTAAAACAGATGAACCACAATACAGCTATACAAGGCTCGGCGTACATGCGTCGGCGCTCAAAAATAGGATATAAGTTTAGACATAAAACAAATAAACAAAGTTCCCAAGCAAAGTCTAAATGACTTGCTAAACCCAACGTCCTTACAAAAGAAAACAAAATAAGGACATCTATAAACCACAACCTCGTCGCGTGCGATCACGGACAAACGAGAATCCTGCTACACCTCAACGAGCGGTACCTGAACGGCTCGGATCTAAAGCAGTAAAAGGGAGGGGGTAAGTCATAAAGACTTTGTGAGTTAACAATTATGCATGTCATGGCATCATGCAGCATACATAGCAAGATATCATTTTAATATCAAGTCACTCAAAACATTCATTTAATAAACACTTAAATCACATATCCATGGTAGCACATTGTTTCACACAAGTGCTATAAAGTAAATCACATATAAGGAGGATATGTTATGGAATCGGTGCCGCTACGTAGCTCCTGCAATACACAGTGTTAATATTTCGTGCCAATGATACCCGAGATGAGTGTATCAAAGTGCCGAGCTCTCTACTCGGGTACCAAGCTCTCTCCATGGTACTTATACATGCCAATGTGCTCTCTTGGTTACAGCAAAGGGGCTACTTCCCCACTGTGGCCAACAGTGGAGGCGTGTGTGATAAAAACCCGGTATAACAACCCATCACTATCACGAGTCCCATAACTCGTGACGGCGATGCATTATCACACCAACGACTCAACCAAATATGCCAGCTGGACTCATGCAATGCCAAGTAGATGTTTACTCGTCATGTAATCTCAAATAAGGAATAAGTTCGACAAGAGCGAACTTATTCAGCAAGTAGTTGTTTACTCATTTAAGGAATCACACAAGAATTCGACAAGAGCGAATTCAACATGTCAAATAGATACACTAATCTACAACATGCTCTCAATCATGCATTTACTTCACACGATCACATAAACCGCATAAGAACTCAATCGAGTCTTAAAAGCACACAAACATCAAGGCATAAGCATCAATCCATCTCAAAGTATCGTAAGCTAATTCATTAGTCTAACGAACTACATTCGTCGTAGGGATTGATTGTGGAGTCGTTATTGTTCATAACTCCCTAATTTCAACTCCGGTGAGTTTTACTACATTTCAACCAAGAAGAGTATTGATACTATATGTATCACATTGCCCTTTTCTAAGTTCTCCGTTCATTTAGAACTCGATAACTAAGCCGTTCATGTTCTTAAACTAGCCTTAAACACAATCCCGAGTTTCAAACCCTAGTTTCGGTGATTTTGTTAAACCTTGAATTGAACCGAATTCTTTCACAAGAGTTATTCCCAAGCTTAATACAAACAACATTCATGCTTTAATAAATGTCAAAATCATAACTTCATAGAGATTTCATAAAATCATACACATATTTTATATGTTGAAATGGAAGTTTTGTCTTCACAAAAGGTGTTCATAATCAACCCTAGAACAACTATAATGAAGGGGTCATGCTATATTATTGAACATGAAAATTCTGGGAATTGTCACTCACCTTAGTCCTATGATTAATGGATGAAAGGTTGATTAAAGAGAGGGTTGTAGTAGAGAAGATCGAGGGCTTCGATTTGCCGGTCTCGGTTCGTCGATCGGACCACCGGATCTCCGGGAAATGGTCTCTCAAGTTTGTGTGACCTCCATGGACGAAATTGAGCTCAAGTCTCTGAAGTTCAGCTTGTTTGTTGATCAATAATGGCTGAAGGCTGAATAAATAAATGACTTATATACCTCCCTAGAAGACCCCAATCCATGTGATGGATGGTAAATGGCTTCTCATTGGCCAAGGCATGTGAGCCATTGATAAGGAAATGATCAAAGGCTCAAAAGGGTTGTAAACAAGTCAACAAAAGTGGCTTTGAGTCTCCAAGGTCGGCCAAGGGGCAAGGGTTCAAGAGTCAATAGCCAAAATCCACTAAAAATGAACATAGGCTGAAAACAGCACATTGCGGTCGCATCACTTTGGGGCCATGCGACCGCATGGTCCCCCTTCCAGCATTCTGCACATTTTGGACAGCTCTCAGCATCTCCACGTGAGCCATCCTCCAAAACCCAATGCGACCGCGAGGTTCCGACCTTAAACTTGTCCTAAACATGTCCTAAACATGTCCAAACTCAAAGGCAACAATCCTAAGGTGTAACCAAGCCCAAAACAAGTCAGAAACACACCCGAAACACATCTGAATCAAGTTAAAACATGGCTCGAACCACTCGACAATCGGCCAAAGAATCAAACATGAATCAATCCCAACTTAATATAGGATAGAATGAACATGTATTAGGCTTGTTTAATCAAGGTTATGGCTTGTATTCAAGGCCTAGAACTCAACCGAACTTCTCTCGAGACGAAATGAAGGCAATACAAGCAATGATGTACAACCCCAAAATACAAACGAAGCAATGAAGCTTCTAAACTTCCAACCAAGCATGAAACAACTAAGATGAACATTCTAAGTCATAATGCAAGGTATTAAGACTCTCATGAGACTTATTAAGGTGCTAACACGTTAATACGAACACCCGAAACAACAACAACATGGCATGCAACGCATGGTAGACCATTACTCTCTTATGGCCTTAAACAATTCAATGCAAGCAAGATATGAATGAAATGAAGTCTCAAATATGTCAAGACATATTGTAAACATGTTATAATGATGTCAAACATGAAATGGGGTTTGGGTTCTCACACCAAATGTATTTGGCATGCTTTAGTCACGTTCCCTAAAAATTATTTTGTATTATTTTCTAAGTTCCCAATTGTATTTCATACTGATTTTATATAATACACATTATTTATTTATTTTTTTCAGTTTAAACAACAAGAATTTATTTTATGCCAACCATTTGTTGCATTATAATAATAGTCAATCTAAACTAATAAGAAAATTATCAAATGAAGTACACAAACATTTTATAGATATCAATTTAAGAATAACACAACCTGTTTCTAATTCATACTATACCCAAGTCAAAAACATAAGCAAACAAACATTCAAAATGAGAATAATTCAAGAAACTAAACTACTTTTTTTGTACTAACAACCCTTCAAAAATAAGTCTCAAATAGCGACTTTCCTAAGCATGTGTCCTTCGTAGAAAAGCTAGCTCAAGTCGTCCATTAGAGAGTTCGTTCGAGCCTACAACATAAATCATATAGTTAGAATAAATCATGCAAAAAAATGAAAAAAAAGTAACTCAACAATATGATTACACTAGATAAAGGGTCTACCTGTCCCACACTAGATCCAGAGCCATTTGTATCGACATGAGGAGATGATGATATTATCCCATGTGCGTCCAATAACTGTTGCATGCGCTTCATTTGTTCAAGCATGTAAAACCCTGAAATGTTGCTTGATTGTGTTATGCATGAATTCATACGCTTATAATCATCATAAATATGTTCATTTAGCTCCCGTATATGTTTAGAGTCAATAGCATGATCATTGACGTTGTTTGAGATGCATGTATGCATTTTTCTTTCGCGAGATGCGTTGGATCTCAGGTTTATGTTATATGTGGTTAACACATGGATAATTGTTAGAAGGCATTCAAAACATCATTAACATGCCTTGGATATTGGTTAGATGTTGGTTGCATCGTCGGTTTGGTTGCTAGTTTGATTCTAGCGAAAACCCTTCTCAGTTTGACTTTTTCGGTTGTCGTTCGAGAGAGTTCTGCCTGAGTTCTTGGCCTTGTTTTGTTGAGGTTTGAGGCTTGATTGTTTTGGATATTGTTTGGAGGTTATTAAGGTTGATTTATAGACCATTTTTGGCTTGGAAGGACTCGAGAATGCACGCGGGATAGTCCGGGACCGAGCAAGGAAGCAAGAAAAAGCCGGAAGGAGGTTTTCTGGAGGATGCGCTCGCATCCCCCTTGTATGATGCGACCGCAAGGGTCCTTAAATTAGAATTACGGGATTTTGCCTCAGTTTGTGCGCTGTCCGAATTTTGCTTACTTAAAACAATTTTAAACCCATCCTAAACCCACTTATTTGGCCTAATACTAATTCTAATCATCTATTAAGAGATTTAGGGGTAATTAGTGACTTGATTAGAGGAATTAATCCCTCATATAAAAGCAAAATCAGCCGCTCTCTTTCTCATTTGTTCGGCCAGGCAGTTGCGACTTCTTCTTTGAACACTTCGAGAACACTTCAGGCGTGAGGCGTGAGAGGGCTTGTGAGGAGGCGATTCTAGGGCTTCAAAGGGGCTGAGCTTGGAAGCCATAGCTGGGAGTCTTCTTCTCCATCTAACCCGCAAGTTTGAAGAGAGTGGTGTGAGAAGAACGACTTCATCCTTTGAGTTCGAACTGGGCAGTTTGTGAGGGCCGAAATTAGTAAGTTTCTACCTCTCTTCCTTTGATTGTTGGGCTCCATTGACCCTAGGGAAACAGCCATTGGTGTTATTTGAGGTCAATGGAAGCCATTGTTAGGGTTGTAGAAGAAGCATGAACCCTAGGTTTTCCAATTGGATGATAGAACTTGATTGACCTATGTGAGTCAATGATATATGTGAAATTCATGTTCTAACTAGTCTAATGAACTTGATTATGTTGATTTTCCATGAGTATTGATGTTGATTTAGTTGAGATACTTGGAGGGTGTTTTGCCCTAATCTTGTTTTAGCTTGCAATTTATTGATGTGAGCTTGTTTAACATGTTTTAAATGCTTAATAGAGTATATTAAACCATGTTGTAAATTTTAATCATGATTTGAAGGTTATGATTGGTATGATGACTTGGATGAAATTATGCACAAGATAGCTAATTTATTCTAAGTTGCATTGTTGATCATTTTGTTGGGTTTAAATGATTTTATTGAACATTGGGATTATGGTTTTTGGCGATAGTTATGAACATAGGGGGATGATGAAGCCTAAGCTTCTATTCCTTGAATTTTCGGAAAAAACTTAGATTGAACTCAACGGAGTTAACCTTTGGGTTAGTATGAATCCTAGGAGCTATAATTTTAAGTCCTACGGAATTTTGGGTAGAATTCATGGAGGTCGAGCCTCCAAGAAGTTTTGAAGTGTGTGAAGCACACTTGATTATGAGAGCTAATATGATTCTCGGTTGTGATATTTATGCTAGTTGTGGATGAATTGCATGACTAGTTTAATGGTAGAGTGTTTACCTACTTGTTTTGAGCATATGAGTATATATTACTTGTGCTTGGGTTTTAAGTCCAGCTGGCGTCGGTCTGTTGAGTCTTTGGTGGGTCGATACATCGTCTTCACGAATTATGGGATTCGTGATCGCGATGGATCGCCGTGCCGGGTTTGCACACACCCCTCCATCGATGGCCACGGTGGGGAAGTAGTTTATCTTAGTTGTAGTAATACACATGACTTTGATAACTATGGAACTCGGCGGAGGCGTCTCGGGGACGTCGATATCTACGAGAGGGATATCGAGGGCACATAAGGGTTTTGCACGTGTTTTTGCAGGAGCGACACGCGCGGAGGAATTTTGGTAATGGTATCATATCCCTTATATATATGAATTGTTTCACAAGTGCTTAAGTGAATAACGTGCTTAGTGAATTGGGTATGATATGATGTTTGTTTTGGTTTCTTACATGTTATACTTAATAGATAACATATTGATTAATGTTGTTAAGCATATATGCTATCACGTGAATATTATGGGAATGTTGTTTTATGCCAAAGGTATAAATTATTATTGTTAAGACTAAAATACCTTGACATGGATTTATGATGAGATGTTATACTTTAATGATAGCATATTTATTTAATGTTGAGCATGAATGCCATAACATGATTTTGTATAAGGTTAATTCATGATGATAGCATGATATAATTTATGATTGAGCATTATGCCATGGTAGGAAGTTATGGTTAGTAACTTACTAAGTCATTGTGACTTACTTTTATTTGTTGGTTGTTTTTCCCTAGATCCGAGCCGTGCGAGCGGATCCAAGTAAATCAAGAAGGTTACTTTGGCAAGGAATTCTTTTGGAAAGGTTGCTACTTAGATGTTTGTTTTGTTTTTGGTGAGGTCGTTGGGAAGATGAAGTTATGTATACTTCATTATTGGGTAGCAAACCTTAATGTGATTGTAATGTTGTAATTATGTTGTTAGTTTATTCTTTTGGTAGCCGACAAGTAGAAGTCGTGCTTGATGTATATTTGTGGTTATATCTCCATATGCTTACTTGTTGTTAGTACTTATAATTGTTAGTACTTAAGTTGTTGGTAGTCGACTGGTTTTAGTCGCGCTTGGTTAATTGGTGATTATGTTTAGCATGTTACATTGCTAGTTAAAGTATTATGTTTTTACTCCGGCATGTTTTTAGCCGTTGAGTTGTTAGACTAGAGTCTTAGACTTAGTTTAATGTTGGGTTCTGGCCGTAGCTTCGCCGACGACTTGGTTTTTATTTTATGCTATATATTTGAATTGCATAACAGGGAGTTTGTCCTACGTGCCCAATGTTACGGCACGCGAATCGAATTTTTGGACCGAGAGATTAATTATCTCTTAGGTTGTTTTAGTTTGAGCTTGTTAGCTCGGGCGCCACTATTTTATTTTATTTCGCTTCCGCATGTGTTTTGAGTTGTCGGTGTATCGCCGTTATGGCCCTACCCATTATTTGCTACTTGTTTGTTGTTATTTGTTTCCCTGGCGGCACGACCTTGGGATTTCGTCTTGGGATCCGGGTCGGGTCGTCACAAAGCATCTCTATTTGATTCTTCTCAAATTCAGATATTTTTGGAGCCATCTTTTCCACCTCATTGAAAGAACGTGTTGTTGCAGATGACCGAGATGCAAAAACATCACGATATGATGGTCCTGAGCCAAACGTCCGCACACGCCCATATCCATCGGGCCCCATGACATCAACAAAAACTTGTTTTTATAAGCATCAGTTTGGTCCTCTACACCTACCTCATTAATTTTTTTAGTCATCCTTTCCTAAAAACAAAAGTAGCATTTTAAACTAAAGTGAACATTAAAGTAAAGACACCATATAAATACGAAATATTAAATTACTTACTACTAAGCTCCTTGTGTCATTGTTAGGTATGGTACCATCCTTTTTACTATGTGTTTTGATGAACACGCTAGCACAGGATGTATCCTCATTATTTGCCTTCATCTAATAACACAACATAAACACCAATTATGAATAATAATAATTACATTGAATAGCAGATCCAACACAAAACATAGGATAAAGATTGAAAAGGGATATGCATACACAATCGTGATAACATATGAAGTTACAAATTTGGAAAGTAAAACATATTCAAAGATAAGCATTCCAATGACAGGCGAAAATGGACTATGTAGAGCGTTACTGTCATGTGTTAACTGAGTACTAGTCGTGGAGCTCTAGACACTCACTCATGTAAAAAACATGAACTGATTTGGTCCAATGTCTTGAACTGATTTGGCTGGTGAATATTTGTCTGAATTTCAACCACTAAGAAGATTTTACTAAATGTGATCAATGTACCCAAGAGGAGTAGTTATTTATGTTCATAATCCAACTTCTAAGCATGCTAGAAACATTGTTTCTTATGCAAATAGGTGACTACTGTACACACAATTAGTGAATGCAATCCATCAAACACTTTCAAGATTGTAAAAAAAAAACTTTCATTAATAACTCAAAACCATTAATCAATGAAGAACGACCGTGAAGCGCTAAATGCTTCAAAGTCCTTCAGAAAAGTAACAAAATATATATTAATGGAATATGCTTCGCAATGTCTAAGTCAATAATGTATTCTCTTTCAATCTTTATCATCCAAGATCTTATCAGTTCTGTCACTCGAACTAGACAACTGTTGGTTCGAAATGATAACCTGATGTTATGAGGAGTTTGTTAAACCGCGCTCCTATTCGGCTTAAGTTTGTTCAATTAATAATTAAGCCAAGCACAAGCACTAGCACGGGCATAAATTTGGAGCTCATTGAAAGTGGAGCTTGTTAATTAAATGAGGTTGGGCATAATGAAAAGTTTACATATATTCAATCCGATCTTGAAGCTCGAATGGATTCTTAACCACCCAGAAGATTAGCCAAGCCTAACTCTGTCAAAGCTTGGAGATCCAGCTCATTAGAAAATAGCAGGTATGATATGAAATCTATGCTATATCGTCATTCAATCGACAACTGCCTTTGGCGTGCAATAAATACACAAGCTTTTAAAGGAAACCAAGGAGGTGGAGCAGAAATCATAAATGGCTACTGTAGGCACAATGTCCTCCCATTCTTCAAGCATGGGTTTGGTTTTAACAAGTCTTGGGGGTTATTCGAGAGAGAAGATAGATCAGCATCGTGGGGTCTTACTCTTAGCAAGATGATAACCTTGAAATTCAGTAATGGAAAATTGCTTCAAAGATCAAAAAAAGTGTATGAATAGGTCAAGAGTCAAAGACAAATCTAAAAATGAAATTATTAAATATTTGGACAACTTTTTCATGGAGGAGAGAAACAAAAAAGGGGAGCAGCTGTTGACAGTCTCCAGTGCATTTGGTTCTTTATCCCATTCTATGGTAACTAATTTGCATGCACGTTCTTGTCTTAAGGAAAGAGTTCTGTCCATGATGATACGTGCTCATCTAGTTGGCGCATCCATTTCCTTGCCAATTGTTTTGTTGTTCCCCAAGTCGGTCAAAACTGCCAGGAAGCATGCTAAGTTGATGCCTAAGAATTCATTTCCAACTATCAAAATGATATCTTGTGGTTCCTCAACACACAGGCAGGCCAACTTAGTCCTCCCCCTGATGTGAATCCGGGTTCGGATTCGAGCCAAGATTGATTCGAAGATTAACGGACCCTTGTAGATGGAAAAAGAACGCAGAATGAAAAGGATAGGGAGTCTCCCTCGACCCGCTAGTCGCGATTGACTAGGAACCTCGGGGTGCGGTAGAGAACCTTCGACGCGATTGCCGGAGACCCACGACCACGGAACGCCACAATCTTCCGACTCGTGAAGATTGATAAGTTCAAGGTGGTTTCCAATCCAAGAAACCCAAATGCTCTCACAAACTCAATTGTGGAGACACAAGTGTATAAGAACACTCAAACAAAGCTTATGCTTTAATATATCAACCAAGTTATCTCTACAATGAGTTTAGAGCTGCCTTTTATAGGTTACAAATACTAAAAATAAACTGCAAATTCGTGCACTAGGGGAACTCCAAAGGTTGGGTGGAGTTTACAATGTTATTGACTTAAAGTTGGAAATACCAAAAGCTGAAAATACCAAAAGCTTCCTTTGTTGATTTGTTGGTGCAACAAAAATTCCCTCTATCTTCCCAAACTTGACTCTTGAGCCCCTCTATTTGTAAAGTGTCAATCCTTGACACTAGGATCACATCATTCCCTTCTTCTTGAAAATGATTCGTCCTCGAATCTATACGTGTAACTATATGATTTTCCCTTGTAACGAGGTCCATCCAATCTATCTGCCCATTGCATAGCAAAAAAATGATCATCGATGATTTGCTTCACGAACCAAGATCTCGATGGAGTTGCAGCTTCAAAATCTAATGGATCTTCATAGGCATGGAACAATTTCAATTCTTCGCGAATCGCTATCTTACTTGGCTCTCTTTCTAGCTCTTCATTCTCAAGTATTTCTCTCCTCTCTCTTGCAATCAAAACACTCTCTTGTATTTTTCTCTCACTTTTTCAATAACTTCTCTCTCTTGTTTTTCTCTCTCTTTTTCTTTTCTCTCTTTTTATTCTCTTTCTTTTTCTTCTCTTTCTCTCTCTTTGTCTTTTCTTTCTCTCTCTTGTTTTTCCCTCACTTTTTCTTTTCTCTCTTTTTCAATCTCTTCTTTTTCTTGCTCAATTTTCTCTCTTTCAAGGAAACTTTTGTTGGTGATGACATCATACATAGCTCGATTTTCATATTTCCATGGACGACCTAGTAAAAGATGCCAACCTTGCATTGGTATAACATCACACAAAACATGATCTTTGTACTTCCTTCCCAATGCTAAATGTTACACACACTTGTTTATCCACCTTAATCACACCACAAGAATCGAGCAATTGCAAGCTATAAGGGTGCTTACGTCTAACAATGGGAAGTCCCAATTCTTCAACCAATAGAGTGCTGACAACATTAACACCGCTATCACTATTTATAATCATATAAACACCTTATCTTGCACACAACATCTAGTACGACATTTATTTTGAAATACCTATGTTTTCCCCTTGCCTCGTACACTTAAAACCCTCAACAATTCAGCTTGCATATATGTTTCCATTTGGTAGTTCAATTACCATTTTAGAATTGGATGACAAGGAAGGAAGAAAATGATAATATCAAATGGCTGCAACAATTTTATTTTTTATTTTTTGACTTTTGAAGATAGGATTTATCAAGAACAACGAAATCAATAACTCAATATCAATTTCCAGATTTTTTTGTAGGACAAGAATAACAAGAATAATTTCCAGATTTTTGTTTTGTTTTTTTTTTGTTTTTCCAAATTTCTGAGGATTTCGAAGAAGAAGAATTCAGCGAAAAATTGAAAGACGAGTAGAACGAATTTGGGTTACCTCTTCGATTGGCTCTGATACCAATTGATGTGTGAATTTGGGTTCGGATTCGAGCCAAGATCGATTCGAAGATTAACAGACCCTTGTAGACGGACAAAGAACGCAGAATGAAAGGGATAGGGAGTCTCCCTCGACCCGCTAGTCGCGATTGACTAGGAACCTCGGGGTGCGGTAGAGAACCTTCGACGCGATTGCTGGAGACCCACGACCACGAACGCCACAATCTTCCGACTCGTGAAGATTGATAAGTTCAAGGTGGTTTCTAATCCAAGAAACTCAAATACTCTCACAAACTCAATTGTGGAGAAACACAAGTGTATAAGAACACTCAAACAAAGCTTATGCTTTCATATATCAACCAAGTTATCCTCTACAATGAGTTTAGAGCTGCCTTTTATAGGCTTAAAATGCAACAATTACTAAGGGATGAATCAAGTCTCAAAGCCGGTCCAACTTTGGAGAAGAAAACAAGAAGATTGTCCAACTTTCAGGACTGTCTAACTTCAGGGACTCCAAAGGTTGTGTTATTAAAAGATAAGACTAAAGGTCTTCAGGAACTCCAAAGGACAGATTCTTCAGTTGCTGATTTCTTGAGAATTGTTTGGATTCCAAGCCTTTTATTGTGACCAAAAAGTCCTCTAGCTTCCCAAACATGACACTTGAGCTCCTCCATTTGTAGAGTGCCAATCCTTGGCCCTATGATCACATCATTCCCTTCTTCTTGAAAATGATTTGTCCTCGAATCTATACGTGCAACCTGATGATCTGCACTTGAGGCGAGGTCCATCCAATCAGCCCATTGAGTTAAGAAGAAGTGATTGTTGATAAGCCGCTTGATGAACCAATGTAAACATGGAATTGGAACGTCAGAGTCAAATGGGTCTTCATATGCAAGCATCATCTTCAACTCTTCTCGAACCACATTTAACTTTCTTTCATTCTCCTCTCTCTCTACCCTTCCTCGCTCAAAATAAACTGCAGATTTGTGCATTAGGGGAACTCCAAAGGTTGGGTGGAGATTACAATGTTATTGACTTAAAGTTGGAAATACCAAAAGCTGAAAATACCAAAAGCTTCCTTTGTTGATTTGTTGGTGTGACAAAACTTCCCTCTAGCTTCCCAAACTTGACTCTTGAGCCCCTCTATTTGTAAAGTGTCAATCTTTGACACTAGAATCACATCATTCCCTTCTTCTTGAAAATGATTCGTCCTCGAATCTATAAGTGCAACTATATGATTCGCTCTTGAGAAGAGAGACATCCAATTTGCCCATTGCGTAGAGATGAAAATATCATTGATGATTTGCTTCACGAACCAAGATACTGATGGAGTTGCAGCTTCGAAATCTAATGGATCTTCATAGGCATGGAACAATTTCAATTTTTCGTGAATCGCTATCTTACTTGGCTCTCTTTCTAGGTCTTCATTTTCAAGTATTTCGCTCCTCTCTCTTGCAATCCTTTCCTTCTTTTCAATTCTTTCCCTTTCAAGCCTCTCCTTTATAACCCTCTCTTTTTCCTTTCTTTCTATTTCAAGATTCTCTCTTTCAAGTGTTTCTTTCTCAAACTTCTCTCTTTCATGCTTTTCTCTTTCTAATTTTTCTCTCTCTTTTTCTTTTCTCTCTTTTTATTCTCTTTCTTTTTCTTCTCTTTCTCTCTCTTTGTCTTTTCTTTCTCTCTCTTGTTTTTCCCTCACTTTTTCTTTTCTCTCTTTTTCAATCTCTTCTTTTTCTTGCTCAATTTTCTCTCTTTCAAGGAAACTTTTGTTGGTGACGACATCATACATAGCTCAATTTTCATATTTCCACGGACGACCTAGTAAAAGATGCCAACCTTGCATTGGTATAACATCACACAAAACATGATCTTCGTACTTCCCAATGCTAAATGTTACACGCACTTGTTTATCCACCTTAATCACACCATGACAATCGAGAAATTTCAAGCTATAAGGGTGCTTACGTCTAACAATGGGAAGTCCCAATTCTTCAACCAATAGAGTGCTAACAACATTAACACCGCTATCACTATTTATAATCATACTAAACACTTTGTCTTGCACACAACATCTAGTACAACATATATTTCGAAACACCTATGTTTTTCCCTTGCCTCGCACACTTAAAACCCTCAACAATTCAGCTTGCATGTCCGTTTCCATTTGATAGTTCAATTACCGATTTAGAATTGGATGACAAGGAAGGAAGAAAATGGAAATATCGAATGGCTGCAACATTTTTTGTTTTGTTTTATTTATTTATTTTGTAGATAGAAGAAGATATATGGATTTAGAAATGAAAAATAGAGAGGATAGATGAAGAAGAAGACTTAAAGAAGATAGGATTTATCAAGAACAATGAAATCAAGAACTCAATATCAATTTCCAGATTTTTTTGTAGGACAAGAATAAAAAGAATTTCCAAATTTTTGTAGGACAAAGATAACAAGAACAATTTCAAGATTTTTGTTTTTGTTTTTTTTTTCAATTTTCTAAGATTTCGGATAAGAAGAATTCAACGAAAAATAGAAAGATGAGTAGAACGAATTTGGGTTACCTCTTCAATTGGCTCTGATACCAATTGATGTGAATCCGGGTTTGGATTCGAGCCAAGATCGATTCGAAGATTAACGGACCCTTGTAGACGGACAAAGAAGGTAGAATGAAAAGGATAGGGAGTCTCCCTCGACCCGCTAGTCGCGATTGACTAGGAACCTCGGGGTGCGGTAGAGAACCTTCGACGCGATTGCCGGAGACCCACGACCACGGAACGCCACAATCTTCCGACTCGTGAAGATTGATAAGTTCAAGGTGGTTTCCAATCCAAGAAACCCAAATACTCTCACAAACACAATTCTGGAGACACAAGTGTATAAGAACACTCAAACAAAGCTTATGCTTTAATATATCAACCAAGTTATCTCTACAATGAGTTTAGAGCTGCCTTTTATAGGTAACAAATACTAAAAACAAACTGCAGATTCGTGCACTTGGGGAACTCCAAAGGTTGGGTGGAGTTTACAATGTTATTGACTTAAAGTTGGAAATACCAAAAGCTGAAAATACCAAAAGCTTCCTTTGTTGATTTGTTGGTGCGAAAAAACTTCCCTCTATCTTCGCAAACTTGACTCCTGAGCCCCTATATTTGTAAAGTGTCAATCCTTGACACTAGGATCACATCACCCCCCCTGCCACCCATGTGCAGTTCTCAAGCGAGGTTTCTAAAAGTAAACAATTCCTCCTCAATACCTTCTTCACTACTAAGTATCAATAATATGATCCAGTCAACGTGAGGTACTCTGCTACCTCGCCATACCAGAAAAGTCTAGTTAGTCCAACTCAAATTAAGTTAGCACGAAAGCTCTGCCCTCACTAAGGACAAAGATGTTTGACCAAAATCACATTCAAACTTTTAAGGCCTTGGTACGTGGGCTATAAGTTGTCTCACAATCGGAAAGTGATCTTGTAAAGGAGAGCTGATCTTCGTGGTCGCTCCCACTATGTAATAGTCCTTTTGAAAACCTGACATCTTTAATCTAAACTGAACAGCAAGGCAAAATATTCAAAATGCCCAAACTAGGATTGGAAGACCGATAGCAGTTAGCTCAAATTACAGAAATGAATTGAGCCAAGTCCAATAAGCAAAGATGTGCAACATCTTCCTATGTCTTCATGGTCTTCTAAAATACAAAGCCCAAGGAAGAGATTCAGTCCTTGGCCAAACCATATCCTGCATATTTATAGTCCAAATGCTATAATCGTATGGTGTTTCTGATAAGTTTTTAGTACCACTCTAGTTTTAAGTAATGAAGTATAACTCCGTACTGACTAGAATGCGTCAGTTATAAAAAACAATTCATGGAATGATGACCAAAAGCCAAAAGCTAGAACTTTCAAATGAATATGTTGCAAATAATCTTGCTCACCTAGTTCAATAAGCAAGCTCATACAATGATGCAGGGAAGGGTTCAGTAAGTAAACTCTCGGGATCTAAATGTACGAAATTCCCCTAATGGTCAAGATCTTTGAACCCGAGTAAGAAAAAATAAAATAAATGCCAACAATGAAACAATGGTGCACACCCATCAAACGAGGGCACCCCAACAAAGCATTTACGATCAACAACAAAACAATGGTGCACACCCATCAAACGAGGGCACCCCAACAAAGCATTTACATTCAAGAACAATACAATGGTGCACACCCATCAAACGAGGGCACCCCAACAAGTATTTTAGTTATGTAGCTTACCTCCGCTCGAATACTAGCATGAGATGTCCTTCCAGTCTTATGTGGGAACTCCAATTGCTTACGATTTGTAGAATTACGTAAAGCTTCAACCTAAAAGACAAATCACATTCTCGCACATAAGCTTATACATTGCATAAGTTTGAGTACCTCAACCAAAGACCTGAATAGTACGTACCTTAATCTCTTCACGCATCCAATAATTCGCCAAGTCAGGCCAGTAAACAGGGTCTACCTGAGTATCCGTTGGTGGAATGAAAACATTTTCAACATCATCCTTGTTTGGAAAAAAATAAGCTTCCTTCACCCTATGCTTCCACTTCTTCCATAGCTCACCAACTTTTTTCATACAAGCTCTTTTATGTTCTTCTGTAGCATTTGTCTTATGCTAAATACAAGAAATAGTAATTAGCTCAATAGAAACTAACATGTGTGGTCAAAATGTAATTTGTTAGACAAATTGCTATAGAAAGATTAGGAGAAATTAATATAGATGGATGCCTGAATCTCTCTCCAAATAACGTCAAGGTTAGGCTCGGGCATTAGGCGCCATGAGACAACATGAAGAGGAGCATGAGCCCTACACCTTCCAATCCCTCCGAGGACATTCATGAGGTCGATGCTCGAATCCCTAATGGGTTGCATTAAGTAATTGAACATGACATTTATCTTTTTTGTTCCTTGGTAACCTATTGCATGTCCTCTTCCCTTCTTACGAGTAGAGTCGCTCGTGGCAGGATCTACAATTCCAATTATTCAATATTAATGAGGCACAATTAATCATAATAAATGCAAAATGTATTTTTTTTTCTTTTCTTAAAATCAAATAATAATTTACCCATCGAACCACTTGTTGTATGTAATGTTGATGTACTTGACGATGGTTGTGCAGGTTGTTGTGTTGGTGGCTGAGTGGGCTGAATGGATGGTGACTGATGAGTAATGGCTTCATTGCCTATCTCTTGTGGCTGATTACCTTCATTAGTAGGCATTGAAGACATGAAACTGTAGCTATGTCGTCTTTTTCGAGCCATACTAACTATGCAATTCAAGGTTATCAATAACTAATTATCTTAATAACAAGAAATAAGTTAAAGGATTAAACAAATATAACATCAATGCAAGTACATAGTTATCAAATAAAATTAATCATCATTAAATTCATCATGATAAATGCATTAAAATAATTATAATAAACTAATCATCAGATTCATCATCACTCATGCTCGAATACAAATCGTCATTCATATCATCAGATTCTTCATCCATATCATCAAACTCCTCTTTTTCAAAATGATCAATGGCATCTTCTTCTACTCATTTTCACTTTGATCTTCAATGTCAATAACATCCTTTTCGCGCTCATTCTCTTTAACACGTGCTCGAGGAACTCTACCCTCAACCAATGTCCCCTCAACACCATTCCTCACCCACATAATATCACCATAATCCACATGTCTCCTTTCATCCAACTGTTGAGGGTTGTATGGCAGGACTTGAGGCACCGCAATTGTACTATTAAAATTTTCATCTATGCCCATATTAGATGTATCTCGAATTGTCATCTTAATGGCAGTTTTCCATTGAGGGTCTATAGGGTCTTCAATATACATGACTTGCTGAGCTTGGGACGCTAGGATAAAGGGCTCGTCGGTTACTTTGTTCTCCTTGTATAACAAGTGGTTGAAATTAACCGATGTAATACCATAATTGTCTACTTCAACCCCTTTCCTGTTGTCCACCCAATTACACTTGAACAAGACAAATTTTGTTTCCGAAGTATAGCGCACTTCAAATATATCAGTCAACTCCCCATAGAATGTTTGGTACCCAGAAACTGGATTCTTATCCTTTCTACTTGAATAGCTTGTTGTGTCTGCAATAACAACAACACCGCTATTTTGTGTAACTCTGCTATTGTCAGTCCTTCTTGTTCGAAACCTAAAGCCATTAATGATGTATCCATTGTATCTTTTAGCCATATTGGTTATACCCAATGTCATGTCCTTGATTTCATTTTCTAACGGTTTGTTTGCACTTGCCTCTTTCAATACCTATTGTAAAACCCTGAATTATGGCTTGCTTGTTTTATGCATGAACTCATACAGTTATAATCATCATAAACATGTTTATTTAGCCCACTCATATGTTTAGAGTCAATAGCATGTTCGTTGACGTCGCTTGAGATGCACGTATGCATTTTTCCTTCACGAGATGCTTTGAATCTCGGGTTTGTGGTTTATGTTGTAACTTCATGGATAATTGTTAGAAGGCATTCATAATATCATTTACATGCCTTAAATGTTGGTTGGATGCTTGTTGCATTGTCGGTTTGGTTGCTAGTTTGATTCTAGCGTTAACCCTTCTCCGTTTGACTTTTTCGATTGTCGTTCGGGAGAGTTTTTCCTGAGTTCTTGGCCTTGTTTTGTTGAGGTTCGAAGCTTGATTGTTTTGGTTATTGATTGGAGGTTATTAAGGTTGAATTGTAGACCCTTTTTGGCTTGGAAGGACTCGAGAATGCATGCGAGAGAGTCCGGGATCGAGCAAGGAAGCAACAAACCTTGGAATTGAGGATACTGAAGTGAAGCGCTCGTATGGTATTAGGACCATGCGACCGCATTGCTCCCTGAATCCTGATTACGGGATTTTTCAATCTGTTCAAGCATTGCCCGACTTGTACCCTTCTAAACCCAATTTAAACCTAACCTTAACCCTTCTACTTAGCCTAAGACTTGTCCTAAACATCTATTAGAGGTTTTAGGGGTTGATTAGTGGGTTAATTAAGAGAGTTAATCCCCCACTTAAATTAAAACCCAACTTACTCTCTAAATCAGCCGCACAGAATACGACCTCTTCGCCTCCTCATGAGCACTCAACAGAGAGCTTGTGAGGGCGATTTCTAGGGTTCTTGAAGGGCTGATCTTGGAAGCCATTGCTAGGATCTTCTTCTCCCATTCTACCTGCAAGATTGAAGAGAGAGTTGAGGAGAAGACACCATCTCTTGGATGTCGAATTTGATGTTTGTGAGGGGCTGATTTCTGTAAGTTTCTACCTCTCTTCCTTTTCTTTTGGGCTCCATTGACCCTAGGGAAACAACCATGAATGCTATGTGAGGTCAATGGATGCCATTGTTAGGGTTTGTAGAAATGCATGAACCCTAGGTTTCAAATTATTGTTAGAGATGGGTGAACCTATGTGAGACTTGATTTGTATGAAATTCATATGCCAATTAGTCTATTAAACTTTGCTATATGAATTGTTCATATGTATTGAGCTTGAATGACAAAGATACTTGGAAGGGGATTTTCCCCAAATTGTGTTTTGGCTTGTTAAACATGATTGTAAGCCTAATTATTGTGTTATACATGTTTAATAGAGTATATTAAACCATGTTGTATGATTTAATCATGATTTGGAGATTATGATTGGTAAGAGGACGCACAAAATGGCAAATGGTTCTATGTTACATTGTTAAATGTTTTGTTGGGTTTATATGAGTTCATTGAACTTGGGGGCATGATTATTGGCGATAGTTATGAACATAGGGGGATGTTGAAGCCCATGCTTCTATTCCTTGAATTTTCGGAAAGTTTAGATTGGACTCAACGGAGTCAACCTTTGGGTTATTATGAATCCTAGGAACTATAATCTTAAGTCCTACGGAATTTTGGGTAGAAATCATGGAGGTCGAGCCTCCAAGATGTTTTGAAGTGTATGAAGAACACTTGATTATGAGAGCTTATATGATTCTCTGTTGTGATATTTATGCTAGTTGTGGATGAAAAGCATGACTAGTTTGATGGTAGAGTGTTTACCTACTTGTTTTGAGCATATGAGTATATATTACTTGTGCTTGGGTTTTGAGTCCAGCTGGAGTCGGTTTGTTGAGTTTCGGTGGGACGATACATCGTCTTCACGAATTGTGAGATTCGTGATCGCGATGGATCGCCGTCGGTTTGCACACACCCTCCATCGATGGCCACGGTGGGGAAGTAGTTTATCTCAGTTGTAGTAATACTTAGTTGTAGTAATACATGACTTTGATAACTATGGAACTCGAGCGAGATCGGGGACGTCGATATCTACGAGAGGGATATCGAGGGCACATAAAGGTTTTGCACGTGTTTTTGCAGGAGCGACACGCGCGGAAGAATTGGTAATGGTATCATATCCCTTTTATATGAATTGTTTCACAAGTGCTTATGTGAATAATGTGCTTGGTGATTTGGATATGATATGATGGTTGAATTGGTTTCATAATTGTTATACTTAATAGATAACATGTTGTTTAAGGTTGTTAAGCATAAATGCTTAAACATGAACATTATTTGAATGTTGTATTATGCCAAAGCATGGCCAAAAGCATTGTGGATAAGCTTATATGCCTTGACATGAATATTATGGGAATGCTATGTTATAACAATAACATGAATTACTGTTGTTAAGCTAATATGCTTTAACATGAATATTATTGGAATGTGGTATTATGCCAGAAGCATGAATTATTGTTGTTAAGCTTATATGCCTTGACATGTAAATTATTGGAATGCTATGTTATACCAATAACATGAATTATGATCGTTAAGCATAAAATGCCTTGACATGGATTTTAGTTAGATGTTATACTACAATGATAACATGTTTTATTAATGTTGAGCATGTATGCCATAACATGATTCTTTTATAAAAGGTTATTATGTAAAGATAGCATGATGTAAATTATTATTGAGCATTATGCCATGATAGGAAGTTATGGTTAGTAACTTACTAAGTCTTTGTGGCTTACTTTTATTTGTTGGTTGTTTTCCCTAGATCCGAGCCGTGCAAGCGGATCCAAGTAAATCAAGAAGGTTACGTTGACGAAGCATTACTTTTGGGAAGGTTGCTACTTAGATAGTTTATTTTGCTTTTGGTGAGGTCGTTGGGAAGGATGAAGTTATGTAAACTTCATGTTGGGGTAGCAAACCTAAATGTGAATTGTGATATTTGTAATTATGTTGTTTAGCCTATTCTTTTTGTGACGACCCGACCCGGATCCCAAGACGAAATCCCAAGGTCGTGCCGCCGGAAAGCAAATAACAATACACAAGTAGCAAATAATGGGTAGGGCCATAACGGCGATACACCGACAACTTAAAACACATGCGGAAGCAAATGAAATAAAACAGTGGCGCCCGAGCTAACAAGCTCAAACTAAAACAACCAAAGAGATGATTAATCTCTCGGTCCAAAAATTCGACTCGTGTCGCAACATTGGGCACGTAGGACAAACTCCCTGTTATGCAATTCAAATATATAGCATAAAATAAAACCAAGTCATCGGCGAAACTACGGCCGGAACCCAACATTAAACTAAGTCTAAGACTCTAGTCTAACAACTCAACGGCTAAACACATGCCGGAGAACAAACATATTAATAACTAGCAATATGGCATGCTAAACATTTTTCACCAATAAACCAAGCGCGACTAAAACTTGTCGGCTACCAACAACATGAGTACTAATAATAATAAGTACTATCAACCAAAAACATATGAAAGTTTAACTACTAACATACATCAAGCACGACTTCTACTTGTCGGCTGCCAAAAGAATATCTAACAATATAATTACATCATTCAATGCACATAAAGGTTTGCTACCCAATAATGAAGTTTACATAACTTCATTCTTCCCAACGACCTCACCAAAAGCAAAAAGAACAACTATGTAGCAACCTTTCCAAAAGAATTTCCTTGCCAACGAAGCCTTCGGGATTTACTTGGATCCGCTCGCACGACTCGGATCTAGGGAAACACAACCAACAAATAAAAGTAAGTCACGATGACTTAGTAAGTTACTAACCATAACTTCCTATCATGGCATAATGCTCAATCATAAAACATGTCATGCTATCGTCATGAAATAACCGTATATAAATTCATGTCATGGCATCCATGCTCGACATTAAATAAACATGTTATCGTTAAAGTATAACATCTCATCATAAAACCATGTCAAGGCATTTTAGTCCTAAACAACAATAATTATACCTTTGGCAATAAAACCATTCCCATAATATTCATGTGGTAGCATATATGCTTAACAACTTAAATCAATATGTTATCTATTAAGTATAACATGTAATAAACCAACACAAGCATCATATCATATCCAAATCCAACAAGCACGTTATTTACTTAAGCACTTGTGAAACAATTCATATATATAAGGGATATGATACCATTACCGAAAATTCCTCCGCGCGTGTCGCTCCTGCAAAAACACGTGCAAAAACCCTTATGTGCCCTCGATATCCCTCTCGTAGATATCGACGTCCCCGAGACGATCTCGCTCGAGTTCCATAGTTATCAAAGTCATGTGTATTACTACAACTAAGATAAACTACTTCCCCACCGTGGCCATCGATGGAGGGTGTGTGCAAACCCGGACGGCGATACATCGCGATCACGAATCCCATAATTCGTGAAGGCGATGTATCGTCCACCAAAACTCAAGGCCAGAGCGCCATTGGACTTAAAACCCAAGCACAAGTAATATATACTCATATGCTCAAAACAAGTAGGTAAACACTCTACTATCAAACTAGTCATGCAATTCATTCACAACTAGCAAAACATCATAGCAGAGAATCATATAAGCTCTCATAATCAAGTGTGCTTCACACACTTCAAAACTTCTTGGAGGCTCGACCTCCATGAATTCTACCCAAAATTCCGTAGGACTTAAAATTATAGTTCCTAGGATGCATACTAACCCAAAGGTTAACTCCGTTGAGTTCAATCTAAGTTTTCCGAAAATTCAAGGATTAGAAGCTTAGGCTTCATTAACCCCCCTATGTTCATAACTATCGCCCAAACCACAATCCCAATGCTCAACATACTCATATAAACTCAACAAACTAATTAACAATGAAACTTAGAATAATTTAGCCATCTTGTGCATAATATCATCCAAGTCATCATACCAATCATAACATTCAATTCATGAATAAAATTCACAACATGGTTCAATATGTTCTATTAAGCTTGTAAAACATATTAATCAAGCTAACATCATTAGATTGCAAGCTAAGGCCAAATTAGGGCAAATCACCCTCCAAGCATCTCAACCAAACTAACATCAATCTTCATGAAAAATCAATATAATCAAGTTCATTAGGCAATTTAGAACATCAATTTCACATAGACATGGTCTCACATAGGCCAATCAAGCTCTAACAAAATCTTGAAATCTAGGGTTCATACATTTCTAGAAGCCTAACAATGGCTTCCATTGACCCACATAGCACACATGGTTGATTCCCTAGGGTCAATGGAGCCTAAAAAGAAGAGGAAGGAAGGTAGAAACTTACCAAAATCTCAGCCCTAAAATCAGAATTTTCGGATTGGAAGAGGGTGTCTTCTCTTCAACTCTTCTTCAAACTTGTTGGTAGATTGGGGAAGAAGAAGACCTTGACAATGGACACCAAGCTTGGCCCCTTTGAAACCCTAGAAATCACCTTCACTCAAGCTCCTCCCAGGTCTCTTGAGTGCTTGAAGAAAATCGCAAGAGGAAGAGCGAGAATGCTTTTGGTCGACCAAGGGAGAATGTGCTGAATTGGGGGGGGTTTTATATGGGGATTATTTCACTAATTACCCCACTAATTAACTCCTAAATCTCCTAATAGATGTTAGGATTAGTTTAGGTTAAGTAATTGGGTCAAATTGTGGTTTAAAAATGGGTTTGAGAGGTCAAATTTCGGACAGCACATTAAAAAGATCAAAAATCCGACATTCTGGTAGCAGGACCCCTTGCGGTCGCTTAGGGCATATATGATGCGACCGCATCAGTGTGTTTCCAGCAATTAGGGTTTTCTGCTTTCTTTGCTCGATCCCGGCCTCTCCCGCGTGCGTTCTCGAGTCCTTCCAAACCAAAATTGGTCTACAATTCAACCTTAATATCCTCTAATCTATAACCAAAGGATTCAAGTCTCAAACCTCATCAAAAGCAGGGCCAAGAACTCGAGGCGGCATTCGCTGACGACGGCCAGGAAAAGTGGCGAAAAGGGTTTTCGCTAGAATCCAACTAGCAACCAAACCGTCGATGCAACTAGCATCTAACAAACATCAAGGCATGTTAATGATGTTTTAAATGCCCTTTAACAATTATCCAGAAGTTACAACATAAGTCTTAAACTTGAGATTCAAAGCATCTCGCGAAAGAAAAGTGCATACATGCATCTCAAACGACGTCAACGATCATGCTATTGACTCTAAACATATACGGGAGCTAAATGAACATGTTTATGATGATTATAAGAGTATGAGTTCATGCATAACACAAGCAACAACATAAATTAGGGTTTTACATTCTCCCCTACTTTAAGGAATTTAGCCCCTAAATTCTTACCGTAGTCATCAAACAAATGAGGATATTTCTCTCGCATCTCCAACTCGGTCTCCCAAGTTGCTTCCTCGATCTCGTGATTCTTCCAAAGGACCTTCACCAATGGAATTTTCTTACTCCTCAAAACTTGCTCTTTCGTGTCAAGTATCTTCATAGGCTTGCTCCACATAAGACAAATCAGAATTTGAAAAGTAATCTCCTCATACTCAAGAACATGGGAATCATCCTTGAGATATTTCCGAAGCATAGACACATGAAATACATTATGAATCTCTGACAAAGACGGCGGTAAGGCCACCCTGTATGCCAAACTCCCAACTCGCTCCAGAATCTCAAAAGGTCCAACAAACCTTGGTGACAATTTCCCTTTCTTCCCGAATCTCTTGGTACCCCTTCTAGGCGACACCTTAAGAAACACAAAGTCTCCAACACGAAACTCCAAATCTCTCCTTCTATTATCCGCGTAGCTTTTATCGACTTTGAGCGGTGAGCAATCTATCTCGAATTATCTTCACACTCTCAGCAATGGCTGAACAATTTAGAACCCCATAATTTAGCTTCTCCAACCTCGTCCCCCAAATAGGAGATCTACACTTCCTCCCATAAAGAGCCTCATACGGTGCCATCTCGTGCTCGTGGTAACTATTGTTGTATGCAAACTCCGCCAAAAGGAAGATGTGTATCCCAACTCCCCTTAAAATCAATCGTACAAGCCCGCAACATATCCTCAAGTATGCGAATCGTTCTCTCGGATGTCAGGTCGGATCTGGGGTGAAAAGGCGTGCTAAAAGTTCAACTTGGTCCCCAAAGCCTCTTGCAAAGCTTTGCCAAAACCTCGATGTAAACCTCGGATCCGTCGAAACAATACTACTTGGAACCCGTGCAATCTAACAATCTCACACTACAGACGCCTGTTAGCTAAGCGACTCAAAGAATAAGTCATAGCAATCGGAATAAAATGAGCCGACTTCGTGAGCCGATCAACAACAACCAGGGCGGCATCAAAGCCTCTCGAGTGCGTGGAAATCGAAACAAAGTCCATCGTAACATGTTCCCATTTCCACTCAGGAATATCAGCGGCTGACACAACCACTGGGCCTTTGGTGTTCGCTTTACTGTACGACAAGTGAGACACCTCGACACATAATCGCTATATCGTAAGCTTCATGCCACTCCACCGAAATTGCTTTTTCAAATCTCTATACATTTTTAGTACTCCCCGGATGGATAGTGTACTTTGCCTTGTGAGCCTCATCAATACAAGCCGCTTCATCTTCAAGCGATGGAACACAAACTCTACCTTTAAATGTCAAAATCCCATCTGGTTCATCGCGAACTCATTCTCCTTATTCTCACCCAAACCATCAATAATTTTCACCAACTACGGATCTTTCTTCGAGGTCTCCTTAATTCTCTCCAATAAAATTTGGAATAGCCCGCACACTAGCAAATAATACTCCATGATTAACCTCGCTAGGATTCCAATCACGAACATCTTCCAACATTTTCCATTCCATCATCAAACAAGACAAGTGCACTTTTTACGCTCAAAGCATGCAACAACGTTCGCTTTCCCGGATGATACAATATCGTGCAATCGTGATCCTTCAATTTCTCCATCCATCTCCATTTGTCTCATGTTCAACTCTTTAGAGAGAAGAGATATTTCAAACTCTTATGATCGTGAAAATCTCAAACTTGAACCATACAGTAATGCTTCCACTTGTGCAAAAGCAAATATAATCGCCGCGAGCTCAAGATCATGCGTAGGATAATTCATCTCATACGGAGACAACTTCCTTGAAGCATAAGCAATCACTTTCCCATTTGCATAAGCACACATCCCAATCCTTCTTTCGAGCATCACTATAAACAACAAAATTATCACCTGAGCAATGCTAGAGCACACTAACACGGAGCCGTGGTCAACCTTTTCTTCAATTCTTGGAAGCTTTCTTCACACTTATCGCTCCACACAAATGCGGTCTTCTTTTGAGTCAAATTCGTCATGGGCGTAGCAATCTTGAAAATCCCTCAATAAATCTCCGATAAGTAATGGCTAGCCCATTGCTTCCAAAGGAAACTCGTACCTCGTAGCGTGGGAATTACGGCTCCTCCATTCATTCTTTGCTTCAACTGACAGGAGGATCCACATATAAAATAGAAACAACGTGCTGATAAAGCACCTCCTGGCCAAAAAGCACTTGCTAAACTTGGCGTAGAGTTGCCTCTCAGAAGAATAGACTTAAAACCATCATAAATCTTTGTGCATGCTCATCCCGAGACTTAAAATACCTGAGGATGTAGATACATGAAAACCTGTGACCAATCAAGAAAATTATGAAATACCGGTTCATCAAATCCATGAACACCGCCCACGCATTAGTCAACGAATGGCATCATTATAAGTTCATAATACCCGTACCTCGTCACGGCGTTTTTGAACATCTTCGGCTCTAACCTTCAAGCGATGGTACCCAATCTCAAGAGTCAAGTTTGGAATAGACCAGATCCTGCTGATTGATCAAACAAGTCATCATCATGTGGCGATGGATACTTGTTCTTGATGGTTGCCTTGTTAACCTCGATAATAGAATTGCACAATCTCGGGCTCCATCTTTCTTCCTCACAAATGCTGCCGGTGCACCCCAGGCGTCACGGCTTGGCTTAATGAAGCGATGTCAAGGAGCTCTTGCAACTGAATCTTCAACTCCTT
>CM028377.1:115523273-115590802 GCA_013146195.2 Codonopsis lanceolata | reverse complement strand
TATTATTAGCTTCCTGTGGGCTAATTCCTCTTCATTGCATCAATCCATTCTCCTCTTAACGAATCATGATCTGCCTAGTGCATATCACAGCAGAAGTATGTGGAAGCTTAGGCTTATGAACTCAAGGCATGACAAAATCTTTTAACATGTCTTGTTTATTGTAGCTTCATGATCTCTAAAAAAAGAGAGGACCAAGTACATGAGATCCTAAGCAATCGAAAAAAAAGAATACTTACATTGGAAAGATGTCTTTACATTGTAAAATACATTTTGCACTAAAACCATTGAGTTATCTAGTCTTATCTTTGGTCCGGCCGATGTCTCTAAGCAAGATGAGTGAGGGAGATATTTATATAGATTTCTTCTATATTGGTGTGTTATCCTCAGTTGTTTTTAGCAATGATGTTCAACAAGCAAAATTGTAACAAATTTATAGTAGTTTTATCTTTGAAAAGTGCTCGAGAAGAAAAAAACTAAGGAACTATCTATCTCCCTTAGGCGTCAAATTACAGCGAATAAATTAATCTTCAATGATAATTCATCTAATTGTTTTGATAATTTATTCATTTATCATTTCATTGATAAGCGATTATTAAATTCAACAATTGAAATAAATAATTATTTATTAGTTCATTGAAATTTCAATATAGTTAAAAAAATCATAACTATTTTTTATATTGCCGAATCTGAATGAGGTTGAAATAGTTTGGTATATATGGTTGTCAATTGTCTCAAGTTAAAGAGAGAATGTCAAAAGTTTTCAGATTTATTTATCTAATTAATTTTGATTACAGATTTGTTTCATTTCCCAATGCATTAATGACACATATACAATGTGGAAGTGTTGCCATTTTTAGAAAGTGCATTTTGGCGGAAACTTTCCAAAAATCGCATCTCTCTTTTTATATATGTATAGATTAGCTAATGGCTAAAAAACCAAAAGTTTTTAAAGCTTCCACATGAATGTTTTATAATGAAGATTTATCCAAAGGTGATGAGTTGATACAACCATAATACTCCTCATCAATTTTAAATATAAATGTATACATATATAGATTTGTTGGAAAGAAGACACCCAAAGAGAGACAAACAATGTACTCCATTCATTTCTAAATAGTTGTCCATCTTTTCTTTTTTGTCTGTCTCAAAATAATATTCCCTCCGTTTCGGAAAAAAAACGTTTTTGTTTGGAAGATAAACTTTTTAAGAAAATGTAACTTTTATGCCTTAATTTTTAAAAATAGGCTTTTTAAGTGAAACATTTCAAAATAGAAAAATAGACTACTTACCCGAAATAAAGCGAGTATACCATATCACAACTTCTGAATCCTAGCTCCATCCGTGTGGTTATAAAAAGAAAGAGGGATAGACTATAACAAAATACATATAGTATAAGATTATGCTTCAATTGGATTGGAATGCGACAGAAGTTGGAGTAAAAAATTTATTTTGAAATACCGGCCAGCAATTCTACACGTGCATCGTTATTTATTTATTCACAAATTCTCTAATTAATACTCATTTGTTTTCAAATGATCATAATCTTTTATTCAGTACACTGTTTAAGAAAAAAAATAATTGATTGTATTATAACTATTGGTAAAACGTATAGTTTCCTTTAGTAACTTTGAACATGTGGTCATAATTAAAAAAGATAAAAAAGTAGGATAAAGTGGTAAAAATGTTTTTTTTTTTTTTTTCTCAGAAAAAGAGTTTTGAAAGATGATAATTATTTTAGAACGAACGAAAAATCGAGTGATTCGGTTCAGTTTGAGATTTTTGAAACCGAGGGGTGTGGTTCGGTTCACGGTTTTTGCCTAAACCGAACCACGTACCCCACTTTTACAGCACTTTCTAAAGTAGTAAATCAATGGGAAAATTGCACTATTGGTCCCTCTACTATGGGACGATCACAGTAATAGTCTCTTACCATTTTTTGTCAAATTTGGGTCGTACGAGTATTAATTTTTTACAACAGTAGTCCTTTTGATGGATGTTGTTAGAAAAATACTGTTAAGTTGCCCATATTCATTTAGTAAGGGCTACAATGATTTTTTTAAAACTTAGCTTATATCAAATTTACAATAGAATCCCTAAAGTTTAAAAAATGGCCATAAGGTCTTCTTCTCCAATTTTTTGGAAACCCATCAGATTTTTTGGGAATCTGTAAAAGGATTACCTAAAGTTTTTGTTACAAAATCCAATGCCATTAAAATCCAGTCTTGAATCGACAAAACCAATTGTTGACACTACACGAAAGCTTGAGAGAGAAAGATAAGAGAGAAAGAGAGAGGGGGAGAAAGATAAAGAGAGAAGAGAGGTAGAGAGAAAGAGAGAGAGAATGAATACCGGATGTGTGCGATAGAGGAATTAGCTTTGAAGAACCACAATTGGATGATACCATGGGAGCGACCGAATCTTTGGATGCGAGCCAACATCCACAAATTCATCAAGCAAGTTAAAAAAATGCCACAAAAAACGAGCAATCGTCATTGGGCTCGGTGCCACTGGCTTTGTCACGACCCGACCGGATTCCAACATGAAATCCTAAGGTCGTGCCGCTGGAACAATATAAGAAGAGGACAAGTACTTGTTAAACGTAGTGCAAGTCGAACAGTCGAGCTAACAAGCTCTAAACACCAACATAAAGCCGCACTAAGATACGAGTTTACAAAAATGGAAGATGCGGAAGCGTTAACCAAATGAAACCCAAGAGAGACATTATCTCCCAAAGGGGAAAAACAACACTCGCGTCTTGCAACATTGCGGACCCGAACAAACCATCGGCACTACTGGTGTTTCAACAAAGAACCAACGATAACAATTACCGGCTAAAGCATACCGAGGTTAACCAACAACTATAACTATTTAGAATAAAGAAAAGCCTCAAAGCTACTTGTGTGCAGGAGACAATTGTAATAAATACTAAAACCACAAACAAGGAACGACACAACACGTCGGCCCAAGAAAAAAAAACCCAATACAAATACCTAAGCATCTACCCGACCGTAAAGTCTAGATAACTTTACAAAATCGATCTTACAAGAATAGCAAAGTACATAATATATGTAACGGTGCTAAAAAAATAGGATTCTACAAGCTACTACTCGGGGAAGTCTGCTGCTATTAGCATGAACCACACGATCTAATCTTGATCTATCGATCAGCTGAGCTATGCTACAGTCACGATCTACTCGACCTCAACGCGGCTATCAATTTACTGCAACTAGAAAACAAAGTATGGAATGAGTCATAATGACCTAGTGCGCTACTATAAGAGATATGTAACATATAATTATGTAACATAAAAGAAATCTTGTTGTCATTTTACTAAGGACAGAAAACCCATGAAGAGGCGTCGTATCGTTTAGATACTCCACATGATAACTATTTCTTCTTACATACTAAACCATCCAAATGAACCAAGGTGTAATTCTCTATTCAAACACAAATCAAATAAATTAGAACGTAGTTCCCATAAAAACATTATATGCAAGTATATATAATTATATATACACTAATCAAACTATTCATAGAATCATTAAGTATAGGTGTGCATATTTATATATATACACGTCAAGTCTTTCATAGCATCAACAAATAGAAGTATGTATATCTAAATATATATATATATATATATATATATATATATATATATATATATATATATATATATATATCATATCGTTCATAGAATCATTAAGTACAAGTATGTATATTTACAGTCATACACATTAAGTATTTCAATAATACACAATCAAGATAAACACGGTCAATTGGATCTCATGTTCAACTAACACTTTGTTATCACACAAGTGCCCATAGTAAGCCACATAAGGGATAGAGAAGGTACGGAATCAATGTCGTTGTGTCGCTCTTGCAATCACAACCGTTAAACTGTTTCGTGCTATCAGATGTACGTGATTGATACATTGACATACCGAGGGATACTCGGGCCAATTTAGCATAATCCATGCGCTCTATTGGTTACAAGAATGGGCTAACTTCCCCACTGAGGCCAACAGTGGAGGGTGTGTGAATTATCTCCGATACGGCGATACATAGTAATCACGGATCCTATAATCCGTGAAGACGATACAGCGTCCCACCATCAATATATAAACTCAAGTAATGCCAGCTGGACATATATGCAATGCACAAGTAGATTTTTACTTGCCATGAAACCAAATAAGGAACAAACACCTCGTCCAATGTCATGTAGGTGAATTACTCTACTACATATTCATGATTATGCGCATAATTGTAATAATCATTTGAATCACGATTGAAGCTCATTTTAGTCTCGAAAGCACAAGTGTCAAGTTGTCCACACTAATCAATTCAAGTTCCAAAAGCTAGTAATCTAGTCAAATGGATTATAACGTCGTAGGATCTCTCCAAGATCCTCGTAAGGTTATTTGTTCCTTAACTTGACTTCGTTGAGTCCTTAATACAATTTCATCCAAATAGGGTATAAATTATATATGTATTTCTAGCCCTTCTATGTTCTTGTTTAAGGCATAACTAAGTTCTCGTTCCATTTAGGAACCCTAGTTCACGTATCAATAAGTCAAGTAGAAGATGGAAGCCTAAGTTGATTAATATCAAATCAAACCCTAGTTCAATTCAAGTTCATAATCCCACCTATTAGTGAAATCCAAATTTCAATGCAAATTAACAGCCCAATAGTAGAACATGCATAAAGGCAAGAAACAATATATGCTTTATAAGTCATACTCATCAAGTATGGAGAATCAATCCTTTAACAAGTATCACAACTATGCTTTCATAAGTCATAATATCTAATAAGCATAGATGTTTATTTCTAACATAAATCTAAGTTAAGTTCTTAACTAATTAACAAATACTAAATCACATATTATCCAAGACTACTATGTTAGTCTAGGGTCATTAAATCATTTAGATTATAAATAATAAACGCATCCTAGAATGATAATTCATCCTATTGTCCAAAATTCCATATTAGTCCATGAATTAAACAAAACTATCCTTAACAAGTTCAAATATTACGATTCACTCTACGCAGCAATCTTGCTAATTGCATTAAAAATTCCTCCCAACACCAAATGTACTAAATCTTACATATTCAGAAAGTAGGCTCTTAAAACTATAACTTAGCCTTTTAAATCACTTCATTCAGACTGGTATTCATCAATCTATGATCATATCAAGATCAAGCTAATAATATGTTTTTCTGTTATGATTATTCTGCCTAGTCAAATTATAAATTTGACCATTAATTCCTCACAACTCCAAATTTCATGAATTTTATATATTCAAAAACTAGACTCTTGTAACTATAATTTAACACTTTAAAGTACTCTATTTGGATTTGTATTCTTCAGAATACAGTCACTTCAATTTTATGTTAAAAATTTGGTTCTCTGTTGTGACTCATTCTGCTTAGTCAACTTGTAAATTCAACCATGAATCGCTCACAACTCCAAATGAGGGGATTATTACCTAGTATGAAACTAGACTCTTGAGACTATATTTTTCCATTTTAAAATACTCCAATTGGATTTGTATTCTTCAATTTATGATCAGATGAAGATCATGTTAATAACCAGTTCCCCTTGTTCAGACTCACAGTTGCAGCCATGGTTCGTGATTCATTAAAAATACTTCCAGAACTCAAAAATTTATGAACATTTACAGAGCATTGCTTAACATACACATGACCAACATATAATATTTTTAGGCAGTTCCATGTAGTAGATTAGTACCAGTATTTTTTCGAAAGCAGCCCAAAATTAGGACTGAATCTGTGAGGTCTCTTCTTAATTGGTGAAATCCTAAATTAGTCATCTCATTGAAGTTTCCAATTGCAACAAGTCCATATACATTAGTTGTTCCAAGTCATGTTTAGAACACTTTTAATGCTATACACAAACCCAATTTATTAAGTGTAGAGGGCAGCTCCAAAATTATTCAGATTTCAAACCAAAAATGGCAAATTCTCTATAGTTTGAAATTGTAATTAATTCCTTCATAAGAACTACTCCTAGGCATATTTAGAACAACATTCATGCCTTGAACAAATCCAATTTATTAAGTTAACATGGCAGCCCCAAATGTTCCAGAATTTAAACTTGTTGAAATGAAGATTTCTACTTCACAAGAAGTCTTCCTAAGCATGTATACTACAACTATTATGAAGGGAGTATGTCATTATATTGAACATACAAATTTTCTAGGATTGGAAGAATACCTTTAGCCTAGAAAAGACTGAGAAAAATGAAAACAAAGTAAGGATTAGTAGTCTCCTCGTCAATAGCTATGATTGAGTGGTCTCGAATCCAAAATTGGGTGGCCAGATCTCCGGGAAATCAAGAAATACATATTAATCTCACCAAGAATCTCTCACACACAAGCTCTCATCAATGGTGGCTGTAAATATCTAAGGTAGGAGGTGTAATGAGTGGACATAATCATATATTTCAAGTCACAAAGGTTAGGGAGTGAGTAGAAAACAAGTGTCAATCTCTTATAGGTTAATTTTTAAGTGAGATTAAGTTCCTTAATTGAGGACTTAGTGCTAAAATTTTCACTTTGGCTTAATCCACTCTAATTAAGGTCTTAGGGTTAGGTTTAGTGAAATTCATTAAGGGTCTCCAAGTAAATCCAATAAACAAGGCAAAACTGAAATTTTTGGAAATACCGAGAATAAATTATTCAGTCAACTTTAAAAATGCGCATGTACTGAAATACAAGTCCAAAACTTACGCAAGAGGAATGGTTAGAAAGATCTCGAAGTCTAGTTTCTAATGCATCAAACGGATCTCAATTCCCAGTTGCGACAGAAAACTATGGTCAAATTACTACAGACCTATCATGGCCCAGGGAAATACGTGAATCGAGGAAATAAACTTATGACGACGACTACTATGAACGTTGTGGCCACATGTAAACTTATAAACACGATTATTAGGAATGTAAATACCTCCAAGCAAGTACACAAAGACATAGGATCTCTCAAAGGTTGCGAGCAAGAACAA
This sequence comes from Codonopsis lanceolata, assembly GCA_013146195.2. NCBI lineage: Eukaryota > Viridiplantae > Streptophyta > Magnoliopsida > Asterales > Campanulaceae > Codonopsis > Codonopsis lanceolata. The sequence continues at coordinate 115,583,783 of CM028377.1, read as the reverse complement.
TGTACGTAAAAGTTCTACCAAGTCACATACTTAAGGATTCGGGGTCTTACAAACTTGCCGATTTTTTTGCTTCAGCATCCTTTGTTGTTGTTTTTTCTCCATTATAATCCCCTAAGCTAATCATTCATCAAAACTGTTTTGAAGAAAATGAAATGTGAGGGAGAGAGAGGGGGTGGTTGATGCTGTTGATTGTTGGGTTTGGGGAATTTTGGTGGGTTTTTGTGGATTTGGGGATTGGGTTGGATTGAGAAACGAAGAAAGGAGGATGGAAGAGAACGGAGAGGATATTTGTTGAAATTCGGTATTTTTCTTGTAGGATGGGTTGGGTTGGGGTTGGGGATGGGGTGGTCTCTTTTTTAGGACAAAAGTCACATGTGAAAGTAGGAAACTTGGTGGTAAATCTTTTGACCAATTTTTATCAGATTTTGATGTTTGATTCACTAAATGGAAGAATATGGTTGAAACCCTCGAGTTCCTTTCGCTCACTAATTTCAATTTCCAACTTTTGTTAAAAAAAATGGGTGAAGATTCAAATAGGAAGAAATTCGTGGAGATTGGCATAGACGGGTTTTTGTTAGTTTCCAAAAAATTGGGTAAAAGGTCTTATGGTCATTTTTTAAACTTTAGGATTCTATTGTAAATTTTGATATAAGTTAAGTTTGAAAAAATATATATTTTAGCCCTTACTAAACGTACATGGGCAACTTAATGATATTTTTATAACAACATCCATCAAAATAATTACCGCTATAAAAAATTATTGCTCGTAAGATTGAAATTTGACAAAAAATTGTTAAGGGACTATTACTGTGACCGTCCCATAGTCGAGGAACCAATGGTGCGATTTGCCCTAAATCAATCATCACTTGGAGATCAACAACATAAAAAAATCTTCTTCCCGTATACATAACAACATTTTTTTTTTAAAAAAGTCTAAGAATAACTTGTTATATGATATTAAAAAATATATACGTTAAATTTTATTTGAGAAATCGTTAGTTTATTAATTAAAAAGGTCAAATATCTATATTATAAAACAGATCGGGGGCTAACTGGCAATCTAGATGAAATTGTGCCAAACACAATTGGCGGATCAGATTGATTCGTAAATATGAAAGTTACATATAAACCCCTCAGTTATGAGTTTTATTTGAATTACCTCCTCTACAACCAATAAGTATATAATAACCCCTCAGTTTTTTTAATGAATTATCCTTTTCACAACCAATTACAGTTACATGATTGTTTTCCTCTAACACATTTTTTTAACCACATCCTTTCGTTTGAGTTGACAAGGTGGTTATCTATATATAATTTATCCCGAGCATCCATTGAGTTGTATTAATGAGATATTTTTTTGTAAGTTTGGTAATTAATTTTGGTAATTTTAAATATTTGTATTTTAATTTTTTAATTAATATTTAGCTTATAGTTTCTTAATTAATTGTTATCATAATCAACTGAATCTCAGTTTAATTTCTGTCCAACATAGATTTATTTAAAAAAAAACATTTGTTCGTAAGTTTTGTAATTTTAAATATTTGTATTTTAATTTCATTATTTTTTTAAAATGTGTGCTAAATTTTCCTTAATAATATGAAAAATTAGTGATTTCAAAATAGTCTATTGTTAGTTCATTATGTCTCATTCAATTTATTTTATATTTTTTGTTTGCTGTGATTTTCATTTTTTAAGATTATTTCAATTAACAGGTGTTGTGTTGATTTGTATAGCATATAATGTTTTTGGATGCTTAATTATACTCTTTTTAGATGAGTTACAAAATTTTATAGTGAATAAAATATTTTATTTCTTTAATTTTCGGGAAGTCGTTTTTTTTGTGTAATGTATATTGATTCGACTCCTACAAAATCTCAAGCATATACTAATTTATTCGCATTATGCTCGTTTCATACATTGATTACATTTATATTGATACCGTGTAATAAGCACAAACACGAAATCTAGTAAGTTATAATTTAAAAAACATAAGAGTAACTTATAAACATAAGGTAGCTGTGTGTATTTCGTAATATTATAAAAAAATGAAAGAGAAAATGACACCAGAAAATGAGTGGTCCCTATTTCTTTTGTGGCACCCCGACCCGGATTTCAATGCGAAACCCCAAGTCGGACCGCCCAAATATAATAAGTAGGCATGCGGAAGTAGGAATATAAAATTTCACGCGGCGCAACATCGCATACATAAAACAACTCGGCTACACTTGGCAGGAAAATAACTTAAAATAAACAAGTCATCGGCAACGTTACAGCCGGAACCCAACAACTACTCCTACAATTATAACACATGCATAATAATATCCTCAACGGCCACAACATGCCGGAGACAACAACAACAATAATACTTAAAAAGAGTTTTAAGCGGAAGAAGCTGTAGTGAACCATATCATAAAAACAAGCTCGACCTATAAGTCGACATACAAAGATTATAAGTATCAAATATTTAAGTTAAACTACAACAACAAAATCCCAAGACAAGTCTAAGTGACTTGCTTCCCATCGACCTTGCCAAAATAAAAGTCTAACTACAAGAGTCCCAAAAGAGCAACCTTGAGCTCACAAGCAACCAAACGCGGGTATGGCGAATCTAGCGAGAACCGTCTCCTTGGCTCGGATCTAAGGAAAACAAAACAAACAAATAGGGTAAGTCATAAAGACTTAGTAAGTTACAAAAAAAATGCATGTTCATGTCATAGCATAGCATTTATCACAATTATGGTACATCATCATCATATAGCACTTAGCACATTATTCACATAAGTGCGAAAAATAAATCATACAAGTAGGATATGATATAGGCACGACCGCTACGTAGCTCCTGCAATAAACTTTGTTAACTGGTTCGTGCCATCGATGTTTTGTAAGTTCATCGACTTGTATCGAGAACCGCCTCGATTTAATTAGCAAGCCAATGCGTCACGTATTGATACGGCATAGAGGCTACTTCCCCACTGCGGCCAACAGTGGAGGCGTGTGTGAGGTCCCAGGTGCGGCGATCCATAGCGAGCACGAATCTCACAATTCGTGAAGGCGATGCATCGTCCCACCATGACGTATAAAACAAACCAAATAATCCGAGCTGGACTCAATGTGATGCACAAGTAGATATTTACTCGTCATAAACAAATAAGGATCGAATTCGACAAGAGCGAACTCATCCAACCAAGTAGGTTATTAATCTTTACATAAATCAAATCTTCCCTAGAGTCGACTCGTTGAGTCTTTACTATAAATTCCCAATTTTGGGGTAATTGAAGCTATGTGCTTCATAACCCAACCTAGGCCATTACTAAGTTCAACTAGGTTATAAATTCACCAAGGCATTGCAATGTATTTCATATTCATTATAGGGTCCAATTTTGAGGATAGAACACATAACAACATACCAACATATCATGTAGGCTATAATTAGGGCATTCTCATATAGCACCACTTCAATCAACATGTATAATAAATGTTTCTAACATGTTCATAATCTTAAATAAATAAGATGAAGAAGTATAACAATCTTTCATAACCATAAAATCACCCTATACATCCTTCTAGCAAGTCCATATTTTCAAATCATAAGATGAAGGCATAAGAAGCATATATGTGTCCTCATTGACCTCAAACATCATAAGCTTTGTTTTCCTTAGGGTCAATGAGAACTAAATCAAAGATGAAGAAGAGCAACTTACTTGTATTCTACACCCAAGAAAGCAAATAAGAAATCTATTCGGTAGGAAATGATCTACTTTTCAAGCTCTTCACTTCTATGGAGGTGGCTTGAGCAATGGAAGGAAGGATCATGGAAGACCAAGGAGAAAGCTTCAAGAATCCATGGGAGGACCTTGAGGGAGATAAATCCCATTTTTGGAGAGTGAGGGAGAGAAATGAGGGTCAAACTTTCAGGTTGTGGTGTTTAGAAGGTTTAAAACTTAGTGGGACAAGTGTCATTGTGTTGTGGTTGCTTAAAATCTGATTTTTGGGGCTTGATTTGATCACTAAAGCACTCTCTAATCTACTCTTAAAACATGATACTAATGTTAGGACATAAGTAATGAGGGTTAGGGAGGTTTAGGTGGGTTTTAGAAAGGGTTTTGGATAGGGGTTTAAGTGTAAAAATCACAAAGAAGCAAAACAGAGCAACCCAGGTTCGGGGGACCATGCGGTCGCATGGTCCTCTAAGGCATGCGAACGCATGCTACCTGCATGCCCAACCCTCCAGTTTCTGGTTACCTTGCGAGGGCAAGGTCATTCCACCTTGCGACCGCAAGCCCGGCAGACCCAAAAAGGCTCAAAATGCAACCTAGAAGACCCCCAAACACTTAGCCAAATCAATGGGGCTTCAAACCCCAAAAAAATGAGTATAAAACTCATCACAAACACCCTTAAATAACACCCGAACAATCCGAACGAAGGAGGGAAAGAAGGAGAACTAAACAAGCAATTCAACCGGCGATTCAACAAGCACGCAAACACGATTCTAAACATGTTAAGAGCATTATGAATGACTTATAAATAATTCTAAAACATATATAGACTATGTAAACATGCTCACAAGCAATATGAATTCATGAATGCAAGCAACGAATGGCCAAGGTGCCACATTCTCCCCTCCTTAAGGAATTTAGTCCCTAAATTCTTACCAAGTCCCTCAAACAAATGTGGATACTTGTCACGCATCTCCGCTTCTGTTTCCCAAGTCACTTCCTCAATGTTGTGATTCTTCCAAAGAACTTTGACTAAGGGAATCCTCTTGGTTCGTAGCACTTGCTCTTTAGTATCCAAAATCTTCACGGGCTTCTCATCATAGGACATATCCGGCTCAAATGTTATATCCTCGTACTCAAGCACATGTGATTAATCCCTTATATACTTTCGCAACATAGAAACATGAAATACGTCATGAGTCTCCGAGAATGAAGGTGGCAATGCATTTCGATATGCTAAGGACCCAACTCTCTCAAGAATCTCGAATGGGCCAATGTATCTCGGTGTAAGCTTCCCTTTCTTGCCGAATCTCTTCGTACCTCTCATCGGTGTCACCTTCAAGAACACGTAGTCTCCCACTTGAAACTCAAGATCCCTTCTACGATTATCCGTGTAACTCTTTTGTCGACTTTGAGCGGTGCGTAATCTGTCTCTAATCAACTTCACGCTCTCAACCGACTGTTGCACTAACTCGGAACCCCAAAATTTTGCCTCTCCAACTTCGTCCCAACAAATTGGTGATCTACACTTACGCCCATACAATGCTTCATACGGCGCCATCTTTATGCTCTTTTGGTAGCTATTATTATACGCAAACTCCGTCAAGGGTAAATGAGAATCCCAACTTCCTTTAAAATCCACGGCACAGGCTCGAAGCATATCCGTAGCTAAGGATTCGCTAAGGAAGTTTTCCTACAATTTAAATATCGAAATGTGAAATTAAAAAAGGGAAAGTTCAATGAAATGGGCATTAGAAGCTTCACCTTTTGTAGAAAGGGGTGCAAATTGGTGAGCTACCAGAAATGAAAAAAAGTCAATCAACAAGCACATACCTAGAGTTAGCTTCCCAGCTCCTAAGGTTGGCTTAACAGCTTAAACAGCTTAGTCTTCTAGTTTTAGAAGAGCTCATTGGATTCGAAAAATTGGCACCTTTATAGAGAGAAATCGGTAGCTCTTAGTCAAGAGATGCGGAAATAAGACTAATTCCATTAGGACACGACCAATCCTCTTTTCATAGAGGTCCAAGATAGAATCCTCTGGAAGACTTCAAATGGAATCTAGGGCAGATTGGCCATTAGATGACATTGGCTTATCTATGAGGTCAAACTAAACCCCACTTCATTCAATAGAGTGCATCTGTCTTCTACATCATTAATTTGCAGAGATACGAATTTATCATTACCAAACAAGCTTCTAAAGTCCAGGAATGATGCTACTGAATTGAAACTCATTTCTCAAAGTAGACATCCCAGACTAAAATGAGGCACAGACAACACCGACTTTCAAACGCAATTTGTGTGGTTTCCTTGCTACTAGCTTGTTCATGGATTGACCAAGATAGTAATTTCTACGTCATATATAATAAATATGTATGTGGTTTTTGTTTGGGTTGTAATTAAGACATGACTCTTTCTACGAGGCTCATAAAGAGCAATAACTCTTTGGTTGTGATTTTGTAGATCGTATAGTGCGTTTTCGACGAACCGCAACCTTCCTTTGCTTTAGTTCAATCTTCATTGGCCCCAACCTTAAATGGAAACAACATTAAAAGCAAATAGAATATATTAACAAGTTGTCAAAGAACAACCGATGTAGAAGATTGCATAAAACTGAGTTCCAAAACTCACATAGTACTGCAACCTCTGTCATTCCTAAAAATGGATGAAACTTTAACACCAATCTCTTTCCAAAGAATATGTTTACTTGCAATTCTGCTTCCACGCCCACCAAATCCTTCAAGCAGAGCTGATACAAAATCTGCTTGCGTAATACCTCCAACAGTTTGTGACCTAATAGATGCCTCCAATGCACCAGTGAGGCCTGGAAGTGCCTCTACATCTCTAACCTGGTCCCTTGGCTTCTCAACTGAAAGCCCAAGTGCACAAATATAATTTTGACTGGATAAATATTCAGCTTTTGTAAACAATGGTTAACAAAAAACAAAGGAAAACCTTGGATTCATTTTCCAACATTATAATTTAGAAAGCTTCAAAAGTTAGACATAATCCGGACGAGTACATATTTACAAATTACAAGGCTTGCGATCAAGAAGTTCATAATATGATAACTCAGCCTTTTCTAAGGAACAATTTATCAGAAATGAATGAGGATAACATATAGTAAAACAAAGACATGCCTAGCGACGATGACGTAACATCATGAATCTTGTGCCTTAAAACTGTTTGAACACGAGCAGTTAAACAAATGGCCCAACTTAGAACAAATATTTCATAAAAGAAGACATTCCAAAAAGGTAAAGCATCAATTTTTAAGAAGTTAATGGGGTGCTGAGTGGGAAAGCCGCATAATAGGAGATAGGATATGTTGTAGTTTGAAGCATCCTATTAAGAAGTTAAGGGCAGCACTTATGAGCATATGGTTTTTAGAACGTAGGATCAAGGTCAAAAGCATTCTATTGATGTACCTCCCCAGTTAGATCTCTCATGAGTATATTAGTATAAGCTCTATTCAAGATTTAACTTGCTATATTTTTTATTAATATTCAGACATTAGTTGCTTCACAAGGAATCTTTTGCCATGAGAAAACCTATAGAAGATTTGTTGGAGTTTTTTTTTTTTTGATGAAAGGAGAAGAACTACTGGAATTGGCCTGTCATGATCTTTAATAGACTGAGCAAAGTTACCTTTTAGTCACCGTCTATTACATTTTCTTCATTTTAGATGGCCTATAGTAAAGTGAACCTGAAATCAAAAGGGTCAAATACTAGCAACGTTTATCAATTCCTAGCTATAAAATCCAATACACATGTTGGCAGGAAGAAAAGTAATTGAACCGTTTATCAGCATATTAAGATTAGTTAAGAATATATCATCTTCAATGGCAAAACAATTCTTTCACTAGATAAATCTAATATTATGCTTAGCAATTTGACACCCAAGTGAATAGTCAGAACATTTAAAAGGGAAAAAAAAAAAAGCAGGAGCATCCAGGTACCTTCTGGCCATATGCCCAGAGCTAAGAGCATATTTACCTGAATATCTCGGATGAGAAGAAGGGTGGCAAGAGACCGGGAATCAGAATGGACAATGGAATCTTCCACTGATTCATCCGCAAGAATTAAAATATGTTCTTTTAGAGTTAGTACAACATCACATAAACCATCCTCAAAATAAGATCTTCAAATCAATTTTTAAGGCTTCAGTGTTATTTGACTAACGTGCTAGTTTTCATAATAACTAAATGACCCAAACAGGGTGTGGATGTGCGATTATGCTGGCAAACCTTTGCACTGGTACTCCATACGCACAAAACCTATATTGGCTTCATCAAAGATGAATGCCTCCATTAAAATGATAAAATGGAAAAAAATTCAACCCACCCATCATAGGGTTTTCTTATATTGTTGTGTGTGTGCCCTGTACTCATGACCCAATGGATGTAAAGAAAAAACAGGATGTCTTGCGTGAGCCCAAGACAGACCTATGAGGAATAATCCCCATTCAGTCAAAAGTTTGGCAATGCCAAGAGGGAAATCCAAACGGTACAGACCTGTTTTGTTAGTTGGATCAAGTATATATGTTCTAATACATGTGATTATGTATGCACTTCATTTCATTTCATTCATTTGCCATAGTCTGGTCCTAGGGATCTTCTTACATCTTTTTACCCTTCAAGATTTCGTGATACTGAATTGCGTTCTCTCTGTCCAGTGATAGTGAAATGGTATCTCTCCACCCACAGAATAAGTCTACTCTTATTGAGAGGTGAACCACATAAACCTGGGTGTTAATTTTTCTTTAAGTATTATCTTTGCTGTCATAGCACAAACATGACATGCCATGTCACCACTTGCCAGTAAAAATATGAATCAGTTGATCAACTGTATAGCTTAATGTCGAGTGGCAAGGTTCAGGCATTTTGAACCTATTCAGTTTGACAATTTTTGCTGGCAGTCGACACATTTGAAGGCTGATATGAATCAATGATCTAACGTACAAAACATTTGTAAGAACAAACTATTTACAATGAGTCGTTGACAGATAGGCATATAGCAGTTAGAATGAAACAGTCCGAGAGGGTTTCCATTTATAGCTGGATAAATGATACAGTTGGTTTGGTCACCTTAGCTTCAGCTCTAACTCTAATAACAAAGGAAAGACGATAGCTGCTATGAAATGGAACAAAGAAGATTATTTTCTAGATGTGCGCTTGCTTGTATACTTGCATCAAGTAAATCAATGTTCTGTCTCCTATACGTAGTTTACAGACAAGACATTGTGTAAAAACAATGCCACTTATCTCAAGCCTTATGTTCATCCACCTAAAAGCCCAGATACACATTGAAATACTTGTGGCATCTAAATCCCATTAGTCATCCAGTGACTCAGATGCTTCACCCATCATAAGTTTGAATATTTTGCATATGTTGCCAGTGATAAACACAGCTTATGCATCACATCCAGCCCCTTGCAAGTGGCTGTGTAATAGCAGGTCTTGACCACAAGAAATTTTGATAAGGAGCACAGGAGGGCGATGTCGAAACCAAGTACACAACGAATGAAACAGGCACACAATATACTCACTGAAACTCTGTAAGGAACTAATCGAAAGAAAATAAAATGTACGTAATACGCACCGGCCAAAACTTGTGCTACAAATAAACTAAAGAAAAGAGTAGATGACAGAGAGTTTGGTGGATCCGTAGTGGCAACTATCAGCTGTTACTCTCCTATAACAGGTTCAGAAATAACTTAGCGGCCTGCAAACTTCAAAGCCTGTAAAACTCCCTCCAGTTACTTTTCACCCAAACCTACATTCTATGCCACCAGAAACTGATGGTGGTCATGCAAGCTCACCCACATAAGATTACAAACATGAAATGTGTGCGCATAAGGTAGATCAATTATGGTGTTCTTCAAGTTAGTTTACGGTGTTATGATTTATCTCAGGTTCGATCCCTCCCCACGCCCCCTTTAGGAGGAAAAAAACATGTTAAAAAAATAATGAAAATATTATATAAATAACAATCCAGTTATAAATTGAGGATTTCCTCCTCCTATCTTTCATTTTATTTTCTTAGTTTCAGCTGCAAAGTCCATAAATGGGGAGGAGGAATAAAAGGATGACTAAAACAAGGGAACTTACAGAGTCAAATGTCTCTAAAGGGAGACTCTCCAAATGCCTTCTGATGACTACATTCCCTACACGATGGACAAGTTTTATGTTAACTAGTCCCGAGATATCAAGTCCACCGTCGATTAGCTTTATCTCTCGTTCTTTTTCCAGAACCTCATTAAACATCCACAATTTCTCTTGTGGAGCCAAGAATGCCTCGAGTACCTGGAAGATGGTAAACAAAGTAATTGTGCTGAAACAGCAATTGATTGAAATCAACAATATATTCAGTATTTGTAAAACTTAGTTTTCTCCAATTATGAACACAGAGCAATAACCACAGAAAAGTACAAACAGTATCCTCCCCTAACCCCTTTTTTTATAGGAGATGCATACTATAGAAACCAATAGTCAGACATTTCCCCCATCTTAGACCATACAAAAGGCTTGACTTTAGAGACCTAAACTCATGCGCCACTACCCTAAAATAGCTTACAAACATCTGACTTACAGAAATAAGAAAGAAAACACATTGTTATTGGTGGTAGTGTCGAAGTATACATTTCTAAGGGATAGGAACTAGATCATGTTCTGCTACTTCATGATTTTTCTTTTTCCAATTCTACATCTGAATCTCAACTTCATTTTTTTCCTCATAAACTTGTTACGGGTAGATGAAACTGGAGCTTAAAGAAAATTAATCAAGTGGATTAAGCATATCTAAGAGGTTGGTTTTGGACTTGGTTGTATCTGTAAAGTGTAAGGGAAAAACAAGAAAGTGTACGATGGATTAGATCTCAAAAGAGGAATGCATGCACTAATATATAACAACTTCAGTTCTTGACTTCTTGGGGCTTGTTATGATCTTAATCAATATGTTTTACTTTTACCTTTTCAAAAAAATGGGTGTTATCAATGTTATTGTGTGAAAAAATTAGATGGGAAAACAGAGAGTGTAGCTGGTACATTTTCATAATATAGTAATTCTAGTATAATTTTCTCCTAGATTTCAAAATTATATTGTCATTATAGTCTTCTTGTAACCATTGGTGTGTATGAGCCTATGTTTTCCTCTATTTTCTAGATCATATAGGAGGGACCGAGAATGGAGAAGGAACTCTTTTGCAAAAACCATTTTCTCCAATGTAAATAGCAAACACCAAATTGATTGAAGGGGCTTAAACCATTAGGCTTGCATTTCTAAACTTAATTTTAAACAAATAAACTAACTAGTTTCCTTAAGTCCCATGCTAGAAATCCACATGCATAACCTGATCAATTAATTTTCCAATTTGATATCTAACAGATAAGCAAACTGTCCTCGCTACCATCACAATACAAAATCAAAATACACTGAACTTAAAGCAATGCAGATCTAAATCATGAATACGATCAATTAAAAGAACTAAGTAATCGATTGAATAAATCTGAATGACAATTAAACGGGTACAAACAAATTACCTGTGACTAAAGATAACAAAATCGAATTAAAAATGTCAAAACCTTGGCCAACACCTTCATCATCACGATAATCGTCTTTCACTGTGAAGGGAGGGATCTCTCACTTCTTCTTCGTCTCCTTTTCTCTTTATCTCTCCTATGTGTGAGCACGCACAAGTGAAGTCCCAAGGAGCAGCGGCAACCCAAAGATTATGGGTAAGGGTATAGAATATTGAAGAAAGGAGAAAAATAAATTATGTGAAACCAACTAAGGAAGCGCATAAACGAGAATGAGAGAACCTTCTAAACCGACGCCTCATCGTCCACTGGAACACCGGCAACCCTAAGATTTACCAAATGAATGCTACTATATTTTCTGTTATTTCCCTACTAAACCCCTCCCCAAATGATAAATTGGGTATTCCAATTTTTTCGACCAAAATAAAAGCGCGAAAAAGTTGGCGCCATAACTATTAATCTCAATTTCCGACAAACTAGAGATATTTCGTCGTGCAAGGTTAGTAATTGTCTATGATTTAGTTTTGTAGCCAATCTATATTATATTAGAGCTTGGGAAACACGCTCGCAATTGATTTGGGATAAAGAGCGGCTGAGATCGATTCATTTACGAAGATCTTACGGTCATAATCACTGTCCAAGTTCACATGTGTGAACGGCGGTTGAAAAACTACCCCCCTCTCTCTCTTCAACTCCCCCCACTATTCAGTATTTACGGTTGAAAAACTACCCCTCTCTCTCTCCCTTTTCTTTTGAAATTTACTAAGAATTATATCAAGAATATTCATCATACTGAAGCAAATAATTCCAAATTGCAGCAATTAATCAGACCCGCTTTTGGAATGGAGATTACATATTCTAAGCCGGCCGTGATATTTGAATAAAAAATTATTTTGCAATACCAATTTCCAAATAACGTCTCTCAAAATTTTTTAAAGAATTCTCATTGTAGTTTTTAAAAAGTTGATGAATGTCAAATTTTAAAACGAAAAATTATGTGCGAGCATTCATTTTAATTTAATATTGATATATATGAAATATAAAAAATGTTTCTCTGCCACGTTTAATCTCACAATCTCAACCGTTTTTATCACGTTTTTTTCCATCCCTATTTTATTACTGCAAAAATTATTGAGATATTACGGTTTACAGTTATTATTTTACATTTAATATTTTACAGTTAATATTTTACGGTTTTACAGTTATTATTTTACATTTAATATTTTACAGTTAATATTTTACGGTTTTATAGTTAATTGCAAAAATTAATTACTCTTTTACTGAGATATTACAATTTTACAGTTAATATTTTACAGTTTTACTGTTTTATGGTTGCGAAAATTTGTATTTGTATTTTTTTAAATTGTTATCGTAATTAACTTAATCAATTTAATTTTTTTCCGACCCGTAATTTCGTATACAAATTTTAAAAAAATAAAAAAAACGTAAGTTTTGTAATTTGAAATATTTATTTTTTTTCTTTTTAACTGTTATCGTAATTAACTTAAGCAATTTAATCCCTCCGTTACGGGCAAAGAGACCCCGTTTGAAAGTCAATTTTTTTAAGAAAATAATATTTTTAGTTGTTCATTTCTATAATATCTGCTTCATTTATTGATAAATTTTCAAACTAGCACCGTGCCATCGGCACGGGCTAGAGTACTAGTTTGTATACAAATTTACTACGAAATGTTATTTTGTAGCCAATTTGTATACGGATTTACTACAAAATTTTATTTTGTAGTTAAACAAGTACATTTATCTATGAATTAATTTTCATAACTAAAAATTCGTAGCTAATTCTACATTTTCTTGTAGTGTGAGTTCGCTCTTGTCGAACTCAACCCTACTTGATTATTGATGAGAATAATTACTTGTGATTATTGGGAATGAAACCCCAGGGTATGATTGGTTGGGTGTTGAACCCGGATTTTGGTTTGAGGATGAATCCCACGGTATGTTTGGTTGGGTGTTGGACCCGGATTTGGTTGTAACGGTTCGATTTACATTTCTTGTTACACATGTTTATTTATGAACATTTATATGAAAGATATTATGCTATGTGGTTTATGTAGGATTATGTGCTTTGGTCATTAAGTGCATGTTTATTGTTGGTATACTAGTAAGATACCATGTTTCTTATATGCTTGTGCATTATGCCATGCCATGACATAATATGCCATACAGTTGCATTTAGTAACTTACTGGGTCATTATGACTCACTCTGTGTGGTTGTTTTTCCCTAGTGTGTACAGTGTTCTCGTTAGTACGCGCAGTGGCTTCGGATGGCGATTTCTAGCAGGTGGTCTTCCGGGCAATAAGCTTGGAGCTAATATTATTATTCTTACTAATTAATTGTGAGACACGAATGTAAAGTTATGTATACTTTACTTGGGTAGATTATGTTAGTATTTTATTGTTGTGATTTTTGGGAGCCGGCTATTATAGCCGAGTTGTTGTATCTTTTAGAAGTTATTTCCGTTGTCATTCCGAGCAAATGTGGCTCGTTTATTCTAGTTCTGAGTTATTGTTGTTTCTATCTCCGACAGCTCTAGTCGTGAGATCTTGGTTGGTGGTTTAGTATTTGAAATAATATTGTTTTAGTTTTATTATCCCTCCGGCATGTTATAGCCGTTGAGTGGTTGTTTATCAGGTTGGGATTTTGTTGGTTTACCGGCCTTTGGTTGCCGATGGTTTGTTGCGCGTGTCTAATGTTGCATCACGTGCGTCAAATTTTTGGGCCGAGAGATTTACTATCTCTTTGGTTGTTTTTATTTTGGAGCTTGTTAGCTCGGGTCCCATTTTATTTTTGCTTCTGCATGTTTTAGTTTTTTATTATTCCGTATCGCCGTTATGGCTTTACCTTTCTGTTTCGAGCTTGATGGTTCATCTTTTGACTCGCACCATTATGCGTAGCAGGTGCTAGTCTGTCTCTTAGCTTGTCCTGATGGCACGACCTTGGGATCTCGTTTTGGGATCCGGATCAGGTCGTCACAGTTATATAATAGAATACATATTTGAAATGTTGAGTTCGCTCTTGTCGAAGTCAACCCTACTTGATTATTGATGAGAATAATTACTTGTCATGAACGAGATCGCTCTTGTCGACCTTGTTCTCTACTTGAGAATTTGTTAAGTAAACACTACTTGGCATTTGCATGAGTCCAGCTGGCATACCTGTCCTTGTACACACACCCCTCCACTGTGGCCATAGTGGGGAAGTAGCCCCTTTGTTCTAACTATTAGAGCGCATTGGTGTGTCTATCCCGGGCATCTCCTCGGAAGGTATACCTACCTTGGAGGGACTTCCTGTCAGGACGATGAGATCTTATATGGCTTTCCTTCTCCAATCCTAAATAATATCATTTTCTGCTGCCCCTTCTAGTTCACATGCATTTTTTTTCCTTGATTCATGATAAATCATAAGCAGTCCACTGAAATTGGACTAATTAAGACACATTCCCACAGCCAAAGTAGCTTGCGCTGTTTTCAATTTTCAATTTATAAGGTACGTAGCTTGGCTATGAAAGTCCTAAATAAACTAAAAAGAGTAGTTCTAATTCATTATAGAATAGGCCTCCGCTCATTCTCTTTTCGACCAAGACAGTAAAATCTCTATAAATTTATAATGTTAGATCGACTATACAAGACATTCTAAGCGAGCAAACTAATGGCAAGTCGTTCAATTTCCAGGCAGAATCATGGGGTATAATCAAGTTATTGATTTAATCCTTTGTTTGAAGTACCTAGCTGGTTCTTGGAATTTTTATTGTTTTGCACTATATGTTTTGTGTTTGTACAAGATTCATTTGCATACAGAGTAAAAATACTTGAAATAAGTGCCTTTCTAAGTGTTTAATATCTCATTCGCCTTAATACCAAACTTTGTGGTAGTTCAACTAATGAAATCTTAACAGTTGGTCCCTATTTTAAGGAGGCCAACAACTTCCTTGGCCATTCAAGTTGAAGGCTCCATTGGGTGGTCTAAAAAAGAAGAGAAACCACTATGTTGAGGGTCGAGATACTCGAAATCGTAACTATTACATCAATGAGCTTATCACAAGAATGAGCACATTTTTTGGGTAGTATTATGAGGTTCTAAGGTTTGATGTTTTTTTCTTTCTTTTCATTTTAAGTTTGAGATAGACTTAACTTTGTTTTTCTTCCTTTCTCTGAGTCCAAGAGGATTTTTTTCTTCTCCATGCCTTTGATTTTGCTACGAAATACAACTAGTTGAATTTATATATACTTGAATCATCAAATATGTATGTCATTTTCACTACCCCTATTTACTTTTGCAGATTTTAGGTCACCTTGAAGTGCGAGAGGACTTGGTATATATGACGTTTGTGATATAGCTGCTTTTTATCAATAAAGAATTAAGCTGGAGGCTCATTTACAAGTTGAGAGACTGACTAGCCACTACAACAAAAGGGGTCTTTTGGGACGCCCGTTTGCGTCCTTATATATACCTTTATAGACACCTTATTTGATAGGACGCAAATTTAGGCCTCCTATCTAAAGGGGTAGCAAAAGGTTAATAGGACTTTTAGGGGCGACTTAATAAAGTATACGTGTTAGGACACCTTTATTCGTCCTATAAATAACGTCCTAATATTTCTTTAAAACAGTAACCTATTGTGTCCTAATATAGTAGTTTAATAAGACGAGAAAAAGCGTCCTAATATATCATCTTGATAGGATGAAATGTGTTGTCCTAATAAATCATTTTGATAGGACGAAGTTTGTCGTCCTAATATAGCATCATGATAGGACGGAATTTGTCGTCCTAATACCAAACCGTGATACGACATGTTTAGGCGTCCCAATAGTATCATTTGATAGGACGCGATTGAGCGTCTGGACAGTAGATTGATAGGACAGCCATGCCCCTACAATTTTTTGAAATTTCGCGTCCTAACAAGCATTTGCACTTCACATATTAGGACGATTTATGGCGTCCTAATTGAATTTTAAAAAATGCTTTAAAACTTTTAAAATATCATTATACTACTATATATTACAAAATAATGAAAACTAAAACATTTCAAATTAACTCTTTAAAAAAACATAATTTTATTCATCCTTAATATCAAAAACAGTCTTATAAACACTACTATAATGTTAGAAAAAAACATAATCAAAGTTGAACCAAAAATCTAAACATTACATAAACACTAAGAGCTAATAAAAAATTGCTCCATTAAACAAAAAGTAAATGTATTTCAACTTAAGCATTTCATCGTCGGACACCACTACAATTTGAAACATGTGTATATATATTAGTATTATGGAAACCTTCACTTCAAAATACAACATAACCAAACACACTCTAAGATAACATAATAAAATGCAACATAATAATGTCATACAAATTCATCCTTTAATCAATCTCACCAAGCTATGAACATCCTTTAGCTACAATCTCACAATCTGTTATATTCTAGGTAAATCTCATCTAAATGTCATTCAAGAAATGCTTAAAACAAGAACAAATAGTTTATGCTCAAACAATAATGAATAAAAACCACACATTTATTTTCCAATCTTCTTCAAGAATGTAAAAAAACATAAATCTAGAAGATAGAAAAAAAAAACAAATCAAATATTATAGTAACTTGTTAGAAAAAATGAATACTCACAAAAATAATTAAAACAATCGAATTTAGTTACCCGAATAGGTCGAGGTTGGTGGGCTGTCGTACGATGGTCTTTGGATGCAACGCCTACACGAACATTAGCATTACCTCTCAACTCCTTTCACTCATCCCTCATTTCTGCCATTTGATTGCTCAAATTCTCGTACTCAATCCTCCATTGCATATTCTCCCTATGAGATGCAGAACGACTCAGAACTTCACCCCAAACATCATATGTGCGGACACCTAACCCATACATGCATGCACGACCTTGTGGATCTTTTCCTAAAACTTTAGAAAGCACATCATCTGCCCCAGGTTCATCACGTGACCCCTCAGGAAGTTGAGATTTTAGTTCTTGCATTTGCTCCTGCAAAATAGGGCATACTAAGCATATTAGCATGAAACAAAATTTGTATAGATTACTATAGGTGAATAGTTAAGTAATGTTAATTAATGACTCAAATGAAAGGAAAGATAAAAAGAAAGTAGATTGAAACTATCACCTTCAACAGACAACAAATGGACACAAGAGATCACTTTGAGATAAAAGGAACAGTCCTGCATTTTTAATATGAAAGTCAAATTCTTCTCCTCAATCTCATTGAATAAGCTTTGTACATAGAAGGGTAGTGTGCATTGTTCTAAAAGAGTTCAAGGCCTAATCATTCAAGGGTTTTTATCTTAAAACTAGGTTCCTTGTTACTTTGCCTATTTACATTACCAAAAATGACATTCCTCTGTTTATGTAATATTTCCAGCCTTTTTCATGTGGCTCTTAATTATCAGTTACATGAATAGAAAAGAAGAAACAATGCTTGTAGAAATATCTGCCAATGGAGTTCCTAAGGGGGCGTGGGGTTGTAGTATAGAAAATGATAGGGATCCCAACTGCTAGTCCTATTTGCTGTACCAGTCTAGGTGGCTAGCGATCACATCGAGGTTCGATTTGAGCTAAACAGTTCCGACCTCTATCATTTTTTTTGATAAGTAACAGTTCCGATCTCTATCATTACTTTTGTAACATTACACAGTGGGAGTTAGAACTCTAGAATCAATAGAACTCGAAGATTGAGATGAAGTACGAGAATCTGTTCCTGATTTTTCAGTTCCAGAGTTCGGTTGTAACCTAAGCAAAAGTATGTTAAGAAGAATCTCAAGGAAAGAGATTGCTCGCAAATCGCAATAGATACCCAAATTTGCAGTTTCGCTCAGAAATGCAGAAACATTTTCCAAATTCAACTTCAGAAAGGCGAAGAAGGTTTAAAACAACGTTAGCCACGCTAAAGAAACGTAATATAGAAGCAGAGTAACAACATCATCAATGGAATTGCTAGTAGAAATATCTTCCAACTTATTTGGGGCAGTTGATTACCTTATATCTGTCAACCATTGCATGGAATTCTGTAGCAGAAATATATTGTTTTAAAATATATTGAGTTGGACTTTTAAAATATATATTAGGACTCATACTTGAGAAGAGCCAATTCATCTCAAATTCCACTAGACTAGAGAAGCACTGAACTTTGTCCAAATGCCAATTTTAATCTTAGCATATTGTTTCAAACTTGGACTCAGATCCAACAAGATTGGAGGCAAGCTGAGCTTAACACGAGGCGAGCCTAATTTTATCAAAGCTTGTCCTAGTTCGATAAAGAACCATTAAAGGTTTGGTTCAATGGTACTTGAATTGACTAGACAATGTAAACACGTGTAAATTAAACAGAGTCCATCCTTTCAACCTCATTTGAATTCTACCTGATAAAGAAAATGCATAAGGCTTCACCATGATATAACATCCTAGCTATTAGCAACGAGTCCTAATCTGCTCTTATCATAAAGATGTACACAATGTTCAATAAGACATGATTTGGTTATAGAAAATTTCTTCTCCAATGAAACCAAGATGTACACGATGTTACTAGACAAACTTAACAAATAGTTTAAATTCTCAAATACCATAACCTTACTATATCCTTGAAATATTCTCCATTACTATAACATCAATCAGTTAACCAATAAGAGAAGAAGATGAAAAAAGTAGAGATTTGAAATACATACAATTGCTTTCGAAGCTTCTTCATTTTTCGAGGCTCCATCTTTAGAATAAAACGCCATAAACAAGTCCATTCGAGATGGATAATATCCCAACTCTTTTTTCTATGCTCAAAACAAAAAACATAAATTCATTAGCACAACTTAGGTAAGATATAAGTACAAACAAAGTTGAGTGTTCGGGTTATAATAATAATAATTCAACCAGAAATGGACAAGGAACCTGCTTATTACCATTTCAGTTTCTTCTATTCTTTTTTATCTTTCACGATTTGGAATGCTATCTTTAAAACATCTTTGAAGAATATTTTCTTGGTGATCAAGCCTCTTGAAAACAAACTTCATAAACTGTATACAAGCTAACAAGCATTTTATGAGGTGTATCAACCAGATGATGTTTGTCTACAAAATCACAGTTCTTATTGCTATATACATCATTCCCTCAATGCTTACATTCTTGCAGCTTCCACGGGCAACTATTACATCACGAACACTAGGAAAAAGGCCCCCAGACAGTGTAAGCCACAATTTCACAAAGATCCTCTACAATATTCATCCAAGAGCAACATAACATACAATTGTGAGACAAATCCAATGGACCTAAAGTTAAACTTAGGATCATGAAATTCCTATTGGGTCACAATTCAAATTTGACTGTAACAGAGCATATATGGGATATATGTATACTATCATACGAGATTTACAATCAAAACTAACTTAACACAATTTTTTTACCAAGAATATAGCAAAAATGTCATGAATAACAGTTGGCACAAATTAAGTTCCACGTGAAACTTTTCATAGAGCCTATTTCATTACTTAATCACCAGCAATTGTATGTTTTGAAAATTATGTTTTGAACACAATTGCTAATCAAGTGATAATGCCCCTTAGGAATGCCATTGGTCGCCGTTTGGGTATCTATTCTTTTACAAGGGAAACATCAAGAATTTGGAGGAAAAAGTTAACAAATTGGAAAACTCCAGACATGATGTTGAATTTTTTTTGAATGCTCAAACCTACAACAATGAAGAAAGAGCACACTCTGGTGTTGGATGGCTGACGGATGTTGAAGAGGTCATAAAGGCTGTAAACGAAGTTGTGAAAGACAAAGATAAATTTAAAGGGTGGTGTGTGAATCTAAAGGACCGATACATCTCGTAGAAGGGCGAGAACAGAAAAGCTCTTTGATGAGGTTGCCATGACTACAGTCTCCCAAAAGATCAAAATTTGTCCAAGATTCAAAGTGATTTTGCTGGCATGTTGGGTTTGACTAGTATTAAGGATGTGGATAATATTATTGCACTGGCTGATTTACTTCATAAAAGGCTAACCAATGGCAGCATAATTCTGGTAATACTAGATGTGTGTCTTTGTCTATTAGCTTTATTACAATATTTTTGGTACTTAAAATTATTTATTGTAATCAAAATATAATTGGGGATTTTGCTGTACTATAAATCTTGGAATAATCCTGCATCACTAACGACCAAACCCCATATCAAATATGATTCACATGGAATTCATTCACAATATGAGCAATTGCGTAACGATGCTTCCTCTGTTCCTAAATACTACTTCTACCATCAAAAGAACTAGGGCATATATAGTTTCACATATCTATCATTCACAATTGAGCAATTGTCTAACAAAAAACCTAAGGCAAATAATTGAGGATGAGAGAATTTTTAAAGGGGCATACCTTTCAATTGAACTACTGTGAATTTCTCTGCAATCGTCAATTCAAAATTTTGGGGACGTAGGGAGAACTGTAGGCGGCGTGAGTAGGGAGAGGCGAACTGGAGGCGGCATGAGTAGAGAGATGGCTGAATAATAGCGGGAATGGTAATTTTTGTAGCGGGAAGGCTAAAAATAAAACCCGCCCATCTCAAAAATGAATTAACTTTCCATTTTTAGTCCGTTCCAAATAAAAGTATTCACATTTTAATATTTTTTTATTTTAGGAAGTAATTTTCATATTTTACCATTATTTTCTTTTTACATTAGGCAAAAAGAAAACTGTGAATGGTAATTTTTGTAGCGGGAAGACTAAAAATATGTGTAAAAATAAAATCCGCTCATCTTAAAAATTAATTAGCCTTCCATTTTTAGTCGGTTCCAAAGAAAAGTATTCACGTTTTAATATTTTTTTAGGAAGTAATTTTCATATGTTACCCTTATTTTCTTTTTACATTAGGCAAAAACTTAGGTAAGACGGTCTTACGAATATTTTTTGTAAGACGGATCCTTCTGCTAGCCCACCGTATATTGTTGGGTTGAGTTGTGCGAGGGTGGGGCTCCGTCTTATGAATTGAGATATATAAGACCGTCTTACAGGAGACTTACTCTTTACATTAAGGATGAGTCCAAATAACACTTAGGTTTTAAAAGAAAATACTTAACATATTAAAATATATAATTAATAGTCGATTAATGTTTTGAATCTAAAACTAAATCATGTTTATACACAAACATAGTAAATAAACCCTTCAACGACTCCTATTACGACACATTTTAACTAGGAGATGTTAGTGTGGCCTATTTTTTTTATTTGATGAGACGCCAATTAATGAGGTACCTAATTAAATAATTTATTTCATCACTGATTTATGTGTCTTGTTATGCCGGAATTTTTGCCCGTTTTTTATGAAATGGCTCCCACAAGAACCGTAATAAATTATTTTACGAGGCTTTACAAAATTATTTGATATTTTATAATATAACACAACAAATGCCTTAATAGGCCACTTTACGAGGTCTTCGGAAAAATCCCCGAACATGGAGTCGCGATATCTCAATTTTCTTGTAGTATATCATTAAAACTGATCGATTGATAAAAACAATATGTGATTATGATTGAAATGGTTACAATGAGTACTCAATTAAGTAGTTGACTTAAGCAGTGATTAACTTGAGATGACCCTTAATCTGAAATCTCTGTAGTTGTTCGAAGTAGGCCTAGCAACTATAACCCGGAATACGTTAACCCACCTGACTCGACCCGAAAAGTACCCGAACCAACCTAACTCAAACCGTTAACGTTTTTGGGTTGAAACGAGAAAATGTTAGATGGAGGGGTTGGGTTAAAAGAGGTTAAACCCGTTACAGCCCGTTTTGACCTCTAGTTTTAATTCTATAAATGTTTGAATTGCTGGAATTTTTTTTTGGGTGACCCGCATTAACCCATTACCTGTTCTAACACGACTGATTTAACCGACCCATTTTAACTTGTTCGATATTCGGATTCTGACGGGTCTCGACCAGCTTCTTCAACCTGTTACCCGCCCCAAACCCGACTCAACACACTCAATTGTCAGACCTAGTTGCAACTAAGGTTAAAAATAAGAAGTAACGATCAAAGGTTACAATATCTAACCTTTTGCAATCGATATGCTAGCGGTAACAAAAGATATATAAATTATTATATTTTATAAAAATATATGAGAATAATGAATAGTGATGGGCTTACGACCCACTAGAGAGATTTGTTTCACAAACCAGAAGAAAGAGCATTCTAACCGAGTTTGAAATAGGCCTAGCTAGACATTGAATTAATTAATTTCCTCCATGGAAGCTAGCATTTTACTGAGTTGGCTAGGTTGTTTGCATTTGTTTTGTCAAACTACTTTCCTGACTTTTATTTAAGAGAAGTAGTTAAATTTTCCAACTTTTATTGACAAAATGTTGTTAAATTTTACGACACTTCATTATGTGTTGGAAATTTTCTAATGAATTGTAAAAATTGTTGAATATTTCCCGACATATGCACGATGCGTTGAATAGTTACCGATTCTTATGAGAAAATGTCAAAAAAATTCCCAACACTTTAAATTGGTAAAGCATTGCAAAGTTCTGACATTAAAACAAAACGCCGTCAATTTTCTGATAAATATGTTAGTTTATTTTCAACAAATATATGGAATTGTAGGGAATTGACTATGGTTATTTCAAACGTTAAGAAAAAAAGTGTCACCAAAACTAAGTTTTCTTTTATTAAGTGCATTTAGCCTTTTTATAGGACGCCTACTTAAAAAGTGTCATATTATCTCAATGGCTTAATGGGATGCTACTTAAAAAGGGTCCTATAACCCTTTATGATAATAGGGCCCAATAATTACGTGTCCTATTAGGTATTATGATAATAGGACCCTATAGAAAGACATCTTATTAGGAACACCCCTAATAGATCCCAATGGCTTATTGAGATGCCTATTTGAAAGGTGTCCTATTAGCCCTCATGGTAATAGGGCCACTAGAGTCTTGTGTCCTATTAAGTATCACCGTAATAGAACCCTGCGGCTTAAGCGTCCTTTTAGGTCTTTTTATGGGATGCCATTGGAGGGCGTTCTATTAAGTCTTGTGATAATAGGACACAAAGAGTAAGGCGTCCTGCTAGGCGGTACCATAATAGGACCATAATAGTTAGGCGTCCTATTGCAACCTTTATAGGATGACTTTTTAGAAGCGTCGTATGTAGGGCGTCCTATAATATCATTTTTGTTGTAGTGAGCCAGGCGAGAAAGTCGTCTTTATTTTGTTTTTGAAAATAGGTGGTTTGCATACTTTTGGAAGCGAAGCTAGTTTTTCTTGTTTTTGGACAATAGATTGCTATATAGCTATATTTATGGTAGGATTCACATTTCGTGTATTGAAGACTAGTATTGGTGCATCTATGAACAAAGTTGTATATGCTTTTTAGTCTATAATATGATGGTCTTAAAAAAAATATGGATGATTATGTTACATGATAGTCATCTACATATTTTGATAGTTATAAGAAAAACAACATAATAATTTCGTAATTAAACAACAAACCCATTACAGGCTAATAACACATCACTTACAAATTATTTTGTAGTTATAAAATAACCCAACAACTACGAATTATTTCATAGTTAAATAACAACCCAACAGCTACAAATTATTTCATAGTTAAATAACAACCTAACAGCTACGAATTATTTCATGGTTAAATGACAACCCAATAGCTACGAATTATTTCATAGTAAAATAACACCCCAACAACTGTGAAATAATTTGTAGTTAAATAAGAACCCAATGTCTACGAAATATTTTGTAGTTAAATGGTAGCCCATCAACTACGAAATATATTTTGTAGTTAAAACGCTGAGGTCTTGCGACAAACTATTTTGAAGGTATTATAGACGCATTTGCGACGAAGACAATTTGCGACAAAATTTTGCGTAGGTAGACAAATTATGCCATTTGACGACGAAAACATTTTTCGTCGCCAATAACCTTTAACGACGTCGCATTGGCGACGAAGATGCGACGAAACTCATTTCGTCGTCAAATGTCATTAGCGACGAAAGTGATATTTTTGGCTACAAATTTTTTCGTAGCAAAATTACTTTTTTCTTGTAGTGTCAACATGTCAAATAGGCATTCTATTATATAACATTTAAATCAAACATGGTAATCAATCCAATTCAAGAGTCTAGAATTATTATTCTTAGTGAAACGTATTGAGAACGTCTTAGGGATTGATCATTGAGCCGGTATTGTTCAATGGCTCACTATAATGGACTCCGTTGAGTCGTCTCTATAAATTCATCCAATAGAGTTTAAACGCTAAATGCATTCTAAACCCTTTTCTAAGTTCTCGTATAGGATAGACTAGGCCATTAATCGAAATAATAACCATAGTCGAGAATTATCATCAATTCATAATTTATGGGGTCTTAGAATCATAATTACTAAAAGTTATTAAAAGTAAATAGTCCAAGAACAATAGTTAGTCCAAGTGAAGCATAGAACACATTTTACTCTAGACTTAGGACCAAAACAACAAGATGAACAATTCATACTTTATGGAACCCTAAAATCATAATCTCTAAAAGTTATCAAAAGTCAATTGTCCAAGAACAATAATTATTTCAAATGAAGCATAGATCACATTTTAATTCTAGGCTTTGGACCAAAACAACAAGATGAACAATTCATAGTTTATTGCACCCTAGAATCATAATCTCTAAATGTTGTCAAAAGTCAATAGTCCAAGAACAATAATTATTCCAAATGAAGCATAGGACACATTTTACTCTAGGCTTAAGACCAAAACAACAAGATGAACAAGTCATATTTTATGGAACCCTAGAATCTTAATCTCTAAAGGTTGTCAAAAGTCAATGGTCCAAAGAACAATTGTTATTCCAAATGAGGCATAGAACACTTTTAATTCTAGGCTTAGGACCAAAACAACAAGATGAACACATCATTCAAAAATCTTACAAACTCAAATCATCATCAAACATGGTATAGACATGGTAGGAGCATGAGAATCATAAGAAAAAGGGGATAGCATGGCATTTCTAGCATACATCCTAAGGGGAATCAATAGCTTACGTTACACCAAGGAAAAATATGAAATGAACAAAATCTAATCGGATAGAATCGTGCTCCTAGTCGATAACTTCAATTTGGTGGTCTCGGATTGACAATCAGAGTTTGGCAGCTCAAGTTATGGAGGAAACACACACTAATCTCCCCTCACCATTCACACACAAGAGCTTGGGAAGAGAAGAGAAATTTACTTGGGAAGAGAGAGAAATTTACTACAATGGATGGCTGATCACTAAGGTGGGCTAATCACTAAGGTGGGCTTATATAGGGCTTATATATGGCATGCAAATGTGGGTGGAGGCTTAGTCCACATGTCACATGGAGGATGAGTGGAAATCCACATGTCTAATGGAGGATGAATGGGATTAGGCTTAATCAAACTTAGTTAGGAAATCCACATGTCTAATGGAGGATGAGGGATTTGGGTCACTAAGGATGGGGGTTCAATGGGTTAAATGGGTCAAACTTAGTTAGGGTCAAATTCAGAAAGTTAGAAAATCCCGAAATATGGAAAACAAAATTTTTCACAAATCAGAAAGTTGAAAATCCCGAAATTGGAAAACTGGACAGTCAATCTTATAAAATCTACCATAAATATCTCACACCTCCAAATGAGGTTATTATTGATTTTTATGAAACTAGACTCATTAAAATATATTTTAGCATTTTAAATTACTCCATTTGGACTTATATTCATCAAAATAAGGTTACTACAAAATCAAGTGCAGAAGCTGATTTCTTGGAAACAGAATTCTGGCACAGCCGTAAGTCAAGATCAAATTGAGGTACTTAGACACCTTGGAAAATTACCAAATTTTACAGGGAGTATCCTAACATATTTAGGTAAAACACACACAACGGGAATCTCAATCACTTTAGTATATTGGTACCAGAATTTTCCCGATGTTTTCCCAAAACAGGACTGAATCTGTGAAGTAATAAGTTGGTCATCTTATTTCCAAATGTAACGAGTCTATGAACAATGATTGTGCAAGCTTTAGAAATACTAGTACACTTGGTCTAGAACTCAAATGAACTTCTTGCA
The DNA here is from genome assembly GCA_013146195.2 of Codonopsis lanceolata. Lineage (NCBI taxonomy): Eukaryota > Viridiplantae > Streptophyta > Magnoliopsida > Asterales > Campanulaceae > Codonopsis > Codonopsis lanceolata. Next base: position 115,557,430 of record CM028377.1, on the reverse strand, counting down.
AGTTTAAAACACAAGTGATACAACCAACGAAGGCAATCTCGAGACACCCTAAGACTCAAACGAAGCAACAATGCTTCTAAACTCTCAACCATGCATACTATGATCAAGATTAATGTTATAAGTCATATATGAAGGGTACTAAGACTCCAATGAGACTTAGTTAAGTGGAAACATGCTAAGATGAATGTTCGAAGCATTAACGACAAAGCATGCAATGCATAGTAGGCATTCAAACGACTATGATCATAACCAACCTAATGTAAGCATGATATGAACAATATGAACTCTGTAACATGTTAAGAAATACGTTAAGCATGTTATAATGATGTTATACAAGTAATGGGCTTGGGTTCTCACATCGTCCCCCACTTAAAGGAATTTAGTCCCTAAATTTAAACCGGTCTCAATGAACAATGATGGATATTTCTCACGCATCTCAAGCTCGGTCTCATACGTAGCTTCCTCGATGACGTGATTCTTACATAAATTTTTGACTAACGTAATCCTTTTAGTACGCAATCTTGCTCTTTTGTAACAAGGATCTTACTCGGTTTCTCAACACAAGACAAGTCAGGTTCAAAGGATATCAACTAATAAGTAAGAACTTGTGATTCATCCTTCATATATTTACGAAGCATAAAGGCATGAAAAACATCATGAATATTAGACATAGAATGTGGCAATGCAACACGATAAGCCAAAGATTTCACTTTCGCTAGAATCTCAAATGGCCCAATAAATCTCGAGGTGAATCTAAGATCTTTGTCAGATACAATGCTAACTGGAACACCATGCAATCGCATAATATTCTTCAAATACGAGGATGCTAACTGAATCAAACTATATGTTATCACCATAAGTATAACATGCTAAGATTTCGTCAATTTATCCATAACAAGAACTAGTCGTAACACTCCATCGATAAAAGGAATTCAAATCATGCCTTTAACAGTCAAGTTACTATCATTGTTCAAAGTAAACCCAGGAGTCTTATTCTCACAATCACTAGGCAATGCTAAGATATTCAATTCTTGAAAACTGTTTTCACATTTGTCACTCCAAATAAAAGTAGGCTTCTTCTGTTTAAATTAGTCAAACGAGTAGTAATCATTGCAAATCCCTCAATGAATCTACAAACTTCGGTAAACAAATTATGAGTCTTCCCCTTAGCAACTGCTTCCAATCTCGATGGATCCAAGTAAATACAAGAGTTAGAAAGTACGTGCCCAAGAAAATAGACATTTTCAAGAAAAACGCATACTTGCTAAATTTAGCAAAAGTTGCTTCTCACGCAAAACAGAAAGAACCACTCTCAAATGATCCGCATGTTCTTCTCGTGACTTTGAGTACACAAGAATATCCTCAATGAAAACTACGACAAAGAAATCCAAATAATTATGGGATACTCGATTCTTTAAATCCATGAAAATTGCAGGTGCGTTTGCCAACTCAAACGGCATCACAACAAACTCATAAAGGCCATGTCATGAAGGAAAAGTTGTCTTCGGAATATCTTCCTATTGAACCAATAACTGATGGTAACCACTACGCACGTCAAGCTTGGAATGAACAACTGATCCATGAAGTTGATCGAAGAGATCATGAATATGCAGTAAAGGATAATTATTAATTATAATCGCTTGGTTTAACTGGCGGCAGACAATACACAACTACAAACTACCATCCTTCTTCTTCACAAATAACACCGGTGCACCCCACGGAGACACCCTCGCTTTAATAAACTCCCTACCAAGAAGTTCCTGCAACTCTCTCAACTCAGTTGGAGCCATTCTATAAGGTGCTCTAGAAATAGGCGAAGTTTCCTGACAATATCTCAATGCAAAACTCTAACTCTCGGTCGGGAGGTAATGCATAATCAGTCGAAAAACATCCGGAAATTCATTAATTACCAGAACTTCATGAAAAACTATAACTTCTTATAATATAGAAGTAGGCATGCTAGTCTCAAGTACACAAGTGAGATAACAAGTACAACCTTGCGTTAAAAGTTTTTTAGCCCGCAAAGTAGAAATAACATGTATATTATTCATGGCATGATCGCTAATAAAAACAAACTCTGGTATACCGGGCATGTAAGATGTAACTATCTTATTATGGAAATCTCATAATTACACTTATAAGAATTTCATATACAAAATGCACATATTTGTACAAGTATAACAATGCACCATTTACTTGTTCTATTCCATTTTGGTAATGGATTCAGTCAATTTAAACTCTAATTTAAACCATTCTAGTTCTCCGACGAAGACCTCTTGATAACCAAGTCAGGGATCATCTGAAATGACTTCAAAAGCTTTCGTCGTATGGGATGCGGGGTGTTTGTGATTCAATACAAGCATCCTCCAATTCGCTCTCATATATGATATATATACATATAGATAGGGTACAAACGTCATGTAACATTGTATTTTAACTCTACTATGCTAGTATAACAAGTATGGAATAATCATGTTATTATCATACATATACACATTCATGCAAGGTAAGGTGGTCTAATATTATTTAGCCAATTTCAAGGAATCTACCAAGTAGTTTTCGTAATCCAAGTTCAAGAAAATTCATGTATGTTATTAATCACACAATTAACCACTTATCAATGGTAGGAATGGAACATCACGATGTTAAGCATGAACAAAGTCACAGACATTAACGTATAGCATAAGATTACTTACTAGTATATTCTTAATCATTATAAGTCAACCCATATATGGTCGACAATCAAGCTAGTCAATGGTAGGCACAACACAATACCCAAACTAATACTTTCCTAATATATTAGGTTAACAATAAGGCAAGAACAAATTTTCAAAATCAGTAGGTAGAATATGTTTACCCACAAATACACTACTAATCCTTTCACATGAAAACAAGTATAGGTTGAAAACAATTTCGAGCATATGGCACGTGATTAACTCTTGGCTTATCACAAATTTTAACAGACCGTGAATGAAAATCTTTCATTATTTGGGATAATCTCCTTAACTAAAATAATATCGGTAAGCAAGTACTCAAGTTTCCTCCAAGCAAGCAAGACTTGAACACATGATCATGAACTACAATGGGTACAAGTATTCATATATCAATTATGAAATATTAATAAGTACTATGGGAGGCTAAGCCATTCCACTCTCAAAACACGTACAACGAATCTTGGCTGTAGTGAATTCCACGGCGATCACTCTTGGGACCGACAAACGATTTCTATGATTTCAAGAAACTAAGCAAGGAAATAATGGATCTATAGTAGCGCAACACCTACTCTTGGTATAACTGCGCCTTGAAAGTAAAACAGGAGAAAGGTAATATTCCTTGACACGAACACTATACTCACGAGAATCTAGATTACAATGAACTTAGAACGCTAAATCCTATTCATTCACGAAGAATCTGCCAATAAGGCACGAAACAGAACACTTAACGTCATGATTCACAAAAGAACTAACCCAACTAGGCCATGGAACCTATCCTGGCTGATAGCTAACCTATAAAGCTCTGATACTAACTGTGGCGATCCGACCCGACCTGGGCTCGAGGTGGAACCGCGGGTCGGACCGCCCAAATAGGAGGGAAACAAGTAAACACATAAACATGCAAGGACTCAATTTAAGAAAATGAAGTTACGCAACATTGGAGATGTAACACGCAACATTGATATAACAATTAAGCGATTAGAAAAAGTCATCGGCGACACTACATGCCGGAACCCAAGCTAGCAATTAATGGACAAGAATTAAATAAGAGCTAATAGGATGCTTAGCAAAAGACTTATACGTAGTGAACTAATCAACAAGATAACCATAGCTCGACTTACACATTGCCGGCATCAAAAGGATTTCAAATACTACAAGTGATAAAACTACAAGTAGTTAGATAAAGGAAACAAGTACAAGTTCTAAACACATTCCCAAGCATAGTCTAATTGACTTGCTTTTAAAACCACGTCCTTGCAAATTACAAAAGAAAGGAAGAGAACATCTAAACCACCTCTTTAACTGCATCGTCAGACCAAAAGAGGAATAAATGGATCACGAACACTGCAAGCCTCAGGGAGAAGGACTTGTTTTGCTAGGATCTAAAGCAGTAAAGGGGAATGGGTAAGTCATAATGACTTGTAAGCTATCAATCATGCATATCATGGCAATATGCAACATACAAGGCAAGATATCGTCACATAAGCATAGAGATCATATATCCAAGATGCACATTGTTTCACATAGGTGCTCATAATTAAATCACATAGGATAAGGATATATGGAGAGCCGGTGCCGCTACGTAGTTCCTACATACAAGCGTTATCTAAAATGTGAGGTGTCAGATGGTTGTGAGTACATCGACCTTCCGAGGAGATGCCCGGGATAGACACACCAATGCGCTCTAATAGTTAGAACAAAGGGCCTACTTCCCCACTGTGGCCACAGTAGAGGGGTGTGTGTACAACGACAGGTATGCTGGCTGGACTCAGGCAAATGCCAAGTAGTGTTTACTTAACAAATTCTCAAGTAGAGAACAAGGTCGACAAGAGCGATCTCGTTCATGACAAGTAATTATTCTCATCAATAATCAAGTAGGTTGAGTTCGACAAGAGCGAACTCAACATGTCAAATAGGCATTCTATTATATAACATTTAAATCAAGCATGGTAATCAATCCAATTCAAGAGTCTAGAATTATTATTCTTAGTGAAACGTATTGAGAACGTCTTAGGGATTGATCATTGAGCCAGTATTTTTCAATGGCTCACTATAATGGACTCCGTTGAGTCGTCTCTATAAATTCATCCAATAGAGTTTAAACGCTAAATGCATTCTAAACCCTTTTCTAAGTTCTCGTATAGGATAGACTAGGCCATTAATCCAAATAATAACCATAGTCAATAATTATCATCAATTCATAATTTATGGGGTCTTAGAATCATAATTTCTAAAAGTTATTAAAAGTCAATAGTCCAAGAACAATAGTTAGTCCAAATGAAGCATAGAACACATTTTACTCTAGACTTAGGACCAAAACAACAAGATGAACAATTCATAGTTTATGGAACCCTAGAATTATAATCTCTAAAAGTTAACAAAAGTCAATAGTCCAAGAACAATAATTATTACAAATGAAGCATATATCACATTTTAATTCTAGGCTTATGACCAAAACAATAAGATGAACAATTCATAGTTTATGGAACCCTAGAATCATAATCTCTAAAAGTTGTCAAAAGTCAATAGTCCAAGAACAATAATTATTCCAAATGAAGCATAGAACACATTTTACTCTTGGCTTAGGACAAAAACAACAAGATGAATAATGCATAGTTTATGGAACCCTAGAATCATAATCTTTAAAGGTTGTCAAAAGTCAATGGTCCAAGAACAATAGTTATTACAAATGAGGCATAGAACACTTTTAATTCTAAGCTTAGGACCAAAACAACAAGATGAACACATCATTCAAAAATCTTATAAACTCAAATAATCATCAAATATGGTATAGACATGGTAGGAGCATGAGAATCATAAGAAAAAGGGGATAGCATGGCATTTCTAGCATACATCCTAAAGCGAATCAATAGCTTACATTACACCAAGGAAAAATATGAAATGAACAAAATCTAATCGGATAGAATCGTGCTCCTCGTCGATAGCTTCAATTTGGTGGTCTCGGATTGACAATCAGAGTTTGGGAGCTCAAGTTATGGAGGAAACACACACTAATCTCCCCTCACCATTCACACACAAGAGCTTGGGAAGAGAGAGAATAAATTTACTACAATGGAGGGTTTAATGGCTGATCACTAAGGTGGGAGGCTTATATATGGCATGCAAATGTGGGTGGAAGTCCACATGTCACATGGAGGATGAGTGGAAATCCACATGTCTAATGGAGGATGAATGAGATTAGGCTTAATCAAACTTAGTTAGGGTCTAATATGAAGGATTAGGGTCACTAAGGATGGGGGTTCAATGGGTTAAATGGGTCACAAATTCAGAAAGTTATAAAATCCCAAAATCTGGAAAATAGAATTTTTTTTTGCGAAGTTACTGGATGGTCAATCTTGTAAAATCTACCATAAATATCTCACATCTCCAAATGAAGTTATAATTGATTTTTATGAAACTAGAATCATTAAACTATATTTTTAGCATTTTAAATTACTCCATTTGGACTTATATTTATCAAAATAAGATTACTACAAAATCAAGTACAGAAACTGATTTCTTGGAAACAGAATTCTGGCACAACCGTAAGTCAAGACCTAATTGAGGTACTTAGAAACCTTATTGGTAAAACACACCCAAAGGGAATCTCAATCACTTTAGTAGATTGGTACCAGAATTTTCCCGCAGTTTTCCCAAAACAGGACTGAATCTGTGAAGTAATAAGTTGGTCATCTTATTTCCAAATGCAACAAGTCTATGAACAATGATTGTGCAAGTATGAGAAATACTAGTACACTTGGTCTAGAACTTCAAACGAACTTCTTGCAAGTTGAAAACACAAACGATACAAGCAACGAAGGCAATCTCGAGAAACCTTAAGACTCAAACAAAGCAACAATGCTTCTAAACTCTCAACCATGCATACTATGATCATGATTAATGTTATAAGTCATATATGAAAGGTACTAAGACTCCAATGAGACTTAGTTAAGTGGAAACATGCTAAGATGAATACTCGAAGCATTAACGACAAAGCATGCAACGCATAGTAGGCATTCAAACGACTATGATCATAACCAACCTAATGTAAGCATGATATGAACAATATGAACTCTCTAACATGTTAAGGCATACGTTAAGCATGTTATAATGATGTTATTCAAGTAATGGGCTTGGGTTCTCACAAATATCCTTTTATGTAGTTGCATCCTAAATTAGATTATCTCCTTGCTTAGTAATTTGACACCGAAAGTAGATAGGAAGTAAGAAATGGGAGACGTTCGAGAAAGAAGTCCGACTAATCAGAAGCTAAAGAGATTCTATGTTTCTATTTTAGCAAGGTGAGGTGAATGCATTTCTTGGTGATGGTGATGGCGTTGCTTACGACCATAGGGATAATAGTGTTAGGGGCAGTGGTGACTGTGGTTTTAGAGATGACAGTGGTGGATTATATGAAATATCAGAAAAAAGTATACCTAATTTTGAAAATTCAAAAAAATTGAATTTGAGTTTGTAAAAAGTGAAATTTAAGGTTGTGGTGGTGGTGTGTCTATCATTGATGGATTTTCCAAATGGTTACTTCGAAGGAAGGAGTAAGGAATTAGAAAAGGAAATAAAATCAAATAAAAAAAATTAAATTTTGGACTAATGATAAAATTTGAGGTGGTAGTGGTGGTGGTAGTGAGTCTATGAATGATGAGGTTGACGAAAGAAAGTGAGGGCTAAAAATTAATTTTTTTGGAGTAATGATTTTTTTAACTTTGAATTTAAATATCAGAAAAAGTATAACTAATTTTGGATTATTTAAATAATTATTTTTTAATTAAAAAAATATTTAAAATATTAAATGGCAAACTAAATGATGAAATTATAACAAATCCCACTTTGTGCCACAAGCAAAATGACCAAAATAATCCTCTTGTACATGATTTTCCATCACTATTTTTAATGCCCATGGACGGGAGAGGATAAAGTGGGAGAAATAGAAAAAACATGTAGGAAAGTGAGACATCATAGGTTGGGAATGACATTATTAGATGTATATGAAAAATTGTAACTATAATAATACATTGGTTGGTGAGTATCGAGATATTAAGCAAAACTATAGCGTGCTTAGTAATTGCGTGTGAATAAGCTAAGAGAGACGTGTTAAGGAAAGATGTTATAATGTCAAGAAGATAAAGAAAAATGGAGAACTTAGTTGACAAATCTGTGCGTTTTGTTAGATAAGAAATTAAGTTAGAATCGATAGGAAAGTCGTTTGAAGAAAGTAGTTCCACTTAACGAAAGCTAAAGATATGTTATTTTTCCATTTTAGCAAGGCAAGGTGGACACGTTTCTTGGTGGTGGTGATAGCTGTGGCCGCATTTGCACGGATGCTGGTGGTGGTGGGGGCGATTTTAAGCGTGACAGTGGTGATTTAGGTGGAATACGACATTAAGCAAAGGAGTAAGAAATTAAACAAAGAAATAAGATAAAATTAACAAAAAATCATTTTTAGGCCAATTGTGTTATTTGAGGTGGTAGTGGTGGTAATGGTGGTGGGTGTATGAATGATGGGTGCATAAATTAAATAAATTCTAAATTTAATTATAAGACAAATTAAAATAACAACATTGCTAGCCTTACAACAAATTTTATAATTTTTCTTACTACTAAGCCTTCAAGGGCAAAAATGTCTTTGTTCAAAACAACTTTGCGCTTGTTCAAATCATAGTTGTAAGGAAAGTAGTATAATTAGTTTTAAGGATAGCATTTTCCTTACCATTTCTCTTCATTCAAGCCCGTCTTTCTTTCCGATGAATTCGTCGATAAGGGTTATGTGTTTTTTGTCAATCGCATGTTTTTACTAGGGTTTTTAGTAAGTATAGTATATACCCTATGATTTCTACTTTAGGCGTGACTTTTGTATGGGATAGAATGAGAAAGATCAGAGATGGAGTTTTGCTAGAATCAAAGAAGGACAATGTCAAAGTTGTGATAGGCGTGACCGAAGTGGAAAGGGTTTGGGCTGGAGATGGCAGCTATTATGGTGGAGTGAGAGATGGGCACTTCCACCGGGAGAAGAGGGAATGAGAGGGTGTGAGATTAGAGTTTTTTACTTTTAATACATTTACCCCCAAAACAGATAATGAAAATGTTATTTTTGCCCTGCACATGGAAGACCATGCGCTATTTAACGTGAATATTCTAACGTCCATCACGGATATGGTGGAAAATGGAAAAAAAATGTAACGTCAGACATCATTATGGGACAAACCTTAGGTTGGGGTGCATTAAACGATTTGGTGGATACCTTGGGGGAAATTGTAATTTGGTCATATAATTATTTTTGAATTATTGAACCAATTATTTATTATTATTTTTATTTAAAAAGATATTTTGAATACTAAATGATTAATTACATAATAAAGTTATAACTAAATCTCATTTCCACCCCAAGCAAAATGTCCAAAATAATATTCACGTGACATGCACATATCATTTTCCGTACGTTACTATTTTTAGCACACATAGATGGGAGAGAGTAAAGTGGGACAAATAAAAAAATAAGGTATGAAAGTGAGACACTTCGTAGGTTGGGGTCAAATGTGAGATTTAGTGTGTAATTTTGGGAGCTAATCATATATTTGCCCCATCAAAATTAGTCCAAAATGCACATTGTCCCCTAAGGTATCCACCAATTCCACTTTGGCCCTCAACGTAATTTTGTAGCATTTCCATATTCCATATCAAATTTGGTGATTGTGATGTAACGTGTGGTAATCATAGTGATAAAAATGGTAGCAAATAATGTTTAAGATCGAGAATTTGCACCAATCAAACCATAAACCATATCAATGGTACCAAGGAGAAGTTTGTTGAAGTTTAAGCTAGGGACGATGAAGACGGATTGAATCATGACGTGCCTCATCAATGTCGTATACATCTGTGATGAGTTCAAATATGAGTTTTGAAATTCATCGTGTATGCTTATGCATTGTGTTTGTGGCTTGGTCATTTAACATCGACAACTTTGATAGCTTTAATTTTTTGTGGGTTCTTATTCATGGCGGCCTTGACACCTGAATGCGATCCTCTTCTTGTGTTTTATCTCTCTTTGATAAGATTCCGCATTATTTTATTTATTTTTCTATATAAAAATTTGAATAAAAGATTTATACACTCTTGAGTTTTATCTCACTTAAAATTTAAACACTACAAGAAAATAGGGCAATTGTAACAAAATATTGCAACATAATTGAATTTAGTGACAATATGAAGTGGAAAAAGTATTTGTAATGGAGAAACTCATTTTACCCGCGTCTTTTTTTGGAAAAAAACTGGAGGGAACAATGCCGCCTAAAATTGCAAGAGGTTTTACGACAATTTTAGATTTTTATTTTTAAAATTGTAATACTTAGTTGAAATTAACCCCCAAATCAGATCTCGACCCTTCTACATCTCTCTCTTGCTCTCGTGCAACCTCTCTACTCCGCCCTTCTCGTCTCAAATCCCGTTGTCTCCTTCCGGCAGCCACACTACACGCCGTCTAACTCATCCTCACTCTCGGGTTTTAAGCTGCTGAAGCTGAGTTCGGTAAACTGATTTTAACAATTTCACTCTCCTCCAAACAAGGTATCTCTCTCTCTCTCTTTCTCTCTCTCTCTCTATCTCGATCTACTGCTTTGTAAAGGGAAGAATCCTTCTTCCATTTTTAGTGATTGATGCGTGCAATTAGGAAGGGGTAATCCCGGAACGTGTTTGTGATTTATATCAAAATGTTTCACATGCTTTAATGTTTCATGTTTATTAGATAAGCATATTCTGATTAGAAAATCTCAAAGTAATCTTGCATAGTCTGCTTTAGATCTAAATGTTTCATTAAAATATTGCATCTTAATCAATTTTTCATGTGAATCACTATTACTCCTACTTTACTGCTTATGTTTGTGATTTTTCATGTGATTTTACTTTCTGAATAGAAAATCTTAAGGCATTTGTAAGGTGAGCAGCTGGTTGCAGGGAAGGGTTTGGAGTTGTTTGGGTTTTGTATGCATCATTAATATGTGTTTTAAAATTAGGCAAATTGATATTATCGATCTTGACAGCCTTGCCCTCGTTTTAATATTTGGAGCTGTGGATTTCCTTGACATCATTTCTAGCGATCCTCATAAAGTTGTCCTGGAATTCTTTTCTGATTTCTCAATACCAAAGTCATGGACTACTACGTTGATTTTCACTATCCCAAAAATAAACTTGCTTCTTCGGCTCAATCAGTCCTACACCTTCTTAAGTTCTTTTCCAATGCTTTCGTGGGACAGAACAATTGAGAAATTGAGATGGAGATGGAAGGTGATAGTCTTACTTTCTGTTCTGCTAAAAACCATATGTATTACTAGAATTCTTTGTTTTCTTGCGTCTTGCACCTGTCCGAGGTTCAACCACATACTCAAATCTATTAGTTAAGTAGCGAAGCATTTTGCCTTAGAAACCTTTGTTCCCTGTACACCAACTACAGTTTCATTCTAACCGCATTGACCTTGAAAAGGACTAGATTATATGGTTCTTGGAGTTGGATTAGGATTACTTCCAATTGTACTGCCCCTGGTACTACATTATCAGCTTCATGATCAAGAATTATAGCTCTGAAGTTATTTATTTGTAGGGCTTGGGTTAGAGTACCTTCTATCAGGCCAAGCAGATTAGGCGATAAATGGGTCGTATCCAAGATCTGAGGAAGGCTTTATGTAGCCTTCTGTTCCCATTACTCATACTTTGGCTACCATGCGTATGCTTGCGTTTTTTGTATCCCTTCGTGATCAACCGCTAATTAAGATATAGTAGCGGGGAGTCAGTTGACCAAACAACAAGTGATTAATCCCTATTTTAGTCTTCTATTACATATAGATATGATAGGTGTGAAGGAAGTTCATTGATATTCCTATGCATAATAAATAAAATCTTACACCAATAAAATAATTTCAGCCCTTAGTTGTTATATGAACTTCATTCACACCTATGAGAGTCTAAAATTCAAGGCTTTACTTTGCAGGGCTTTTTTTTTTTTTGTTTCCTTCGGTGGTAAGCATAGTTGAATTGGAATTGGAATTGGATATAGTTCCAAGGAAAAAGACATGGAACTGAAGTATTTTTTTTGTACGAGTTACTATGCTTTCCTGTACTCTCCAATTTCAGCAGAGAGTTATACCTAATGAAAAGACAACAGGCTGATAGCTGGAGTACTAGCAAGGTAAGCGCCATTTCTATCGTTTATGTTTATCTTTCCCTTGTTTCCTTTTCAATTTTAATTAGAAATTATGCTAGACTTTCTAGTAGTGTGTCAACTACATCAAGTGCAGAGCCAAACTATATGTAGTTGGTCTCCCACCAACTCTTTGATTACAAGAAACATAGTAAATTAAGGAGTTGAAGATTAATGTAAAAATAAGGATGCTCTTAGTTGTGTTACAGTTTCATGCTTTATAATTTTGCATCAAATGGAACTCCCATATACTTGTTTGGTTAAATAACATTTTTTATAAGTGAAGGTTTCAACTTGGCGTCCAAGTGTTTATGTTGCTCAGCCCCTTCTTCAGAAACTTTTGATCATGTCTTCATTGAAGGTGACATAGCCGCTCCTGTTTGGTCCTTCTTCCATAATGTTTATGGTTTATCCCCTTCTGGCCATTCTATTCGTCAACGATGTATGTCTTGGTGGTTGAAGGGGGGTTCTATCATTTATGCTGTGCTCCCGGCTGTCATATTGTGGAACATTTGGAAGCATCGGAATATTTCTTTGTTTGAGGGTACTTGTAACTCGGTTGCTAATGTTATTTGGTGTATTCAAAATGAGTTGCAGAGTATCCTTCAGGCTGCGAATTATAAGCGTTTACGTTGGAATGGTCCTGCTTTAATTGTTGGCAAGTCTAAATTAATCTCTGTTTCTTCTGTGGCTTGGTGTAAGCCTCCTAGTGGCATTGTTAAACTCAATACAGATGGTGGTTCTAGGGGCAACCCTGGTCTTGGTGGTGGTGGTGGTATTGTTAGAGATTCTGATGGTCTAGTTCTGTTTGGCTATGCTCTATTTTTTGGACATTGTTCTAACACTGTTGCTGAAGCCCGAGCTCTTCTTCATGGGGTCCGTTGGTTGGCTGATAATGGATTTCATAATTCCATTGTGGAGATGGATTCGGCTTGCATTTTTGGTTGTCTCACTTTGGGTCACTCCCCTCCGTGGAGCTGCGCTTACATTATTCGGGCCCTCCTTGCCTTGCAGCGTATTCATAATTTTTCTTTTGTGCACTGCTTTCGAGAAGCCAACTCTGTTGCTGATAGCTTAGCTAATTATGCTATGGATATGAATCAGAGCTTTGATTTTCAGTCTTCTTCTGCTGTTCCTAAGACTATCAATGGTGATATCAGATTGGATGCCATCGGTCTTCCTCGTCTTCGTATTGTTTAATGTCTGTGTCTGTAGTTGGTTTTCTATTTTTTGTCTGGATTGTTCTTTTTTCGCTCATGTATTTCCTTTTCGAGGTAAGGCTCCTCTGTCCTCCCATTTATAAGGGCAAGGCTGGTTGTGTGACGACCCGACCCGGACCCCAATGCGAGATCCCGAGTCGAGCCGTCCAAATAATCAATAACACAAGCATGCATAAGTAGGATTATAAAATTCATGTGGCGCAACATCGCATACAAACAACAACTCGGCTACACTTGGCCGGAAAAGCAACCTAAAATAAACAAGTCATCGGCGACGTTACAGCCGGAACCCAACAACTACTCCTACTATTATTAACACATGCTTATAATAACCTCAACGGCCACAACATGCCGGAGACAACAACAACAACAATTAAACGAGCTTTAGCGAAGAAAACCGTAGTGAACCATACACATATAAACAGGCTCGACTTATAAGTCGGCATACCAAAAGATTACAAGTGTTAAGTAGTTAAGTTACAACAACAACACAAACCCCAAGCCAAGTCTACATGACTTGCTTCCCAACGTCCTTTCCAAAATAAAAGTCTAAACAACAAGTCCAAAAGATCCACCTTGCAATACAACAACCAAAAGTGGAATAAGCGAGTCTATCTCGTAACGTCTCCTCGGCTCGGATCTAAGGAAAGACAAAGCAAACAAATAGGGTAAGTCGAGAGACTTAGTAAGTTACTACAATGCATGTTCATGTTATAGCATGACATTTATCTCAGTTATAATACATGATCATCCTATAGCACTTAGCACATTGTTCACATAAGTGCGGGAAATTAAATCATACAAGTAGGATATGATATAGTCACGGCCGCTTCGTAGCTCCTGCAATAAAACTTTATTATACTTTATCGTGCAACATTGATGCTCTGTGAATGCATCAACTTTTATCAAGTACCACTCGATCTAGATAGCAAGCCAATGCGGCACTTAAGCGATGGGGCTACTTCCCCATTGCGGCCAACAATGGAGGTGTGTGTGAAGTCCCAGGTGCGGCGATCCATAGCGAGCACGAATCCCATAATTCGTGAAGGCGATGCATCGTCCCACCTTGACCCAATAAACAAACCAAATAATGCCAGCTGGACTCAATGTGATGCACAAGTAGGTATTTACTTGACTAAACCAATCAAAGACCGAATTCGACAAGAGCGAACTCGACCAACCAAGTAGGGTATTAATCTCTACTATAAAGTCATATCAAGGCAAATAAATTGCACAAACCAACCTTTCATAAAACTTGTATAAACCATCAAACCAATCTCATACTTGAGTAAACCAAATCAAACGGTGTTCAAACTTCGTAGGGATTGAAATTAGAGTTCAACACGTTCAAATATTCCCTAGAGTCGACTCCGTTGAGTCTTTGCTCTAAATTCCCAAATTTGGAGAAATTGAAGCTATGTGCTTCATAACCCAACCTAGGTCATTTCTAGGTTCAACAAGGTTGTAAATTCACCAAGGCAATGCCAAGTGATTCATGTATATCATAGAGTTCATTTCATAGGATAGAACACATACAACATAACAACATTTAATGTAGGCACCATTTAGGGCATTCTCATGTGAACAAACTTCCAACAACAAATAATGTACATGTCTCTAACATGTTTAAAACCTTAAATAGACAAGATGAAAGAATAATATAGACTTTCACAAGCAAGAATTCAACCTATACATGCTCCTAACAAGCTCAAAATCTCAACATACAAGAAGATAGCATAGGAGGCATACATGTGCCCTCATTGACCTCAACCACCATAGGCTTTGTTTCCTTAGGGTCAATGAGAACTAAAAGAAGAAGATGAAGAAGAAGGTAACTTACAAGTTATACTCCAAAGAAAGCAAATGAAGAAACCAATCGGATGGAAATGTTCCTCTTCTTGAGCTCTACAACTTTAATGAAAGACTCTCGGGCAAATGATGAATGGATGATGAAGGATGGAGATGAGAACCTCAAGAAACCATGGAAGAGTCTTGGAGAAGATGAAAATTCGTTTTTGAAAGAGAACTCAGCAAATGAGGAGGAAAGGAGCTGATTTGTGGCTTATAAGTGGTCAAAGGGTGAGTGGGACAAGTGTCAACAACTTGTGGTCCCTTTTTGAATCTGATTTGTGGCTTAATGATCCACTAATGTAATCTTAACTCATCATTAAAAACTAGTTAGGGATGTTAGGACTTAAGTGGGAAGGGTTAGGGAGGTTTAGGATAGGTTTAGATAGGTGTTCAAGGGGTACAAATCGTCCAATTCCGAAACAGGAGAAAACAATCCCGTAGCAGAACAGCAGGTGAGGCGGGCGCCTCACCCAAGGCCATGCGGCCGCCTCAACTACTGAGGCTCTCCTCAAGTTCAGACCACTCTCCAATTGCTCCCTGCATTTGAGGCGGGCGCCTCACCAGGTCCCATGCGGCCGCCTCGGCTCCAGAACCTCTAAAACTTGATCTAAACTTGATCTAAATGGTCCCAAACTTTTGGGCAACCATTCTAAGGTCTAACCCAACTCAAAACAAGTCGGGAACGCACCCGAACAACCCCCGGAACAAGATAGAACAAGGCGCGAACCATGCGACGAATAAACAACGAATCAAACTACAATCAGACACCAATCAAACTAGGATATCTTGGACATGAAAAAGGTTTGTTTCAACATGATTAAGACCTGAATATAAAGCCAAGAACTCAACGAACACTTCGTACGTCGAAATAGAAGCAAATACGAGCAACGAGAGGAATCGCTAAGGCCAAATTCAACGCGATTAAACCGGCGATTCAACAAACAAGTTTATATGATTCTAAACATGTTATGGACTTCTAGAATGACTTATGAATGATTCTAAAACATTTATATATCAAGTAAACATGCTCACAATCAACCAAGAAAGTATAAAGACAAGCATAGAATGCACATGCAAGATTATGGGGCGTTACAGGTTGTCCCCCTCAAGTTTGTACCTTTATCTTTTTTAATAAAATCGTGCAGGGTGCCGCCCCTGTTTCCTAAAAAAAAAAAAAAAAAAGGATATATCAAACTATATATCATACAAGTTCACTATCAAACCAATAATTACTGTGGATTCCCGAGGTCGGTGCGCCTGCGCCTCGCGCGCCCTTGGATGGGGGTGCGCGTACGTGCGGATGCAGTGACATCCTCTGCTCTCGTTCCACCCTCCCTTGTTTAGGGGAAGACGAAATCAAAAGTGTGAGAGGAGTGCTGTCTATGATACCGCGTTGGAATGCGCCTCGGTTGCCTTTAGTGGATTTTTAATCCAATATGGGAACTTATGGTTTCCCGTATCAACTTATTCCTTTTTTAGGGGATACCAGGATATGGGAAGGCATCACCCTTTCATTCCCATTTTCCCTTTGTTAGGGGAAAACGGAAAAGTGCAAAAAAGGATGTTGCAGCGCCCCCACTATGGATTTTTTTTAAATAGCCTTATGACCCGTTTCAGATCACTATGGGAGCTTTGGGTTTCCTGCATCAAGTTATCCTTTTTTTAGGGGATACCAGGATATGGGAATACATCACCCTTCCATTCTCATTTTCCCTTTTTTAAGGGAAAAGGGAAAAGTGCAAAGAAGGAGTGTTGCGAGGCCCTACTGGATCGAAAAAGTTTTAGAGTCACCATCTTTATTTTAAGGCAAAATAAAGCAAAACCAAAAAAGAAAAAAATAAACCAGAGAAAAAGAAAACGGGTTCGGAGGCTAAGTTACGAGTTGGGAAGGTGCTAGGCACCCAACTCGGCCTTTCGGTCTCAAAAGAGTTTTTGGCTAAAATATGTTTATTGTTATATTTATTTAGCAGATAAATAAAACATTCAAAGATAGGAAATTAAAACAAATACATCCGCGGCTACATTATTTACGGACTTGCAGCCATTTCCTTACAATTATTACAAATGTATTTAAAAATATTTGGTCATTATAACGGCTCTTTTACATAATATTTCCTATTCTAATCCGGGCAGCACAACAGCTTATATTGACTACATTGTGTCGGATTTAAATAACAACTTTAAAATAATAAATAAACTAACGAGTAAATAAATAATATAAAACGCCCTTATAGGCTTTTTACCTTTTAGAGTGGTAGTGTGCTAGCTCTGTCCTTCAGGAAGAGGGAGTCTTTTTTTTGTTGTTGTGTGGTTGTTGTTTTGATTTGGGCAGAGTGACTGCTTATTTTGGATGACTGGGGCTTGTTCACTCGGGCAGAGTGACAACTTATTTTGGTAGGTTTTGACCTTTTTGGTTGGGCGGAATAACGGCTTAGCCAAATTTACTCGGGCGAGTAACGCTTACTTTTGGGATTTTGGGTGGGCCGGGAAGTAAGGTGGATACCTAACTACTAGGCTAGGGATCACTTATAACCGGTGGATATTTATTTTGGCGGAGTTTGGACGGGGTTTGGAGTCTTTGGTGGGCTTCACTCACCTATCTCACACCTCTCGCTAACATTCGCTTCGAAGGAATGCAGAAGAATTCTTTCAGTGCTTCATTGGGATTTTTCTGCTCGCAATTTTAACAACTGAGAAGGGTGCCCCGCTCTCTTATTTATAGGTGGAGTGAAGGAGTCATCGGGCATTTGTCAATTTCTTCAGCCGGCTTCCTTGGTGTGTACCGCGGCCTTTACAATTTGTACAATGCGTTAAGTCGAGAGGCCACTGTTCACTCCTTGGCACCGACATATCATCCCCTTCGCGCGGCGCCAAGACCTCTTTTAGGCCGCGCCAAGCCACTATTCCTCTTTCATTTTTGACATTTTCACCCCTCGCATTCACTGCTTTATGATCCTCGCTTCCTTTCACATTCTTGACTCCTGTAACTTGACATTTGTTAAGTTTGAACAGTTCTTGATATCACATGTCAGAGTCACATACCAGGGGTACGAAATTGGGGTGTCTACAGAGCCGCTCAACGATGGAGTCTACGGGTAACCCAAGGCTTACTGAGTAGACGTACATCGTTGATAAACAATAGACTCTCCAATTTCGTTCAGTTTAAACTGGAGAGAAATGCAATTGATAGAAGTTATAATGCACAGTTTATCATGCTATCCAAACTCCATAACCTAGACATATTTAGTCAGTTATAGCAGGTTATCGTAGTTTTTAAGCAGATATGAATTTAAAGTGCTCTGATGGTCGGACCTACTAGTGTAGGGTTCCTACGTATTCCTTAATAAATGAAATCAGACCAAACGTAGTTCAGGCCAAAAACCTAAACTACAACCAAATGAGGATGTCATGTTCTTCGAGTGAAAACCCGATCAAGAACACAACAGGAAAAAGATTTTTGTGTTTTTTCGAAAAGTCGTATTCAAACGATCGCGGACGGCCGTTTAAATACGGTATGAAGATTTGAATGTTTTTCGGAAACCATATTTCAACTGGTCAAAACCTGTCATTGAAATTGAAATATGTTAAGAGTCATTTTCAAAAATTTGTGTCTGGCTGGTTAATACCTTGTTTCTGAACACAACTGAAAACTTATCAGATTTTCCGAAAACAGTACTCGACCGATACAAAATCCGTCATCGAGCACTACAGAGAAAACATTCTTCAAGTTTTTTCGAAAACCGTGTGAAGGTGGAAAACATTCTTTTTCCTTTCCTTTCTTTCTCACTCTCTCTGTTTTTTTTTCAATATTCCTCTTTTTTTGTGTTTTTTGAAATATTCATCTTTTTTTTAAAATCAAAAACTCCTTAAAAAGGGTTTTCTTTTATTTGAAAAACAAAACAAAACTCTTTTAGAAAAGACTTTTCTCTTATTAAAAAACAAAAATTCTTTTAGAAAAGACTTTTTCTTTTATTATTATTTTGGAAAATGAAACTCCTTATGAAAGAGGAGTTTCTTTTTATTCTTGAAAAATAAAAATCTTTTTTTTTTAACAAAAACTTTCCTTTAAAAAGGAAATTATTCTAAAGTCAGGGTAAGAATACTATACCTTTCTTACCTTTTTCGTGCTCGGGTGGCTGCCGCAAATTCGGCTGATTTTGACATTTCTGCCAACCTTGCCTTTTCAGGCTGGGGACTTTATTATTATTATTATTTTCTTTTTCTTTCTTTCTTTTCTTTTCTTTTTTTTTTCTTCTTTTGCCACTGAAAATTTTTTCTATCTTGATTCTGTGGCTGACTAGCTGGGGATATTATTTTCTTTGTCCTCTGATGGATGGTCGTCGATTTTTGGTTAACAAAATTAACTTCGTTAACTCTTTGTTAAGCTCAGGGATCATTTTGAAAATTTTGGAACTTGAGGACTTAAGTGTCGCAACTTCAAACATTGGAGGGGGGGAAAGGAAAAAATCCTTTTCCTCCCTTAAAATGGACGGGAGTGAGGGAGAGGAGCCTACTGCTCCTTCTCTTCTTCTTCCTTTCTTCTTTTACTTTCGCCATTGCTACTGCCTTCCGTTTCTTTTTCTTATTTTCTTTATTTTCGCTCATTTTCTCAATTTTCTTCCGCTAATTTAAGTGTTTTATTTAGCAAATGGCATCTTCTTCTCGATCCAGGAAGGGGAAGGCTCCCATGCGCCCAGAATCTGACGAGAGGAGGAGATAATTTCCTCCTTTGATCCGGAATAAGCTCGAGATATCGATACTCTACCGATGATTGGGGCAATATCTTGCGAGATCGGGATATTCACGTGTCCAATCTTCCTCCCAACGCTGTAAGTTTCTTTTTTTTTTTCTAGATTTTCCTAGATATACTTCAGATCTGCTACATTTCTGCACTGTTTGGGACTTTTGGAGCACTTTTGACTTTATTAGTAATGCATATGCATGTCCTATTTATGCCTAAATTATGTAATTAAGTGATGATCCATGAAATTTATATGATTTATTTTTGAGATGCATGATTGAACTAGTGGTCACTATTTGACCCTACTATGCATGATTTATATTATAAATGCAAATGAGGTTATATGATGCATGTTTTACACTAAAACATATTTTTGCATGCAATAGAATCACGAGACGGACTTTTCGGGATATAATTTAAATTTTCCGAAACGCATTTTTGGGCATATTTTCGGATAAAGACGGGACAAAACAGATATATTTCATGCCCTTAGATTCATTTTTCATGCATGCAAATGCTGCAGGGACATAATAAATGCCACAAAAATATTAATTTTGATGATTGGTGGAACTTTATTTTCTTTTTAGCGTACCCCTGTGGCAGCTTATTGGACAATGAAATGCATATGATGGATGCATGAACTACTCTATTTGATGCATATGTAATGCAGAACAACTATAGGATGATGCATGAATATTTCCATACTTTATTATTTACATGGTAAATGCAGTCTAACATGCACTTCTATGATGCTTAGGATGCAAAACTAACTATATAAATGCAAAACAAATTTCATTAAAAAAAATTGTTTTTGTTTGTTTTTTATATACATCTTTAGATGTATTTTATATTTTATTTTATATTTTTGAAAGAATGTAAAAGAATATGGTGTGTATGTACAACATATATACTCTTTTTTTAAATATTTATTTATCTTTTATATTTCACATAAAAGAATGACGTTTAGCGAAACTAAATGTTTATTTACATGTGAATTTATGTACATGTATAAAAGTGGTATGTGTTTACTTATATTAAAATGTCATTTATTATATTTTTTTTATTATATGGACAAAGTGGTTCTTTATTTTCTAAAAGAATGTAAAAGAATATAGTATATTTTTTTTAAAAAAAGAATACGTATTTTATTTTTCTTTCTTATTATTAAAGAAACTAATTATTCACAAGTATTTACTTTTGATTGCTTTTTTTTTAGCATGCTGTAATTTTAAAATTTATGAAGTACAATGCAAGCAACATGCTTATTATCTATTCATACTTATTTATTAAAAGACTGTACAGAGAAGAAAAAATAAGGATAGAAGACTTACCTTTTCCCCTTTTTTTTTAGATTCGCAGGAAATTCCAGAGGGTACGGGCATCATGCGCCAATGTCGCTGAGATTTATGACATACTGCCCGAGGCGGCGCAGCTCTTGGTGGAGGGGTCTGGTTTCAGTGTCTTCATGCATGCTTTTACCCACTTCACCAGCTATTTGCCCATCTTCGATATGCTCAGGGACTTCTGGTGGGACACCACCCATACCTTCCACTTCAGCTGGGGGGAGGCGACCATGACCCCGTGTGATTTTGCCGCGATCACGGGCATTCCTACCAGCATAGGGGAGACCTTAGCTCCTGATTTCACTCTCCGTCGGCGTAGGGAGGAGGTAGTGGACCTCCTGGGTTTTGAGCCGGAATTTAAATCGACGGATGAGATTCTTATCTGCAGCGTTCGGAACTGGCTCCTTGACAATGTCGGGCGGGTGCCGGCCAATGATGTAGTTGACGTGACTCGAGTGGCGAGAGCGTTTCTATTTTTCATTCTTGGCACATCGCTCTTCACCAACTCCTCTACCACCCTGAGGGTTTCCGTCATGGCTTGTCTGGCAGATTTTGAGCGGATCCCTTTGTATGATTGGGGACAGGCAGGCTTGGCTGAGTTGTATGCTTCTATGGATAGGGCCAGCCGGAATGACTCGCCGACTCCGAATGGGTTTGCCCCGGCGTGGGAGGTATATGCCTTTTCCTGCTTTTCTCTCTCTTTTTTTTACTCTCTTTTATTTATTTATATATTTTTTATTCTTTCTCTTTTTTTTTGACACGTATATATATTTTATTGATAACACATTTTTTTTGTTTTTTGTTTTTTTTGCAGGTCTGGGCCTTCTCATTTTTTCACTTTT
The DNA here is from genome assembly GCA_013146195.2 of Codonopsis lanceolata. Classification (NCBI taxonomy): domain Eukaryota; kingdom Viridiplantae; phylum Streptophyta; class Magnoliopsida; order Asterales; family Campanulaceae; genus Codonopsis; species Codonopsis lanceolata. The sequence goes on along the minus strand of CM028377.1, from coordinate 115,535,514 downwards.
CGCCGGGTCCTCTCATTCGGTGAGTTCACCAGCCGCCATACCTGTCCCAGTACATGGATGATAATAGGGTTTATCCGACGCAGGACGGTGGTTGCAAGGATAAGGAAAGAGTGCTGGAGCGGATTGTTAGCTCGAGTCCTGGTACTGTGCACTTCTTTCCTTGGGAGGGCCTGGAGGGGCATTATGCAGTTGCTTTGGGACTCAGCCGCTACCGGATATTGATGGTTTCCATTATGGTGGATTCCTTATACATGGGCGAGCGGGTGAACCGTCAGCATCAGTCCGTTTTAGTAGCTCCAGTGGCGCCTCCTCGGCCTCCTTTCTGGGTGATGGAGCCAATCGACTGCCCAACAGGTATCAGTACCTGGGGAAATACCTCATGCCAGCGACAGATTATCCAATGATGGCGTATGAGGATTTCCTGAGATTAGTGCTGCATCCCCTTTTTCCTGCTCCTGTCGCGCCCAAGCGGTATTCTGATGCTTCTGTCAGGCCAGGGCCATCTACTTTATCTCTCGACGAGAACCTGATGTTTACGGAGCCTGATGATATCTTCTCTACCTTCAAGTATCAGTGGGGAGGTAACACGGTAGAGCAGGTTCTTCCTGATGTTGAGATCCCCGAGGAGCGTCGGGTCCCGAAGCAGGCTCCTTCGGTAGACACATTTACCTTTATTGTCTATCTCTATATTTATTATTATTATTATTATTATTATTTTATTCATATATATTCTCTTTTTTTTAGACTAACACATTCACTTTTTTTTAATTCTTTTTTTTACATAGGTGAACGTGTCTACCTATAAGAAGCTGCTGCGGGGCTTTTTCAGTATCAGCAAGCTTTATTAGAAATTTGCTGACGAGTTTTCTTGCAGGGGGAGTAGCACAGCGCGGCGACCCAAACGTCGAGGTGATGATGATGACGATGATGATGTTGGAGTCGAGCGGGCGAGGTCGGGGATCTGAGGCGATGGCAAGCGGGTCCCTGGGTCATGGGTGGTGGCCTTAACAGGAGTCAGTATTCCCGAGCACATAAGCTTCTTGATTCCTGCGAATATTAGTACCGTTCTTGTTTTTTTATACATTTTTTTTATGTAAAAGAAACCTGTACAGATATTATGATATAATGCAATATAATGTATATGATGCAATATATTACACATGCAAAACAAAATTCACACATAAAATAAAGCTATACCAGACATCTAAAAGTTAATGGCATGTTGTACTTTAAGAAAGGGAGTTTATGAAAATACACCTTTAGATCGGAGTGGGCTTTTCAGGTGATATCGGAACAGGAAAACGACCACTTCCCTTATTATTTCGGTGCCCTGTGGCTATTGAGCCCGTGCTCAAAGCTACCTTTCATAGCTTTCCTTCCTTTCTCGCGATCAGACGTAGGAGCGGTGGGCTGTCGGACAATTTTTTTTTTTTTTTTTTTTAGGAAGCGGGCGGCACCTGCGAATTTTATTAATAAGGAAAAGAAATACAAACGAGAGGGGGACAAACCAGCCTGACCCTTATAAAAGGGGGGGCAAAGGAGCCTAACCTCAAACAAATGAGAGTACAATAAGAGGAGCAAAACTTAAGGCTAACTCTTCCTTCTAAAATTGTAAAGACCCAACCTATCATGCATAAGAGCTTGACGGACAGTATTAGGGAGATCAGAAACCAGGTTATAACTTGTAAAGCCTCGTGATCGTGCGCAAACCGCAAGCCTATCAGCAAGAACAAAATTTTGTTCTCTATATACATGAGTAATAGAATAATTGCCCAGATGTGAAAAACAGTCCCGAAGATTATACTCATACTTCCAAGGAGCACTATGCTGCCGAGTTAAAACCATAACTGCAACCATAGAATCGGATTCCACAATCACATTATCAATATTCAAATTCCGACATAAGCGAAGCCCATCCCGCAAAGCTTTAATTTCAGCACTAGTATTGGTCCCTAGCCCGTAGAAAGCAGAGAAAGCAGTCACCATAGAACCTTGGTGATCACGCAAAATGCCACCACCCGAATGATATCCTTGCATAGCTGAGCCATCTGTGTTAAGTTTATAGAAACCAATCAAAGGAGGAGACCAACATACCCAACAACCCTTCCTGAAGGTTGGACTGATAACAGGGAGACCAAGTCGCTCCATACCCACTTTAGCCATGATAGAGATAGAAGATTTGGGACGAAAGACTGAAAGCATGTCACGAAGATGACCCTTGACACGAGCAATGATATTACCCGATTGCATTGGCAGAGAGTCAAAGATAGCACTACACCGAGCTTTCCAGATTTCCCAGCAAGAGAATAAAAATATACCCACGCAACATGCACCAAACTGATTGCGGGAAGAGCTATCCCTACACCAGGTGATAAATAAATGTTCGAGAGACACATACAAACCACTTTTATAGAAAATGCGCGCAAAATAACCCCACACATCCTTGGCTATAGCCGAAGTCAGAAACAAATGCCCAATAGATTCACAAGCCGGGTTAGGACAACACTGACACTTCGAAACAATAGGAACTGCTTAATATGTAATCGCATGTCCACGTGAATTGCACCATGAAAAAGTTTCCAAGCAAAGCAACTGATTTTGAGAGGGATCCAAGGCTGCCAAATTTTTGAGGCCCATGATATATCTGGAGAGTGAGGACGGATAACCTCCAAGAAATCTGAAGACCGAAATCTGCCTGAATTAGATAAGGTGGAAACCAGCCGATCTGGCACTCCTTGATCGCACCTAACATTACGGGCCATCTGCTGGATATGAGGCGGGAGGAGCGGCAAAAGCTGATCAATAACTGACAAGGCCTGGTAAACCGAGAGATTGGCATCAACAGGACGAGGACCATCCAGAATCTCGCCACTCCAGTTGTCAAGCCAGAAGGACACTCGGCCTTCACCAATTATCCATCTACAAAAAGAAACTAGAGGAAGTTGAGTCATTATAGCATTCCACTGAGGAGCAGCCACAACACTGCTGAATAATTCCCGACCATTGCCATATTTATTGCGGACAAAGCGAGCCCACAGACTCCTACCATCCAAAGCACTCCAAGCCATCTTCGTAAAGACCTCATTAGACCTCATTACGATTAAGGGAACGCACGCCAAGACCACCCTCATGAAAAGGCCGCATATAGAAGTCCAAGAAACCCAATGGGTCCGATGGCTACCCATAGAACTCCAAAGAAATTCAGCCATAATGGATTCGAGCCGCTGAATCACCGATGAAGGAACCCGAACAGCTGCCAAAGTATATATAGGAATGCTGCCAAGAACAGCTTTCAATAAAGTGAGGCGGCCCCCCATGGATAGAAACCTTGCCTTCCAACCCGCAAGACGGTGACGAAGCTTAAGCTCAATACCTTCGAAATAAGAACACTTCATTCTACCATAAAAAATAGGAATTCCCAGATAACGTATCGGAAAGGATTGGCGAATACAACCAGACCATTCTGCAATATGACGAGCTTTGGAAGCTGAGCAAGATTCATGAACATAAAATCCGCTTTTTTGAAGGTTGATTAATTGCCCCGAGCTAGCCTCATACTTAGAAAGAAGACACCGAAGAGCCAAGACCGACCTTTTCGCCGCATTACAGAAGAGTATCATGTCATCCGCATAGAGAAGATGAGTTATAAGAAGACCTCCACGACCATGAGAAAAAGGAGCAATAGACTGATCTGTCACAGCTTTGTTTAGAGCCACAAATAAAACTTCTTGAGCGAGGATGAAAAAGAAGAGGAGATAGACGAGATCACCTTGGCGCAGCCCGCGTGGATGAGAAAAACCAAAGCTTTCCCCCTGAATACGGATAGAGTACCAAACATTGCTAATTAACCGAGCAACCAAATCACAAAAGGAGGAACTAAAGCCAAGAGTCAGAAGAGATTTTTTGAGAAAATCCCATTCCAATCTATCATAGGCTTTAGACATATCAAGTTTGAAAGCTACATTGCCACCCCGACACTTACGACCAATTCTGTGAATCATCTCCTGAGCAAGAGCTATATTCTCCTGAATGCTTCGTCCCTTGACAAAACCAGATTGTTCCCATGAAATAACAGATGGTAAAATAGTAGCAAGACGGGTAGCAATAATCTTGGAAATAATTTTACTGGAGAAGTTACACAAGCTAATAGGACGCAAATCAGAAAAATTATTGCGATTCTCCACTTTTGGAATAAGGACCAGGGAAGTGGCAGCCATACCTCTGAACATAGGAAAACCATCAAAAAACTCTTGAACTGCTGCAATCACATCCATTTTGATAATATCCCAACACCCCATAAAGAAGTGACCCGTAAATCCGTCTGGTCCGGGGGCACTGTTTGGATTAAGATCTTTGATTGCTTGCTTGATCTCATCTTCCATGGGACTATGCATAAGCCATTCATTTTGCTGAGAGGACACCTTAGAATGCATATCAACAAATAAAGAGTCGTCAACAGCATGCTGCCCCGACGAAAAAAGGGACGAGAAATAAGAGACCGCCATCTCGCCAATCTTGTTAGGATCCGAGCTCCAACAACCGTCGTCCATTTTGAGTTTAATTATATTGGTGCGAGTTCTTTCCTGAAGACTAGCATGGAAGAAAGAAGAGTTACGATCACCATCTGTGACGACCCGACCCGGATCCCAAGACGAAATCCCAAGGTCGTGCCGCCAAGAAAACAAATAACAATACACAAGTAGCAAATAATGGGTAGGGCCATAACGGCGATACACCGACAACTTAAAACACATGCGGAAGCAAATGAAATAAAACAGTGGCGCCCGAGCTAACAAGCTCAAACCTAAACAACCAAAGAGATGATTAATCTCTCGGTCCAAAAATTCGACTCGCGTGCCGCAACATTGGGCACGTAGGACAAACTCCCTGTTATGCAATTCATATATATAGCATAAAATAAAACCAAGTCATCGGCGAAACTACGGCCGGAACCCAACATTAAACTAAGTCTAAGACTCTAGTCTAACAACTCAACGGCTAAACACATGCCGGAGAACAAACATATTAATAACTAGCAATATAGCATGCTAAACATTTTTCACCAAAACCAAGCACGACTAAAACTTGTCGGCTTCCAACAACTTAAGTACTAACAATTATAAGTACTAACAACAAGTAAGCATGTGGAGATATAACCATACACATACATCAAGCACAACCACCACCGGTTGGCTACCAAAAGAATAAGCTAACATCAAATACAATATTACAATCATATTAAGGTTTGCTACCCAATAATGAAGTTTACATAACTTCATTCTTCCCAACGACCTCACCAAAAGCAAAAAGAACAACTATGTAGCAACCTTTCCAAAAGAATTTCCTTGCCAACGAAGCCTTCGGGATTTACTTGGATCCGCTCGCACGACTCGGATCTAGGGAAACACAACCAACAAATAAAAGTAAGTCACGATGACTTAGTAAGTTACTAACCATAACTTCCTATCATGGCATAATGCTCAATCATAAAACATGTCATGCTATCGTCATGAAATAACCGTATATGAATTCATGTCATGGCATCCATGCTCGACATTAAATAAACATGTTATCGTTAAAGTATAACATCGCATCATGAAACCATGTTAAGGCATTTAGTCCTAAACAACAATAATTATACCTTTGGCAATAAAACCATTCCCATAATATTCATGTGGTAGCATATATGCTTAACAACTTAAAACAATATGTTATCTATTAAGTATAACATGTAATAAACCAACACAAGCATCATATCATATCCAAATCCAACAAGCACGTTATTTACTTAAGCACTTGTGAAACAATTCATATATATAAGGGATATGATACCATTACCGAAAATTCCTCCGCGCGTGTCGCTCCTGCAAAAACACGTGCAAAACCCTTATGTGCCCTCGATATCCTCTCGTAGATATCGACGCCCCGAGACGCCTCCGCCGAGTTCCATAGTTATCAAAGTCATGTGTATTACTACAACTAAGATAAACTACTTCCCCACCGTGGCCATCGATGGAGGGGTGTGTGCAACCAAGACGGCGATACATCGCGATCACGAATCCCATAATTCGTGAAGACGATGTATCGCCCCACCAAAGACTCAATGCATCGACGCCACTGGACTTAAAACCCAAGCACAAGTAATATATACTCATATGCTCAAAACAAGTAGGTAAACACTCTACTATCGAACTAGTCATGCAGTTCATTCACAACTAGCAAAAACATCATAACCGAGAATCATATAAGCTCTCATAATCAAGTGTGCTTCACACACTTCAAAACTTCTTGGAGGCTCGACCTCCATGAATTCTACCCAAAATTCCGTAGGACTTAAAATTATAGTTCCTAGGATTCATACTAACCCAAAGGTTAACTCCGTTGAGTTCAATCTAGATTTTCCAAAAATAAGGGTATAGAAGCATGGGCTTCAATATCCCCCCTATGTCCATAACTATCGTCAATAATCATGTTCCCAAGTTCAATGAACTCACATAAACCCAACAAAACTCTTAACAATGCATCATAGAACAAATTGGTAAATTTGTGCATAAACTCATTTAAATCACTTTACCAATCATGCTTTCCAAAACTTGAATAAATTATGTAACATGTATTAATACACTCTACTATACATATATAACACATTATTCAAGCTTAACATCATACTCATTAAGATAAATCAACATTTGGGCAAAATTCCCTTCCAAGTATCTCCACCAAATCAAGTGCAATACTCATGGATAATTCACATAGCCAAGTTCATTAGACAATTTAGAACATCAATTTCACATAGACATGGTCTCACATAGGCCAATCAAGCTCTAACAAAATCTTGCAATCCTAGGGTTCATACATTTCTAGAAGCCCTAACAATGGCTTCCATTGACCCACATAGCACACATGGTTGATTCCCTAGGGTCAATGGAGCCTAAAAAGAAGAGGAAGGAAGGTAGAAACTTACCAAAATCTCAGCCCTAAAACCAGAATTTTCGGATTGGGAAGAGGGTGTCTTCTCTTCAACTCCTCTTCAAACTTGTTGGTAGATTGGGGAAGAAGAAGACCTTGATAATGGACACCAAGCTTGGCCCCTTTGAAACCCTAGAATTACCTTCACTCAAGCTCCTCCCAGGTCTCTTGAGTGCTTGAAGAAAATCGCCAAAGGAAGGAGCTGAAACTGTTTTGGTCGAACAAGTGAAGAGAGCGGCTGAATTGGGGCTTTTATATGGGGATTAGTTACTCTAATTAAGTCACTAATTACCCTCTAATCTCCTAATAGATGTTTAGGATTAGTGTTAGGCTAATTAGGTTGGTTTAGGATGTGTTTAAAATGGTTTAAGTGGCCAAAATTTCGGACAGAATGGAGAAGGGATAAAAATCCCGAAAGCAGACATGTCGCTATATGAAGTGATGCGACCGCATCGCAATTTCCAGAATTAGGTTTTTCTCGCTTTTGCTCGATCCCGGCCTCTCATGCTCTCGAGTCCTTCCAAACCAAAATTGGTCTACAATTCAACCTTAATATCCTCTAATCTATAACCAAAGGATTCAAGTCTCAAACCTCATCAAAACAGGGCCAAGAACTCAGGCAGCACTCGCCCGAACGACGACCGAAAAGTGAAACTGAAAAGGGTTTTCGCTAGAATCCAACTAGCAACCAAACCGTCGATGCAACTAGCATCTAACAAACATCCAAGGCATGTTAATGATGTTTTAAATGCCCTTTAACAATTATCCAAGAAGTTACAACATAAATCTTAAACCCGAGATTCAAAGCATCTCGTGAAAGAAAAGTGCATACATGCATCTCAAACGACGTCAACGATCATGCTATTGACTCTAAACATATACGGGAGCTAAATGAACATGTTTATGATGATTATAAGAGTATGAGTTCATGCATAACACAAGCAACAACATAAATTAGGGTTTTACATTCTCCCCTACTTTAAGGAATTTAGCCCCTAAATTCTTACCGTAGTCATCAAACAAATGAGGATATTTCTCTCGCATCTCCAACTCGGTCTCCCAAGTTGCTTCCTCGATCTCGTGATTCTTCCAAAGGACTTTCACCAATGGAATTCTCTTGCTCCTCAAAACTTGCTCTTTCGTGTCAAGTATCTTCACCTACGCTCCACATAAGACAAATCCGGCTGAAAAGTAATCTCCTCATACTCAAGAACATGGGAATCATCCTTAAGATATTTCCGAAGCATAGACACATGAAATACATTATGGATCTCTGACAAAGACGGCGGTAAAGCCACCCTCAGATGCCAAACTCCCAACTCGCCTCCAATCTCAAAAGGCCCAACAAACCTCTGGGATAATTTCCTTTCTTCCCGAATCTCTTGGTACCCCTTCTAGGCGACACCTTAAGAAACACAAAGTCTCCAACCTGAAACTCCAAATCTCTCCTTCTATTATCCGCGTAGCTTTTCTGTCGACTTTGAGCGGTGAGCAATCTATCTCGAATTATCTTCACACTCTCAATGCATCACGAACAATTTCGAACCCCATAATTTAGCTTCTCCAACCTCGTCCCAACAAATAGGAGATCTACACTTCCTCCCATAAAGAGCCTCATACGGTGCCATCTCGATGCTCGACTGGTAACTATTGTTGTACGCAAACTCCGCCAAAGGAAGATGTGTATCCCAACTCCCCTTAAAATCAATCGTACAAGCCCGCAACATATCCTCAAGTATCTGAATCGTTTTCTGACCGTCCGTCTGACCGAGGGTGAAAAGTCAGGCTAAAGTTCAACTTGGTCCCCATAGCTTCTTGCAAAGCCCGCCAAAACCTCGATGTAAACCTCGATCCCGGTCCGAAACAATACTAATCGAACCCCGTGCAATCTAACAATCTCCTCAGACATACAACGCCGCTAACTGACTCAATGAATAAGTCATCGCAATTGGAATAAAATGAGCCGACTTCGTGAGCCGATCAACAACAACCCAGACGGCATCAAAACCTCTACGAGTGCGTGGAAATCCCGAAACAAAGTCCATCGTAACATGTTCCCATTTCCACTCCGGAATATCCAACGGCTGTAACAACCCCGCAGGCCTTTGGTGTTCCGCCTTTACCTGCTGACAAGTGAGACACCTCGACACATAATCGCTATCTGTCCGCTTCATGCCACTCCACCGTAATTGCTTTTTCAAATCTCTATACATTTTTTCCCTGGATGGATGGTGTACTTCGCCTTGTGAGCCTCATCCAATACAAGCCGCTTCACATCTTCAACTGATGGAACACAAACTCTACCTTTAAATGTCAAAATCCCATCCTGGTTCATCGCAAACTCATTCTCCTTATTCTCACCCAAACCATCAATAATTTTCACCAACTCTGGATCTTTCTTCTGAGTCTCCTTAATTCTCTCCAATAAAGCTGGAATAGCCCGCACACTAGCAAATAATACTCCATGATTAACCTCGCTAGGATTCCAATCACGAACATCTTCCAACATTTTCCATTCCCGCATCATCAAACAAGACAAGTGCACTTTTCTACTCAAAGCATCCTGCAACAACGCTCGCTTCCTGATGATACAATATCGTGCAATCGTGATCCTTCAATTTCTCCATCCATCTCCGCTGTCTCATGTTCAACTCTTTCTGAGAGAAGAGATATTTCAAACTCTTATGATCCGTGAAAATCTCAAACTTCGAACCATACAAGTAATGCTTCCACTTGTGCAAAGCAAATATAATCGCCGCGAGCTCAAGATCATGCGTAGGATAATTCATCTCATACGGAGACAACTTCCTTGAAGCATAAGCAATCACTTTCCCATTCTGCATAAGCACACATCCCAATCCTTCTTTCAAGCATCACTATAAACAACAAAATTATCACCTCCGCTAGGCAATGCTAACACCGGAGCCGTAGTCAACCTTTTCTTCAATTCTTGGAAGCTTTCTTCACACTTATCGCTCCACACAAATGCGGTCTTCTTTGAGTCAAATTTGTCATGGGCGTAGCAATCTTCGAAAATCCCTCAATAAATCTCCGATAGTAACCGGCTAGCCCCAAGAAACTCCGCACTCAGAATCGTGGTCGGCCTCCTCCAATTCATTATCGCTTCAACCTTGGAAGGATCCACCGCTATCCCAAGCACTAGAAACAACGTGCCCCAAGAATGAAACCTCCTCTAGCCAAAAAGCACACTTGCTAAACTTGGCGTAGAGTTGCCTCTCCCGAAGAATAGACAAAACCATCCGCAAATGTTGTGCATGCTCATCCCGAGACTTAGAATACACAAGGATGTCGCCTATGAAACCACCACGAAGCAATCAAGAAAATTATGAAATACCCTGTTCATCAAATCCATGAACACCGCCGGCGCATTAGTCAACCCGAATGGCATCACCATAAACTCATAATGCCCGTACTCGCGCGAAAAGCCGCTGAACATCTTCGGCTCTAACCTTCAACTGATGGTACCCAAATCTCAAGTCAAGTTTGGAATAGACCACCGATCCTTGCAATTGATCAAACAAGTCATCTATATGAGGCAATGGATACTTGTTCTTGATCGTTGCCTTGTTCAACTCTCGATAATCGATGCACAATCTCAGGCTCCCATCTTTCTTCCTCACAAATAACACCGGTGCACCCCAAGGCGATACGCTTGGCTTAATGAAGCCAATGTCAAGGAGCTCTTGTAACCTGAATCTTCAACTCCTTTAACTCCATAGGTGCCATTCTATACGGCGCCCGAAATTGGTGTAGTCCCCTGCAATAACTCAATACAAAATTCAATCTCTATCCGAGGCATCCCAAAATCTTTAGAGAAAACATCCGGGAACTCACACACAACCGGCACATCTTCAAGATTAGAAGAAGAAACCCGCTTGTCCACCACGCAAGCAAGATACCCTGCACCCACGCGACAACAGCTTCTAGCCTTAAGCTTAAATGACGCTGAAACCACTCCTGCATTATCTCCCAAAACACAAAGTTAGAACGCCCAAAGTAAAAGTGACTCTTTACTAAGGCAATCCACCTAATGCATGATATGTGCTCAACCAATCCATACCAAGAATAACATCAAAATCACTGAGTGGTAACACCACCAAATCCGCATGCAACACATGATTATCCACAAGTACATCGCATGCTCTATAAATATCTGAAGCCAACAAACATTCCCCAAGAGGGGTAGATACTTCAAGCACATATGGTAAAGACTGAGGCATAACACATAGCTTATCAACGAAATGCGATGCAACATATGAATGCGATGATCCCGGTCTATAAGTACACGAGCCTCATTACCGAAAATAGAAACGTACCTCCAATCACACCAGACTCAGTACACCTCTCGATCTAGAGCAAATACACGACCCTCGCACTTTAGCTTTTCCATCGCCGCTCTCTTTGTCCCAACCGTAGTCCGACTGAACCTCCCGCCTGCCCTGATTGCTCTTCAACTTAGGACATCCTTTCTTCATGTGTCCCGAAACCCCACAAGAGTAACACTCCATCGGTGCTCCATTCTTACTCCAAAGACCTATCTTCGATGCCCAATCTTGGAACAATAAGAACAAACCAATGCCACACTACGATCCTCCGAGTAGATGTAGTACTAGCTCCCTTGCCACTTGACTCCACTCTTCGCATGTCCTTCATAATGAGATTTTCCACTTCCTTTCTTGCGGTCACGGCCTCCACTAAAATTCACCACTGCTATTCGGCTCCATGACTCCGCCTGGATGACCGCTAGGGTCAGGTCGCGAGAAGAACCCGAAATAGGCATAGTACGGTGCTCATCAATGTCTCTCTCAATAATGTAGGCTCTATCAACGCTTCTTCTGTAGTCCACAAACCGATGAGAAAGAAGTCAAGCTTCCTCGTATCCGCCCCCACCCTTAACAAATTTCTGTGTTCTCCTAGCCTCGCCTCGAATCAAATGCGTGCGCAACGAGCCAACTCTGAATCTGGTGAATACTTGAAACTGCATACCCCTCCCTCGGCACTCCAAATCCGTAAATTCTTTCTCTTTTCTCTAACCACTTAAGTACATAGAAGCTCCGAACTCGAACGAGAAATTAGCCATATTCTGTGGACTCTATGCGCTCCCAACTCTCCTCGTGGACTCAACTCAATGCTCTAAGAAGACTCAAGCTTGAACACCGCTAATACAACTTTCTGCTCATCATCGCAACCCAATGGTGCAAATATTTTCTCCAAGTGTTCGATCCAAAGCCTCGGCTTTTGCAAAGGCCTC
>CM028377.1:115473177-115523173 GCA_013146195.2 Codonopsis lanceolata | reverse complement strand
TCATGTTATAGAGACCCATTGGGGAACTTGTTTAGAGCGTGCTTGTAAAGCACGGAGTATTAGAACCAACCCATGGTCTCGAGTACCATTTAATAATGGTTATTCGATAATTCACTATAAGGAATTTAGTCGCGAGCATATGATAGTACTTGCGAATTTAGACTACAAGGTAGTCTTGTCATTCATGAGATGGGTTTTGATGATGTCGGCTATAAATGTGACTTTGGCTAAGTCAGGTGTGCCTTTAAGTGAAGCTTAATGCTAAGCCTTGAATTGTGGTGGTTCTTAGACTAAGTAGTAGTCTTTGATTTAATCTTGAGTTGAGGACTTTAGTAGACCTCATGTTGTGAATTGTAGCTAATAATGCTATTCTTGAATTGGTGATGACTTGAGGTTTATGAATACCTCAATATGTGGTTTTGAACTAAACTTACAAGTTAGTTGAACATGTTAAGTGTGTACAAGTATGTGCATTGTTTATGGGTTTTGTAGAGCATTATGACCTACTTGAATTAATAAGTTCTTTGGTGATGAACTTGGTCCTTATTGGTTATACAAGTAAATAATCTACTTGATCATCTTGATTTTGAGTCAGGAGCGTCTTGGTCGTTTTGTCGGCAATGGGATTCATGGCCTTTGAAACATTCGCTATGAATCGCCGCATTGGTACCCTTTCTCCTCACTATTTGGCCGATAGTGGGATGTGGTCTCGTATTAGCGGCTCCTAGCACGATATCGAGCTCCCATTTCTCATCCCAGTCGGATGAATGTAGCGTGGAACTCATTAAAGAAAGCGGTGAGTTATGATCATTTGAGGATGAAACCCGGTTTATGATCATTTGAGGTGGTGTACCCATGGTTTGAATATTGAAGGGCTTGGCCGGTTCTTGGATTTTGCGTGCTTAGGTATAAGCACCTATATGAAAAACGTGCTATATGGTTTATGAAGTTTATGTTACATGATGACATGATACAAGTTTATTATTGGTAGACTATAAAGATACCATGATTTTATATATGTTGATGCATTATGCCATGCCACGATATGCTATGCCATACATTTGCATTTAGTAACTTCTTGGGTCATTATGACTCATTTCGTGTGTTTGTTTTCCTTAGTTTTTGCGGCGATCCCGTTGAGTGCGGCGTGGCGGCTTGGATAGTGATTCCTAGAAGGTGGTCTTCAGGGCTTTTAAGCTTGGATTTATTATTATTATTATGTTATTTTGTATTTGTGAGACACGGATGTAAAGTTATGTAGACTTTACTTGGGTAGACTATGTTAGTATTATGTTATTGTATTATTTTGGTAGCCGACTCGTTGAGTCGAGTTGTTGTATCTTTAGAAGTTATTCCTTTGTTATTTCGAGCATGCTTTAGCTCACTCATCCTAGTTATTGTTGGTATTGTCATCTCCGGCGAGCGTTAGTCGTGAGACTTGTGGTTTAGTTGTTAGAATTTGAATATCTTGTTCTTTAGTTGATTTGTTCCTCCGGCATGCTTTAGCCGTTGAGTTGTTGTTTATCGGGTTGGTTCTTGTGTTGTTTTGCCGGCCTTAGGTTGCCGATGGTTTGTTGTGCGTGCGCAATGTTGCGTCCACGCAGTAGATAAATAGGTATTCGAGAGATAGTCGTCTCTCGGCCTTGTATTCCTTAGTTTAAAACTATAGGTTTTGGTCCCATTTATGATTTGCTTCCGCATGATTTTAGTTTTTGGTTATTCGGTTTTGCCGTTATGGCTTTTCATTCTGTTTAGAGTTTGTTGGTTCAACTCGGACTCGCACTACTACGCTTAGCGGGTGCTTGTTCATCTTTTAGCTTGTCTTGGCGGCACGACCTTGGGATTCGCATTGGGGTTCGAGATTCGGGCATTAATATCGAGCTATAGGTTAGCTATTTCGCCAGGATAGGTTCCTTGGCCTAGTTGGGTTGGGTTTGTTGTTGAGTTATTAACGCTGAGTGTTCTTTGTAGGCGTATTATGTCGGGAACTTGGCGTGGAGCTAGTTCTAGTAGACCTCGTTCGGGTACAACTCGTGGCTACGAGAGAGGGGAGAATGTTACGGATCCGCGTGTGACCCCTCAGCAGATGTTTGGGATGGAAGACAATTCTATCCTTCTTGCGAGATTCTTGAAGTTGGAACCTGAGAGCTACGATGGAGGACCCGATGCTTCTAAAGCAGAACTTTGGATAGAAAACATGGAGAAGATCTTTGCAGCTATGGGTTGTACGTCAGAAGAGATGGTGACCCTAGCGTGTTTAAATTGATTGGCGCGACCATTGGTGGCATGTGTTACGAGATAGTTGGAGACACCATGGAGTGCCTCAAGTGTGGAGAACTTCACGATGGAGTTTATGGCACGATTTATTCCTAAGGCGATAGTTCGGGAAGGAGAAGCGGAGTTCATGGCATTGGAACAAGGAGCTATGACGGTGGCTCAGTATTCAGCGAAGTTCACAGAGTTGGCTCGCTATTGTGGTTACTTAGTACCTGATGAGGCTAGGAAGACCCAACGGTTTGTGAAGGGCCTAAAAATGAAATATCGTAGGCAGCTCGTTCCGTTACAACTTACGGATTACCGAGTCGCTGTGAATCGTGCGTATGCAATAGAGTTGGACATCGAGGAGTATGCTCAAAAGAAAGCCTCGAGTACTATTAGGGGCAATGATGGTAATAGAGGGCGGCGGCACCTCGAGAAGTTAATCAAGAAATCACACGTCTTGGTAGACGGGTGGCGTTCCTACCTCTAGTCGGAGGCGGCGGCGAGTTAACATGTAATTTTTGTATGAGGGCGGGACATGCAGAAACGGATGTTGGGGTAAAGCGGGGAAAGTGTTTCGCTTGTGGCGGTGATCATGTTCGTAAGGATTGCCGAAGATGAGGGTTAATCGATGCAGGAGTACTAGTCAACAATCCGGTGGCTCCAAGAGGCGGTGGTGGACGGCCTAGAGTTTGAGGTCGTGCGCGCATGGCGGATGGCCATTGCGGGGTTTTGAGGCCTATCCGAAATAGGAAGGTATATTCTTGTATATAAATATTCGTAAATTATACCGTTGTTACTATTACCGTTAATATGAGTACACGTTTTAATCGGTAGCTCATGTGCATTCATACATACATTATATGGTGTATTGTGTAATATTGGTTATTTGCTTGATCGGGAATAATACCCCAATGTGAGATTGATATATGATATGGTTTGTTTGTAAATTACGGTAGGTAATCGCACGTGGTGTATGGATCCTTGTTTAGTCTATATATATATAAGACTATGTTATGTGTAAAGTTGTGGTTTCTTTTTGGGATTATGTATAAAGGCCATAGTATGTATATGTATATATATGAATATATATAAAGTATGAATTGTATATTGATACTTATCGGTTTGGTATGATGTTTGTATATTCTATGAGAATATGTTTTATGTAATGAGTAATATTACGCTATATTGTTGTTAAGGGTTATTGTGCGAGTAAGATATACACTCGACTTGTGAGAAGGTTGAAGGTTGCGATTTAGACGATAATCATGGTTACACGGAAGAGATTGACGCTTCACCGTGAGTATTGAGACGTTAACGTTCTGTTAGGATGCTTAGTGTATGCATTGGTTGTAGATTCGGTCTAGAGCCTAAGAAAGGATAGTTTTGCGGAGTATAGACGTTTCGGGCATTAGTAGCCTTGTCGATTCGTCGTGATTATTAATAAATTATCTTGGTGAGTGTACTAGATACACGAGTTTGTGATAGCTATGATTGTTGTTTGTCAAGGTAATAGGCCTTGTTACTTGGTTTGATTTTTATTCGGTTATGTGCATTAGTTGTAGGAAACACCTACTTGATGCATTGCATAGAAGTATATTAAATTTTCATCTCATAATATCATGTTCATTCATTTCCTTAGCATAGGAGACTATTGAAGGATGCTTAGAACCTTTTTAATCATGAACCTTCGCATCCTTGCAACGAAAAGCTTTTGAAATCCAATTTAGTCGGTACCCTAAATTGGTGATCAAAAGAGGTTCGTTGGTGGACTAGGATTGGTAGTGAGTAGGTTAAATATTGACTATACCCGTTACCAAATGGATGGACGTAGATGGAAAGAATTTTCAAAACATGGCATTGTGTGCTCTTGTGTGTTTCTACCCGTGATAGGGAAATCGCGAGTATGATTTGCATAGTTTGAAATGCCAATTTGGTTATCTTTGATTTGTTTGTAAATTGCTCCATAAGCAATTATTAATTCTTGTAACTTAGAATCTTTTGTGCTTGAATTTCATGATGTGCCCCGAAGCAAATAGTTTCGGTAGTTAAATGTGTTCTTATGTTAAGTTTGAGATTTTGCCTACATGATTGGCGTAATGTGTTCATATGTGTAATCGCGACTCGAGTATGAGTCATGTTATCTTCAACCGTAAGTCTTGATGTTGTTGTGTCTATTGGGAATTCTTAGACTTTCGAATTTGGATTATTAGAGTTTAACCCTCGTGTATATTGTGGTGGTAGAATTGGGGATTCGAGCCTAGGTTGGTGGTTTTGAACTTGGTGTATTGTGTTTGTATCATGATTTAGAATTCGGGCGAATTCTTTTTAAGGTGGAGAGGGGTGTGCGCCCGCTCCTTGTTGTCTCGGTTTGCGTGCTATATTGCACTTCTTCCCTTGTCGACGGTATGTTTGGTTTGCGAGAGGGTCTAGATATGTTTGAGAGACCATATTAAGACCAAAACATTATTTAGAGACTCCATATAGTTGTTGACTTGCTAAAGTCACAAGTCGTGACCCGACGATAGTCGAATGCAGCGATTGAGGGTTTACTTCCGTTTTGTGTTCGTGACCTCGGTTTGGGTCCTAGACCTCTTTAAGATGGTTTGTTAACATGTTTAGATGTGTTAGACTTCAAGTTGGAGGTGTTCCTTAAGTCTATCGAAGATTTGGAAGTTTTGGAGATAGCGTTCGTCTCTATCGCGTAGTTCGGGAATCGAGTCGCGTAATCGCCTCTCCTTTGGGATTCTTATTTCCCTAAGTTGTTATTCAACTTCCTAGAAGTATTTAAGCTTCTTCATTAGCCCTTAGACTTGCCTTAAAAGTCTCCTTTCATTGCTCGTTTGATTTCGAGTTCGTTCGTCGTCCCGGTTGCACGTTGTTGCACCCCTTCCCGGTTTCGCTCCGAGTTGTTTCGGGAGTTGTTCGGGTGTGTTTTAGACTTGTTTTGAGTTGGGTTAGACCTTAGGATGGTTGCCCATAAGTTTGGGATCATTTAGATCAAGTTTAGACCAAGTTTTGGAGGTTCGAGGGAGCATGGGATGGATGAGGCGCCCGCCTCGAGATCTTGAGCACCCCTAATGTGCAGAGAGGTGAGGCGGCCGCATGAGAGGTTGAGGCGCCCGCCTCAACCCCGAATCTGTGCGGGATTTTCTTCCCTGTTTTGAGTTGTGACGTGTTTTACCTATTCTACCCTCCTTAAACCCCCTCTAAACCCTTCCTAACCTCTCATACTTAACCCTAAACATGTCCTAACATTATTTAGAAGTTAATTAAGGTTGGATTAGAGCTTGATTATCCCTAATCTCCACTAATTGCACTTGAGAAATGCCTATTGTGCCCTTATTGTTGAGGAGGTATAAATAGCCTAACCTCTCCCCAAATCAGCCAAACCCTCTTCATTTCTTCCTCATCATACGTATTCTAGAGAGAGAGAGACTCCATGGGAGACTCTTGAGCCCTAGCCCTTCTCTCTTCGATCCACGACGATCCGACCACCCGATCTCCCTCAAACTTCGGATTCTTGAAGCCCTCGACGAGTAGAACGACTTCACCGATCGGATTTGTGTTCTCTTGAGTTTTCACTCAAGCTAGGTAAGTTACCTTTCTTTGATTTTGGTTCATTGGCCCTAAGGAAAACAACTTGTATGCTATTTGTGGGCAATGAACACTTGTATGCTATGTTTGCCCAATTTTTGGGGATTTTTGAAGTATGAACTTGTTAGGGGTATTTGTAGATGACTCCTATGATTATTGAAGTATATGATTACTCTTCATGTTGTGTTTCTAGGCTTGAGCATGCTAGAAATCATGCCTTTATGCTATTTGGTTTATGGTAGAATTATGCCTATGATTGGGGCTTTGGGTGTATGAACTCACATGATAGTATGAGTAGGAACATTTAATTGAAATTGTATGATTTATGAAATGGGTTTTGATCTATGTTTGGATTAATTGTGAATTTTAGGCTTGAGAGTCAAACCCGAATTATTGGGGAAATTATGGTTAAGTTGAAGTGGGGTTAATGTTGAGATAGATGAGGGATGTAAATGATGAAACTTGGTGTTTAGACTCAACGGAGTCGAAATATGTTCATTAATGTGATTGTGAACTCGGGTTGGAATCCTACGACAATTGGATTCCGTTTGATTATGATTATGATGGATTCTTGGGTTTTAGGGCTCGGGAATCAAGCCCGAAGGAACTTTGGGATTTTGTAGTTTATATGAATGAAATGTTTAATTTTGGGGCTATGAAACACATAAAGAATGGAATATAGAATTAAGACTCAACGGAGTCATTGTGAGGCCAATAATGAGATAACGAGCCTTTGATTGAGACCCTACGATGTTCGGGTCTCGTTTGCTTATGTTGTGCGTATCCGATTTCCTTGTTGTGTCCTATGGAGACACTCATGTTATAGAGACCCATTGGGAACTTGTTTAGAGCGTGCTTGTAAAGCACGGAGTATTAGAGACCAACCCATGGTCTCGAGTACTATTTAATAATGGTTATTCGATGAATTCACTATAAGGAAATTAGTCGCGAGGATATGAAAGTACTTGCGGGATTTAGACTACAAGGTAGTCTTGTCATTCATGAGATGGGTTTTGAGGATGTCGACTATAAATGACGAACGGGACTTTGGCTAAGTCCGGTGTGCCTTTAAGTGAAGCTTAATGCTAAGTTTTGAATTGTGGTGGTTCTTAGACTAAGTAGTAGTCTTTGATTTAATCTTGAGTTGAGGACTTTAGTAGACCTCATGTTGTGAATTGTTGAGCTTATATGCTATTCTTGAATTGGTAATGACTTGAGGTTTATGAATACCTCAATACGTGGTTTTTGAACTAAACTTACAAGTTAGTTGAATATGTTAAGTGTGTACAAGTATGTGCATTGTTAATTGGGTTGTGTAGAGCATTATGACCTACTTGAATTAATAAGTTCTTTGGTGATGAACTTGGTCCGTATTGGTTATACAAGTAAATAATCTACTTGATCATCTTGATTTTGAGTCAGTGGCGTCTTGGTCGTTTTTCGGCAATGGGACGATTCATGGCCTTTGAAACTTTCGCTATGAATCGCCGCATTGGTACCCTTTCTCCTCACTATTTGGCCGATAGTGGGATGTGGTCTCGTATTAGCGGCTCCTAGCCTGATATCGAGCTCCCATTTCTCATCCCCGGAGTCGGATGAATGTAACGCGGAACTCATTAAAGAAAACTGGTGAGTTATGATCATTTGAGGAATGAAACCCAGTTTATGATCATCTGAGGGTGGTGTACCCGGTTTGAATATTGAAGGGCTTGGCCCAGTTCCTGATTTTGCGTGCTTAGGTATAAGCACCTATATGAAAGATAACGTGCTATATGGTTTATGAAGTTTATGTTACATGATAACATGATACAAGTTTATTATTGGTAGACTATAAAGATACCATGATTTTATATATGTTGATGCATTATGCCATGCCACGATATGCTATGCCATACATTTGCATTTAGTAACTTACTGGGTCATTATGACTCATTTCGTGTGTTTGTTTTCCTTAGTTTTTGCAGCGATCCCGTTAGTACGCGTGGCGGCTTCGGATAGTGATTCCTAGAAGGTGGTCTTCCGGGCTTTTAGCTTGGGTTTATTATTATTACTGTTATTTTGTATTTGTGAGACACGGATGTAAAGTTATGTAGACTTTACTTGGGTAGACTATGTTAGTATTATGTTATTGTATTATTTTGGTAGCCGACTCGTTGGTCGAGCTGTTGTATCTTTTAGAAGTTATTCCCTTTTATTATTCCGAGCATGCTTTAGCTCACTCATTCTAGTGATGTTGGTATAGTCATCTCCGACGACGTTAGTCGTGAGACTTGTGTTTAGTTGTTAGAATTTGAATATCTTATTCATTAGTTGATTTGTTCCTCCGGCATGCTTTAGCCGTTGAGTTGTTGTTTATCAGGTTGGTTCTTGTTGCTTCGCCGGCCTTAGGTTGCCGATGGTTTGTTGTACGTGCGCAATGTTGCGTCACGCGAGTCGTAGGTTTGTCGAGAGATAGTCGTCTCTCAGCCTTGTATTCCTTAGTTTAAAACTATAGGTCTTGGTCCCATTTATGATTTGCTTCCGCAGATTTTAGTTTTTGGTTATTCGGTTTTGCCGTTATGGCCTTTCATTCCTGTTTAGAGTTTGTTGGTTCAACTCTGGACTCGCACTACTACGCTTAGCGGGTGCTTGTTCGTCTTTTAGCTTGTCTTGGCGGCACGACCTTGGGATTCCGCATTGGGGTTCGGGTCGGGCTGTCACAACTATTTATGTTTTGAAATTATTTATGATCACTAAGTATGAACAACCCGTCACGGGGATTTTCGTGACAACATTTGAAATAATTGAAATTGCACCACTTGGCCTGTGAGTGCGGTTATCCGGATATACCTTAATTTGTGTATCCTAAGGGGGATTTGGTTCTTGGTCAATAGACCCTTATGTGATCTAAATAAATATTTTGATATTCGGTTATTACTGGCTGGTATGGGACAGTCAGTAATGACAAACTTGTTTGATCCATATTTGTTCTGTTTGAACTCTCCTTTTAAAAAAAAAAAGAGATTTTAAGCCTTTCGTTACCTATCTTTGATTTTTGCAAGTTGTCAAATATCTAAAACTCTGTTTTACATATATCATGATTATTCTTTGAGTCACCCCTCCTTAGAAACCGGAGGGGCGACGTATGATCTTACTGAGCTTTGTTCGCTCGCCCTTCACAACCTTTTTTCTTCTAGATCGAAATTAAAGACTAAGTTTGAGGTAGAGGATACTGGCGAAGAAATCAAGATTTTTAGGTCATAATTATATGTGCTGGAATTTAATGAAGACGGAGAAACTTAGTAGACTTTGTTTCGAATTTTTTTTTAGATGATTGTATTTAAATTGGAGACTTTTGTAATATTAGTTGGAGATCGTTTTAATTTAGTATTTATTTTAAGTTTGAATTTGTAGTGACGTGGCCAGATGTGGGCCCATGTAGTGGGACCCGAGTTTGGGGCGTTACACCTGCAAAGACCACAAGTGGGGATTCTCCCCCAAACTTGTTTTGTACAATATATCAAGCTAAAAATAACTAGTGTTCCATTTTCAAAAGAACTTTTTCTAACATATTTCTCTATGGAAAGCTATGCTTTCATTTGAATCTTCTAGCATTCTTCTTCTTCCATTTTGTTTTTCGTCGAACCAATATTTATTTATTTTTTGATTACGACGGGGAAGAAGAAATCTTCAGAAAAACTTTTCTAACTGATAATGGTCCCTTAAAAATCAATTTACCACCCACTTCCTATTCTCTCAAAGGATAGGCTAAAGTATATAAGCTTTAGGAGCTAAGTTAATGTGGGTTAAATAAACGAAGTCGAATGGGGGTTCAATGTGTGCTTAGCACACTCCATTCTTTTTAATAAAGCTCAAAGAGGGATACTAGGGATATTTTTAGTAAGGTTGGGAAATATTTAGGCTTAAACGATCCAAAGATGGCCTATATCATATCTTAATGCCAAATTACTCATGTAGTTTTTAAGAATGTAAAACACATAAAATGTCATATCCATCATGAAGGTTGTGGAATTGCAGATTTAGCATCACTGGATTTCACATAAGCATTCGCTAGAAAAGAGGTAAGGGCAATCAAGACTAACATGCATATACGGTTCAAAAGTGATCTAACTATCATGTAATTGACCTTAAGTTACAATTCAATACACCACTCATGTCAGGATGACTATTCATCATATTCTTTTGCATATCCTAAATTTTTTCTTAGAATGAAATGTGTGCTATAAAATTAGTAAAAATATTTAGAACAATCCATAATCATGACTGGGATGAGTGCACAGAGATTTGGAGAAAATCAAGAATTTTGCAGAATCAAGTAAATTCCAGAATGATCTATGGAAAAGTTATGTGGTTAATTGCACTAAATCATCATCGACTAAAGTGACCATTCTAGGGCTCGAGAATGAAATTTTTAAATTAAAATAATTTTTTAAAAGAAAATGGAGATAGTTAATGAAGATGACTCTTTTGATGGGTACCTGAAAGAACCAAATATTAATGTATTCTGGTCAAGACAACATCTCCCAAAATAAGAAAACATAAAAAAGCAAGAAAATAGAGTGAGGAGAAGAGACGATAGAGGTGCAAAAAATATCCCTCACTGTGACGACCCGACCCGGATCCCAAGACGAGATCCCATGGTCGTGCCGTCGAGAAACAAGTAACAACAAGCAAATAACAAATAATTGGTAAGGCCATAATGGCAATACGCCAACAACATCAACACATGCGGAAGCGAAACATAATTACACAGTGGCGCTCGAGCTAACAAGTTCAAACTAAATACAACCAAAGAGATAATAAATCTCTCGGTCCAAAAATTCGAAGCGTGTGACGCAACATTGGGCACGCACAATAAAACTCCTTGTCATGCAATATAAATATATAACAATTTATAAACCAAGTCATCAGCGACGTTACAGCTAGAACCCGACATTACACTAAGTTTAGAATTCTAGTCTAACATACTCAACGGCTAAAAACATGCCGGAGAACAAACATGATAAATTAACCATTAATATAACATAACTAGAATATAATCATCAACATCCACCAAGCACGACTACTACAAGTCGGCTACCAAAAGAATAAGTGTTAACCAACATAAGTATAAATATCACAACCAAAAATAGACTTGTTACCCAACATGAAGTTTACATAACTTCACGTTTCGCATCGTCTTTGCCAAAAGAAAATGTAACTATACATAACTAGGTAGCAACCTTGCCAAAAACTTCACCAACGCAACTCAACAATCACTTCGATCCGCTAGCACGACTCGGATCTAGGGAAAACAATCAAACAAACATGAGTAAGTCATAATGACTTAGTAAGTTACTAAACATAACTTCCCGTCATGGCATCATGCTTAACAATAATAATTTACGTTATTGGCATAATATAACATTCCAACAATATTCATGTCAATGCATTTATGCTTAACAACCTTAAATGTCATGTTATCCATAAAATAACATTTTACTAAACTATCTCAACCATTATATCATATCATATTCACATAGCACATTATTCACATATAAGTACTTGTGAGTCAATTCATATATAAAAGAGATATGATACCGTTACCATTTTTCTGCCGTGTCGCTCCTGCAAAAATACGTGCAAACCTTATGTGTCCTCGATATCCCTTTCGTGGATATCGACGTCCCCGAGACAATCCCTGCTCGAGTTCCATATTTATCAAAGTCATGTGTATTACTATAACTAAGATCAACTACTTCCCCACCGTGGCCATCGATGGAGGGGTGTGTGCAACCCGGCACGGCGATCAATCGCGATCACGAATCCCACAATTCGTGAAGACGATGTATCGTCCCGCCAAAGACTCAACAAACTGACTCCAGCTGGACTCAAACTCAAGCACAAGTGATGAGGACATCCCCAACAATGTCAACAACTCAAAAGAGAGAACGATTTACTCACGGGGAGATGATGAGATCCTGTCAAGCCTAAGTCCGTGTCAAAATCAAATGTTGATCAAGCATGGAGAGTTTGTGATTGATCAAGAAACCAAGTGCCCAAGAAATCAAACTAACTCTTTAAGAGGTGTGGAATATGTTTGGAAGATTCAAGAATTCTATACCAACTTGATTCGTGGGTTCATTGGAGATTCGGGCTACTATAATGGATACTCGACGAATCAAAAGAGGTTGGTGAGCATGATTCATAACAAGAAGATCGCGAGGCTGACATTCTGGAGACCTTGCAGACGCAAGGTTAACATAGGCTTGCGACCGCAAGGCCATGATATTTCAGGACTGATTTTCTGCCGACCTTGCGGACGCAAGGTGTCAAGGGGCTTACGGCCGCAAGGGTCCCCGAACCTGCTATTTTGTGTCGAATCAGCTTTTAAACAGTACATTACGGAAAAGGAAGCCTTTAAAAGGGTCCCCACATGTTCAGATATGACTTGGGGAGCTTTTTATAACTATTGGAAGACTTTTGGGGCCAAAATACAATTTTGGAAAATAGGCCCATGTAGAAAAACGAGATTATTAGGGTTTTCATTATTTTATTTAATTTTAGGGTTTCTTTTTCTCCAAGTATTAGGGTTTACTTGTAAGGTTATAAATAGGCTTCTTCCTTTCATTGTAAAACAGTTTAAGTTTTAGTTGATTTGAGATAATATAGTTTTGAGTGTTTTCTTCGAAACCTCCTTGTTCTTCATGAACTTGTGAATATTTCGGTGTGATTCGTTGTGTTCGAAACCTAACTTATCAATAGGAATTCCATACCTATTTTTCCGTTATTCACAATACTTAGGTTCTTCAATTGCTACGATTGCGGGTTGCGGCTGTACATGCCAAGGTTCCATTCGTGCTAATTGTTGGGTCGAGGTGTCACCCCCGCAAAACATCCTTCGATCCTAAACTTCCGCCGCGTGAGTAATTCGTTCTTCAACGAAGCCTTCCGAGAAGATCGTATCATTTTGGTATCAGAGCAAAGGTTCGTTTCCACAATCTATCTTAATTTAAATCGTTCTTTATTTTGATTATCTGTTTGTTTCTCTTCCTACTTCGAATTAGGGTCTTCAATCCTAATGTGTTCTTTTCGATTTCTTTGTTTTTGTTATTTCAAGCCCTAATCTTCTAGGGTTATAAATAAAAAAAAACTGTTTTACGCGATTACTGTTCATGCCGCACTGTTCACGCGGTTATTGTTCACGCAGTACTGTTCATACCAAAAAAAAAAAAATCTGCTGTTTTTGATTTATTTCGGACAGCTTGATTACAAAAAAAAAAAAAATTCGGACGCAAAAAAAAAAAGAAAAAAAAAGATCCGCAGAAAATTTCATATTAAAAAAAAATAGAAATCCGAAAGTGGCATTAGTCAAATACGGCCATTTGACCCGATTGTTGAACATATATAGCCTTTGACCAAAAACCAACCAAAAACGACTTGGTCGACCAAGTGGTCGGTCTGTCGACTACGCTGTCGACCACGTGGTTTACACTGGTTTATCACCGGTTTATCAATAAACCACTGGTCGACCAAGTGGTCGGTCTGTCGACCACACTGTCGACCACATGGTTTACAATGGTTTATCAATAAACCACTGTAAACCACTTGGTCGACCAAGTGGTCGGTCTGTCGACCAGTGATTTCAGATGTTAAGGGGGTGCATTTTTACTGGTTTACCGATAAACCAGTCGTAGTTTATCAGTGGTTTATCGATAAACCAGGTCATAAAAGAGTATTTTTTTTAAGTGAGGCTACAAATGACCAAGTCATCTTTGACTTGGCCATTTTTGTAAATACCCCAATCTGAAATTAAAAAAAAAGAAGGTATTGCTAGTTGCCGAAAAATTGCGATTGCTTGAAAATTGAAAATTGCTAGTTGTGCAAGTTGAGAAGCTTGAAGTATTATCATCATCTAGGTTCGAGAATTAAAATCGAATCTTCGTTTACAATTGATCTTTGAGCCTTTCATCCTTGGAATTCTATTCTTAATTCATTATTTCTATACGTCGAATTCTATTGATAATCGAGTTTGGTTTGCTTACTTCAGAATTCACCGATTTATTTGTTAGTTCTTTTAGAACTTGGAGGAATTGAAGGTGAGGGAGAGTAGGTAAAGATGAGAGGAGAGATCATTGCTTGAGTGATACACGTAAGGGAGTGTGTGAGGTATAAATAAAATTTTATTACTAACGTTTTCTTGTAGGAACACCATGGAAAGTAACTCAGATACGGGTAGTTTGTTAGAAGAGATGACGCAACAGTTTGGTAAAATGGTTAGGGAGCAAATAGAGGAGATGAAAGTGAGTTTTGATAGGTTGAAGATGGGAATAAATGAACAGATTTACCTAAACATAAACATAGGGAGAATGGAGAACATAGAGGAGTTAGATTCAAAATTCCAGCCTTCTATGGTAAAAATGATCCAGAAGTATATTTAGAGTGGGAGAAAAAGATGGAGGGAATCTTTGAAGGTTATGATATTTCTGAATTTAAGAAGGTTAGAGCTGCCACCATAGAATTTTATGATTATGCTGCAGATTGGTGGGAAGGATTAAGGGAATGGAGATTTAGGAGTAGAGGGCCTCAAGTTGAGACTTTGGCTAAATTAAAAAGGGTGATGCGAAGAAAATTCGTTCCGGTTCATTATTTTAAAGATAAACCTTTAGAACGAAAAACTAGAGCTATGGTTAGACATAAGGAGAAGAATGAAAAGAAAAATATTGAGGAGGACGAAATTGAAAGAGAAAATCTTGAAAGAATAAAGAGAGAGAAGATTGAGAGGGAAAGATTAGAAAGAGAAAAGAAAGACTAACGAAGGTTGAAAGAGTTTCGAGAACTAATGGAGCTTGCATTCGAAACTCCACAACACGTTACACATGTTCCACCTACAACAAATCAAGTTCTTGAAGATGAAAATAAATTAAATGAGAGAAAGGCTAGTGAGGAAAAGAATATAGAGAAGCCTTCACAAAAGGAGAGCTTGAGAGAAGAGAGAAATGCTAGTGAGGAAAAAAATATAGAGAAGCCTTCACAAAGGGAGAGCTTGAGTGAAAATCTAAAGAGTTCGGCTTGTGAGAAAAGTGAGGTTTGTGAGATAGCCGAGAAAAAGGAGAGTTTGTGTGAAAACAAGAGCGAGAGGCCGGCTCAAGAGGAGATAGTTAGTTTTGAGATAGCCGGGCAAAAGGAGAGGAAAGATAGAGAGAGTGAGCAAAAGAAAGAGTGTGAGAAAAGGGAAGAAAGTGAGGCAAATTTTCATACTAACAAAGTTGAATTGTTATTGTCTAGTTTCATTGTTTCTCATTCACAGATTGTTCATGAGTTTAAGTCTACACCGTCTAAAGAAATTGTGAGACTCAAGGTTGAATACCAACAAGGTAAGGAGATTGTTGTAGAAACCTACACTTTCTCAAAGGTATGATCTTACTCTTTCTTGGAAAAATAAGATATGTGGTGAATTGCTACGTGATAATCACCATGATATTGATCATAAGCTCAATAGTGTAGTTGTTGGGTTTGGAAAGTTACATAGTCTTGTAGACACTTCAGTTATGGGTGAGATTGTTAGACCAATTAATTTATTACATGATGTACACTAACTTTAGTAATAAATTCAGAATTGTGAGAGGTGTTGATTCGAAACATTTGATTAATTTTGTGAATGCCTTATTCATGAAAAAGATTGTTGGACCACTTGACTTGTTTAGAATGTTTAAATTGCAAAATTTGGTAAGTCACCATGGTCTAAGTGATTGAATGAAATATGGTGAATACATTGGTGATGACTTAAAATTGACATTGCAGATGCTTGATCATTCGTATGTGGATCCATTCATGGAAAGTACATTGGTAGTTAATATGATAGGATTGCATGGTGCATTTCAAATTGGAAAGAAAATTCTGAATTTTGCATTAGGAATTTCTAAGTTTCATCAAGATGCATGTGAGTTCCAAACATGAGATTATGCATGATATTTCTATGATAAATTCTTTTGTTGCATGTCATAAGATTGTTAAGCATGTTAAACCTTGGAAAGGTTATGAGCTTCATGATATTAAGGGATATAAGCATGGTTTGACTAATAGTCTGATTGTTGAGCCTAAAGGATGTTTATCCTTGAGATTGCATAATAAGTGTGATCATGATTTCTTATTGTTGCATGATTCGTTATTGCTAAATATAGATATGCAAAAGATAAAATTTGTTAGACCAATCTTCAAACCTGGTGAATTTGGTTGTTGTTTGTTTCAAGTCAAAGGAATAAATGAAAAGACTTCAATTTTTGGTAATTGGAAGAAAGAGACCATAGAGTATGATAAAATTGTTTGTAGTGAAGAAACCTTGACTTGTGATAAGTTGCTCAAAGAGGAAGGTGACTTTGGTTCTATAAAGGATTTTCATGAGGGATAATTGAGTTGTGATAACTTGATGAGTGAGATTATAAACATTGATGGATTTACTTGTCATGAAGGATTTGGATACATGAGTTGTTATGCCATATTGCATATTATCTTCTTATACTTATTAATATCTTTCATTGACATTCCTTATGATGATCTCGTTGTGTTTAGTGTTGCATATGTGATATTGTCATTCATGGAAAATCACCAAGTAATGCAAGTGAGATATGTTAGGTTGATATTTGAACCCGGAGATGGGGTTGGGTTGATGCATAATATTGAAAGAGACTTCGGTTGTGCTAAATTGAGCATGATAATATGTGATTACTTGATGAGTATGAATTGTCGTGCTAACCACTTTGATCATCTTGCATCGCGTAGTGTTGTTATGTTTCTCCTACAGGCTTGGGCAAGGATCAATGTGGAACACAAGGATGGATATGATGCCAAGGAAGTTCGATTAATTCATGATCCAGGAAACATGGTTTATGTGGGCTTGGATGGAAATCTCGTTCGAGAACGAAATGATTTTGAGCATGGCTACAATGACCTCTAAAGTGGATTTACGTGGTAAGATTAATGTGAGTTCATACTTTTCGGTTGCTAATTCGCGTCCATTTGATGTGGGTCCAGATTTGAGGACAAATATTTTTGAAGAGGGAGGGAATGATGAGGACATCCTCAACAATGTCAACAACTCAAAAGAGAGAACGATTTACTCACGGGGAGATGATGAGATCCTGTCAAGCCTAAGTCCGTGTCAAAATCAAATGTTGATCAAGCATGGAGAGTTCGTGATTGATCAAGAAACCAAGTGCCCAAGAAATCAAACTAACTCTTTAAGAGGCGTGGAATATGTTTGGAAGATTCAAGAATTCTACACCAACTTGATCCATGAGTTCATTGGAGATTCGGGCTACTATAATGGATACTCGACGAATCAAAAGTGACTGGTGAGCGTGATTCAGAACAAGAAGATCGCGAGGCTAACATTCTGGAGACCTTGCGGACGTAAGGTTAACATAGGCTTGCGACCGCAAGGCCATCATATTTCAGGACTGATTTTCTGCCGACCTTGCGGACACAAGGTGTCAAGGGGCTTGCGGTCGCAAGGGTCCCCGAACCTGCTATTTTGTGCCGAATCAACTTTTAAATAGTACATTACGGAAAGGGAAGCCTTTAAAAGGGTCCCCACATGTTCAAATATGACTTGAGGAGCTTTTTATAACTATTGGAGCTTTTTAAAAGGGTCCAAAATGCAATTTTGGAAAATAGGCCCACGTAGAAAAACGAGATTATTAGGGTTTTCATTATTTTAGTTAATTTTAGGGTTTCTTTTTCTCCAAGTATTAGGGTTTACTTGTAAGGTTATAAATAGGCTTCTTCCTTTCATTGTAAAACAGTTTAAGTTTTAGTTGATTTGAGATAATATAGTTTTGAGTGTTTTCTTTGAAACCTCCTTGTTCTTCATGAACTTGTGAATACTTCGGTGTGATTCCGTTGTGTTCGAAACCTAACTTATCAATAGGAATTCCATACCTATTGTGGCGTTATTCACAATGCTTAGGTTCTTCAATTGCTACGATTGCGGGTTGCGGCTGTACATGCCAAGGTTCCATTCGTGCTAATTGTTGGGTCGAGGTGTTACCCCCGCAAAACATCCTTCGATCCTAAGCTTCCGCCGCATGAGTAATTCGTTCTTCAACGAAGCCTTCCGAGAAGATCGTATTAACAAGTAATATATACTCATATGCTCAAACAAGTAGGTACATACTCTACCATCAACTAGTCATGCATTTCATTCACAACTAGCATAAAATCACATTAGAGAGTAATATTAAGGCTCTTATAATCAAGTGTCCTTCATACACTTCTAAAATTCTTGGAGGCTTAACCTCCATTAAATCTACCCCAAATTCCGTAGGGCTTAAGTTTATAGTTCCTTAAAATCATACTAACCCAAAGGTTGACTCCGTTGAGTCTAATCTTCACTTTCCAAAAATTAGGGTATAGAAGCCATGGGCCACAATACCCTCCTATGTTCATAACTAACATCAATGACCATATTCCCAAGTTCATTAAGCCCACATAATCCCAACAAAACACTAAATTAGGCAACATAGAGCCAAAATCACATTTTATGCATAAACCCATTTAAGTCACTTCACCAATCATGCTTTCAATACTTGAATAAATCACATAGAATGGATTAACATAATACACTACACATGAATATCATACTAATCATGATCTCTAACAAGTTCATCCAACCAAAATCATCATTTACGCATTTAGAGTTCATGGCATGTCTAAAAAGCCCTAATTTGCACCCATTGACCTCACATAGCACAAATATTGTTTTCCCTAGGGTCAATGGGGCCAAAAACAAAGAGAAAGAGATGTAGCAACTTACCTAAGATCAGCACTTCAAGCAACCAAATCGAAATTCCAATCGGTGGAAAGTGTTCTCCTCAACCTCCTCTTCAATTCTATGCCTTGGATTGGGCAGTGGAGCTCTCAAGCTATGGAATCCATGAAGAACTCTTAAGAAACCCTAGAAGACTCCTCTCTCAGCTCTCAAGAGGCTCTCCCACGTTTTTTAGAAGTGATGGCTGAATATGAGAGGTTAAGTGGGGTGTTTGTGGTCCATCTAGGTTAGAAAGTAAGTGGGTGATGTGTTAAATTGATGTGGTTGTTTACCTTTGATTAACCCCAACTAATCCCCTCTAAAACTCAATTAGATGGTTAGGATATGTCATAAGATAGTTAGGAAGGTTTAGGAGTGGGTTAGGATGGGTTTGGGTAGGGTTAGGATAGGTAAATTGCAAAATAACCAAAACAGTCTCT
Organism: Codonopsis lanceolata; assembly: GCA_013146195.2. Classification (NCBI taxonomy): domain Eukaryota; kingdom Viridiplantae; phylum Streptophyta; class Magnoliopsida; order Asterales; family Campanulaceae; genus Codonopsis; species Codonopsis lanceolata. The sequence goes on along the minus strand of CM028377.1, from coordinate 115,504,090 downwards.
TAATAGGGACAGGCAACAAAGCGGCCGCATGGCCCTCTTGCATGCGAGTGCATGCTTCAGAAGAATGCAATCTTCAACTTTCTTGCTCCCTTGCTCGGCCTAGGTCTCTCCCCCTTGCATCCTCAAGTCATCCAATGCTAAAAGGGTCTAGAATTCAATCTTAAAGGACTCCAATTCATAACCAAAACATCAAGCGTTCAAACCTCACTCAAAGATGGTCTAGAACTCAAACAGAACACTCACGACCAACAATCGAAAAGGCCAAACGAGAAAGGTTAACAACTAGAAGCAAACTTGCAATCAACCCGTTGATGCAACAAGGATTCAATCAACATCTAAATCATTTTAATGATGTTATGAATGATGTCTAACACTTATACCTGTGCATCCGACATATGTCATTAACCAAAGTCTCATGGCCTTACGTGTAGGAAAGATGCATACAAGCATATAAATCGATGTCAACGAACATGCTATTGAATCTAAGCTTACGAATGAGATAAGTTAACATACTTATGATCAATATGAATTTATGAACCCAAGCATAAAACAAGCAAGGAATATGCTAGGGTTTTATATTCTCCCCTACTTTAAGGAATTTAGCCCCTAAATTCATACCGTGATCATCAAACAAACGAGGGTACTTCTCACGCATCTCTAACTCGGTCTCCTAAGTTGCTTCCTCGATCTCATGATTTTTCCAAAGAACTTTAACTAATAGAATTCTCTTACTCCTCAAAACTTGCTCCTTGGTGTCGAGTATCTTCACCGGCTGCTCAACATATGACAAGTCAGGTTGAAATGTAATTTCTTCATACGTAAGAACATGTGAATCATCCTTAAGATATTTCCGAAGCATAGATACATGAAATACATTATGAATATCCGACAATGACGACGGTAAAGCCACCTTATAAGCCAAACTCCCAACTCGCAAAAGAATCTCAAAAGGTCCAACGAACCTCGGTGATAATTTTCCTTTCTTCCCAAATCTCTTAGTACCCCTTCTTGGTGATACCTTAAGAAACACAAAGTCCCCAACCTGAAATTCCAAATCTCTCCTTCGATTATCCGCATAACTTTTCTGTCGACTTTGAGCCGTAAGCAATCTATCCCGAATTAATTTCACACTCTCGGCCGACTGTTGAACAATCTCGGAACCCCATAATTTTGCTTCTCCAACCTCATCCCAACAAATAGGAGATCTACACTTCCGTCCATAAAGAGCCTCATATGGTGCCATCCCGATGCTCGATTGTTAACTATTGTTGTACGTAAACTCCACCAATGGAAGGTGTGTATCCCAAATCCGCTTAAATCCACCGTACAAGCCTGCAACATATCCTCAAGTATTTGTATCGTTCTCTCGGACTGTCCGCTTGTCTGAGGGTGAAAAGCTGTGCTAAAATTCAACTTAGTCACCATAGCTTCTTGCAAAGCTTGCCAAAACCTCGATGTAAATCTCAGATCGCGGTCTGAAACAATACTAACTGGAACCCCGTGCAATCTAACAATCTCTTGCACATACAACGCCGCTAACTGACTCAAGGAATAAGTCATAGCAATCGGTATAAAATGAGCTGATTTTGTTAGCCGATCAACAACAACCCAAACGGCATCAAATCCTCTACGAGTACGTGGAAACCCCGAAACAAAATCCATCGTAACGTGCTCCCATTTCCATTTCGGAATATCCAACGGTTGCAACAATCCCACGGGTCTTTGGTGTTCCGCCTTCACCTGTTGACAAGTTAGACACCTCGACACATAATCCACTATTTGTCGCTTCATGCCATTCCACCAAAGTTGCTTCTTTAAATCTCTATACATCTTCGTACTCCCCAGATGGATAGTATACCTTGCCTTGTGAGCTTCATCCAACACAAGTCGCTTCACATCCTCAACTGAAGGAACACAAACTCCACCCTTGAAAGTCAATATCCCATCTTGATTCATTGTGAACTCAGACATCTTATTTTCGCTCAAACCATCAATAATTTTCACTACCCCCAGATTCTTTCTTTGAGTCTCCTTAATCCTCTCAAATAAAACTGGAATAGCCCGACCACTAGCAAATAGCACTCCATGATTAACCTCACTAGGACTACAATCACGCACATCCTCTAGAATTTTCCATTCTCGTATCATCAAACATGACAAGTGAACTTTTCTACTCAAAGCATCAGCAACCACGTTCGCCTTCCCCGGATGATAAAGTATGGTACAATCATGGTCCTTCAATTTTTCCATCCATCTCCGCTGTCTCATATTCAATTCTTTTTGTGAGAATAGATATTTCAAGCTCTTGTGATCTGTGAAAATTTTTCCATCCATCTCCGCTGTCTCAAATTTCGACCCATACAAATAATGCTTCCATTTGTGTAACGCAAATATGATCGCCGCTAATTCAAGATCATGCGTGGGATAATTCTTCTCATACGGAGACAACTTCCTTGAAGCATAAGCAATCACCTTACCATTTTGCATAAGAACACAATGCAATCCTTCTTTCGATGCATCACTATAAACCACAAAATTATCACCTCCGCTAGGCAACGCTAAAACAGGTGCCGTAGTTAACTTCTTCTTCAACTCTTGGAAACTTTCTTCACACTTATCATTTCAAACAAATGCTGCCTTCTTTTGGGTCCAATTCATCATTGGTGTAGCAATCTTTGAAAATCCCTCTATAAACCTCCGATAATAACCGGCTAGACCCAAGAAACTCCTAACTTTTGTAACTGTGGTCGGTCTCCTCCAATTCATCACCGCCTCAACCTTAGAAGGATCTACCGCTCTCCCGGTACTAGACACAACGTGCCCCAAAAATGAAACCTCCTCTAGCCATAAAGCACACTTACTAAACTTGGCGTAGAGTTGCCTCTCCCGAAGAATCGATAAGACCATCCTCAGGTGTTGTGCATGCTCCTCCCGAGGCTTAGAATACATAAGAATATCATCTATGAAAACCACCACGAAGCAATCAAGAAAATCATGGAACACTCGGTTCATCAAATCCATAAATACCGCCGGCACATTAGTCAACCCAAATGGCATTACCATAAACTCACAGTGCCCATACCTTGTACGAAAAGCGATTTTCGGAACATCCTCGGCTCTAACCTTCAATTGATGACACCCGAACCTCAAATCAAGCTTAGAATAAACCACCGATCCTTGCAATTGATCAAACAAGTCATCTATATGCGGCAACAGATACTTGTTCTTGATCGTTGCTTTGTTCAACTCCCGGTAATCAATACACAACCTAAGACTTCCATCTTTCTTCCTAACAAACAATACCGGCGCACCACAAGGCGATACACTTGGCTTGATAAAATCAATGTCAAGAAGCTTTTGCAATTGAACCTTCAACTCCTTCAACTCCATAGGTGCCATCCTATACGGCGCCTTCAATATCGGTGTAGTCCCTGGTAACAACTCGATGCAAAATTCAATCTCCCTATCCGGAGGCATCCCAAAATCCTTAGAGAAAACAACCGAAAATTCATACACAACTGGCACATCTTATAGATTGGAAGTAGAAACCCGTTTATCAATCACACATGGAAGATACCCCGTGCAACCACACGACAATAATCTCCTAGCCTTAAGAGCAGAAATGACGCGCAAACCACTAGATGCATTATCTCCCAAGAATACAAATTTAGGAACGCCAGTCAAAGCAAAAGTAACCCTCTTACTATGGAAATCAACCAATGCATGATATGTACACAACCAATCCATGCCAGGTATCACATCGAAATCAGGAAGTGGAAACACCACCGAATCCGCATGCAAAACATGTTCATCCACAAGTACATCACATGCTTTATAAATTTCCGAAGCCAATAAACATTCCCCAAGCGGGGTGGAAACTTCAAGCATGTAAGGCAAAGACTAAGGCGTAACATATAGTTTGTCAACAAAATGTGATGCAACATACGAATACGATGATCCTGGATCTATAAGTGCACGAGCTTCACTACCGAAGATAGAAACGGTACCTCCAATAACTGCCGTAGACTCAGGCACTCCCCTCTAATCTAGAGGAAACACGTGACCTTGTACCTTCGCTTTACCATCGCTATCTATCTTCATCCCAATTGTAGGCTGACTCGAACCTCCCGACTGGTTATTCTTCAATCTAGGACAATTCTTCTTCATGTGCCTCGAAGCTCCACAATAGTAGCAGTCCATCGGTGCTCCATTCTTACTCCAGCATCTATCTTCCGTGTGCCCCATCTTCGAACAATAAGAGCAAACCATCACCACACTATGATCTCCCTGAGTAGGTGTAGTACTAGCCCCTTTACCACTTGACTGATTCTTTGCATGCCCTTCATAATTAGATTTTCCATTTCCCTTCTTGCGATCATTGTTCCCACTATAGTTTCCTCGGTTACCCGATCCATTACCTCGCCCAGATGACTGCCTAGACTACTGAGAGAAACCCAAATTATGTATAGCACGATGCTCCTCAATGTCCTTCTCAATCATGTATGCCATATCGACTGCCTTCCTATACTCTTCAAACTAATGAGATAGTAGCTGCTTCCTATACTTAGTCCGTAAACCCTTCACAAATTTCTGAGTCCTCCTAGCCTCATCCGGAATCAAGTGTGTGCAATAGCGAGCCAATTCTGTGAACCTTGCTGAATACTGTGAGATAGTCATACTTCCTTGCACCAAATCAAGAAATTCCCTCTCCCTCTTCTCTCGAACAACTTCAGGTACATACGAAGCTCTAAACTCCCGAACAAAGTTAGGCCATGTGTGGGGAACTCTAAGCATGTCCCAACTCTCCCTAAATACTTGCTACCAATGCTTCGCTGCACCCTCTAGCTTAAACACTACCAAAACAACCTTCTGCTCATCATCACAACCCAAAGGTACAAATATCTTCTCTAAGTGCTCAATCCATAACTCAGCTTTCGTAGCATCTGGCTCCCCATCAAACTGTCTCGGCTTCAGCTTCATAAACTTCTCAAGCATAGAATTTCCATGATGTCTAGCATCCTGCCTTTGTCTCTTAACTTGCGGTACTGGTTGTGGCTCTGGCTGTGGTACTTGTTGTGGTTCAACTCTACAAAATCCCCATTGGTTCATCTCGTTCATCATAGCAAGCATACCCCAATACATAGTAGCTATAGCCTCAAACTGCTCTTTCGGTGTCCGCAGTTGAGGAATATCCTGTTGACGATTCTCATTAGCATTTCTACCACCACCTACACCTGTACCTGCACCTCTATCGGCACCACCTCTAGTGCTAGCACCAACTCTAATATCCACCATCTTAACCTACAATAACACTCGATGTTAAAATAATTCTATCACACAAAACCAACCCCCTTAAGCCAAGGAACCTATCCCGGCTGATAGCTAAAATTATAGACATAGCTCTGATACCAACTGTGACGACCCGACCCGGATCCCAAGGTCGTGCCATCGGGGAACAAGTAACAACAAGGAAATAAAAAATAATGGGTAAGGCCATAACAGCAATATATGCCAACAACATCAACACATGCGGAAGCAAAACATAATTACACAGTGGCGCCCGAGCTAACAAGCTCAAACTAAATACAACCAAAGAGATAATAAATCTCTCGGTCCAAAAATTCGAAGCGAGTGACGCAACATTGGGCACGCACAATAAAACTCCTTATCATGCAATATAAATATATAACAATTTATAAACCAAGTCATCGGCGACGTTATAGCCGGAACCCAACATTACACTAAGTTTAGAACTCTAGTCTAACATACTCAACGGCTAAAAACATTCCGGAGAACAAACATGATAAATTAACCATCAATATAACATAACTAGAATACAATCATCAACATCTACCAAGCACGACTACTACAAGTTGGCTACCAAAAGAATAAGTGTTAACCAACATAAGTATAAATATCACAACCACAAATAGACTTGCTACCCAACAAGAAGTTTACATAACTTCACTTTTCCCATCGTCCTTGCCAAAAGAAAATGTAACTATACATAACTAGGTAGCAACCTTGCCAAAAACTTCACCAACGCAACTCGGCAATCACTTCGATCCGCTAGCACGACTCAGATTTAGGGAAAACAATCAAACAAATAGGAGTAAGTCATAATGACTTAGTAAGTTACTAAACATAACTTCCTGTCATGGCATCATGCTTAACAATAATAATTTACATTATTGGCATAATATAACATTCCAACAATATTCATGTCAAGGAATTTATGCTTAACAACCTTAAATGTCATGTTATCCATAAAGTAACATTTTACTAAACCATCTAAACCATTATATCATATCATATTCACATAGCACATTACTCACATATAAGTACTTGTGACTCAATTCATATATAAAAGAGATATGATACCGTTACCATTTTTCCGCCGTGTCGCTCCTGCAAAAACACATGCAAACCTTATGTGTCCTCGATATCCCTTTCGTGGATATCGACGTCCCCGAGACTGTAAGACCCCGATTCCCGGTTAGCTTGAATTACGTGCAATGCTCGCACTTCTTCCCTTGTTGATCGCTTGTTTGGTTTGTGAGAGAGTCTAGATGTGTATGAGAGATCACATTAAGACCAAAATACTTTTAGGAGATTCCATTTAGTTGTTGACTTGCTAAAGTCACAAGTCGTAACTCGACGATAGTCGAAATGCGACGCTATTGGGAGTTTACTCGGGTTTTGTGTTCCTGACCTCGATTTGGTCATAGATCTTTACATGATGATTAAATAACATGTTTAGATGTATTATACTTCTAGTTGGATGTATTCCTTAAGTCTCGTGAAGTTTTGATGCTTCGAGGATAGTAATTCTCCTTATCACGTAGTTTGAGATTGAGGCGGGTGATCGTCTCGTCTTTCGGGAGCTCATTTCTCCTATCTGTTGTTAACCATCTGAGGGGCATTCAGGCCTATTTAATATCCTTTTGAAGTGTTTATAACCTTGGGCTGTTTCCCGTCGGTTTGTGGTTTCATTCGACGTTTCGCTAGCAAGTTGTTACGCCTTCCGCCGGTTTCGCTCCGAGTTGTTTCAGGTGTTGTTTATGGGAGTTTAGACCTACTTTAAAAGTGGTTTGAGACTTGTGTGGTTTAGCCAAGTGTTTGAGGACTTTAAGGGTTGAATTATAGGTCGTTTCGAAGCTTTAAGGGTTTCAGTTGCATGCGGGAAGGACCGGACACGAACGAAGATTACAGAAACTGACCTAGGGCTGAAAAAGGACCAAAGCGGTCGCATGGTTTGGTACCATGCGAGCGCATCCTCCTTCGTGACAACAACTCCCTGTTTTGCATTTTTGAAGTGATTTTCCTATTCCCCCCCTACTAAACCCCTCTAAACCCTTCCTAACCCTCAAACTAAGTCCTAATCATGTCCTAACATGTTTGGGTAGTTAATTAGAGTTTGATTAGTGGTGGATTACATCTAAACTTCACTAATTGTACCATGGAATTCCTCTTTGTGCCCTCATTTGTTTGGGAGGTATAAATAGTCTAACCCTTCACCAATTCAGCCATTTCTCTTCATTTCCTCCTTCTAAATCATACGTATGAGTGAGAGAGACTTGGGAGACATGGAAGCTTGGAGACCTAGCCTCCTTCCTCCTCCAGTCCTCGATGATCCGACCGTTGGATCGCCTCCAAACTCTGGATTCGTGAAGCCCTCGTCAAATGGAACAACTTCACCGATTGGATTGTGATTCTTTTGAGTTTTCATCTAAGTCAAGTAAGCTACTAGACCCTCTCTTCTTTTTATTTTGTGCTCATTGACCCTAAGGAAAACAAAGATGCTTGCTATTTGAGGTCAATGAGTACACATGCATGTTGTGTGTGATTTTATTTTGATTTTTGTATTTTTTTTTTGGTGAGTGAACTTGCTAGAAGCATGAGTAGGTTGATTTCTATGTTTAATGAAGTATGATATTAAGCTTCATTTGGTAAATTTTGACTTGGGTATGATGGATATTTGATTCCCTAAAAACCTAGGGTTTGATATGATGATTGTGTAGTAAATGGGTTCTTGATATTATGAATGATTTTGGGGGATTTTATGGAATATTATGAGTTGTTAGAATCACATATGTATATGTTTGAAGTTTGGAAGTATACTTGATGAATCTTGAATTTTGATTGTAAGCATGAAGAATGAATTTTTACAATGAATTACATGTTGGAATGCTTCGTTTGACTTTTGAGAATGAAGTTGACTTTCATGTATATAAGAATATGTTGATATCTAATTCATGAACTTTTGGTTGTGAGCATGAATAATGATTTATCATTTTGGATTGCATGATTAAAATGCAATGTTTGACTTCATTGGATTGAGTTGACTTTTATGCAAATAAAAGTATGTTGGTCAACTATGATTCATGAATTGAAGGTTATGAGCATGCTAGATTAATATATATCGTCCCTGCTTCCATAAAAAAAAAAAATTAATATATATCTTGGTGATGAGCATGCTAGATGAAATTACACCTTGTTTAGATTAATGGTTATTTTGGATGAAAGCATGCTTGATTAAATGCTATATTGAGATGCATGCTTGAAATGTAATGGTTGACTTTAAATGTTAAGTGTTGACCTATGAACTATGTTTTGGGGTTTTGTTGGGAAGATATGGATTGTTGGGTTGCACAATGTTGCTAACCATGAGAACTTAGCCATGAACATTAACGAATGAATAATAGGAGGGCTATGATGCAAGTAGCTTCTATGCCTTCAAATTTGAAAAGAGTAGAAATGATTCAACGGAGTCGATTATGGATTTATATGAACATAGAGAACTACATATTGAAATCCTACGGAATTTGGGGTAGTTTTGATGGAGGTCAAGCCTCCAAGCGTTTTCAAGTGTATGAAGAACACTTGGGTATTAGAGACTTGATATTATCGCTCTAAGATATTTATGTGTTAGTTAGCATAGAAATGCATAACTATGTGAATTAAAAGTAAATATCTACTTGATTGGATTAGTGCAGTGTGTTGTACTTTTCCTTTGGATGAGCATGCGAGTATATATTACATGTGCTTGTGTTTGAGTCCAGCTGGCGGTTTTTGGTTTGAGTTTTGGCGGGACGATGCATTGTCTTCACGAATTGTGGGATTCGTGATCGCAATGGATCGCCGCGCCGGGTTTGCACACACCCCTCCACCGATGGCCACGGTGGGGAAGTAGCTGATCTTAGTTAGAGTAATACACATGACTTTGATAGCTATGGAACCCGAACGGGGATTGTTTCGGGGACGTCGATGCCACGAAAGGGTTATCGAGGACACGTTTGTTTCCGCAGGAGTTATACGCTGGAAACGGAAAGGAAAATCATCTTCTCTCTCTTATGTGGTTTATTTTATGAGCACATATGAATTGTTGTGCTACATGGTTAATGGTATGATTTTCATGAGATGATGATTTCTTGATAAAATGTTATAATAAAAATATAACATGCTAATCAAATGAAGATTTCTATGACTTGATGTTATACTAAAAATGTAACATGCTATTCATGATTAGAATGGAAACAATAGTCTCCCGCATATGAATTATTATATGAGTTAGGATTAATGAAGATTTATGAGACTCATGGTTTAATTGGGTTATGTGGTTGGTGGGTTGATGAGAGTTTAAATGTGGAAATAAAATACTACACACTACGGAATTTAGAATCATAATCTATTGATATGATTTATTTCATGATAATTTATGAAGAATTATATTCCATGTGACTATGGTTGGATTTGGTTTGTGTGGAAAATTATACCATGAAATGTTATATCATAAGTATGACATGAGATATACATATTTTATTTGAGCATAATGCCATGCCATGACATTGCATCTTTAGTAGCTTACTAAGTCATTATGACTTACTCGTTTGCTTTGTTTTCCTTAGATTCGAGCCGAGCGAGTAATTCGAAGGAATCCACCGAGTCTACGGTAGAAGTGAGACTTTGTGAAGGTTGCTACTTTAATTTATTTTTGTAGCCTTAGTTTTTGGTAAGGACGTTGGGGAAAAGTGAAGTTATGTAAACTTCATGATGGGTAGCAAACTTATTTGTGAATGTAATATTTATACTTATGTTGGTTAATGCTTATTCTTTTGGTAGCCGCCTTGTGTTAGTCGCGCTTGGTGAATGTTGGTGATTATGTTTTAAGTTATGTATATTGATGGATAAAATATCATGTTTGTTCTCCGACATGTTTTTAGCCGTTGAGTATGTTAGACTAGAGTCTTAGAGTTAGTGTAATGTTGGGTTCCGGCTGTAATGTCGCCGATGATTTAGTTTATTTGTTGCTATATAATTTCATTGTATGTCAGAGAGTTTTGCTCTACGTGCCCAATGTTGCGGCACGTGCATCGAATTTTTGGACCGAGATATTAATTATCTCTTTGGTTGTGTTTAGTTTGAGCTTGTTAGCTCGGGCGCCACTGTGTTATTATGTTTCGCTTCCGCATGTGTTTTAAGTTATTGGCGTATTGCCGTTATGGCCTTACCCATTGCGTGTTGTTTTGTGTGTTATGACGTCACGACCTTGGGGTCTCGTATTGGGATCCGGGTCGGGTCGTTACAGAGACAATCCCCACTCGAGTTCCATAGTTATCAAAGTCATGTGTATTACTATAACTAAGATCTACTACTTCCCCACCGTGGCCATCGATGGAGGGGTGTGTGCAACCCGGCACGGCGATCCATCGCGATCACGAATCCCACAATTCGTGAAGACGATGCATCGTCCCGCCAAAGACTCAACAAACCGACTCCAGCTGGACTCAAACTCAAGCACAAGTAATATATACTCATATTCTCAAACAAGTAGGCACATACTCTACCATCAACTAGTCATGCATTTCATTCACAACTAGCATAAAATCACATTAGAGAGTAATATTAAGGCTCTAATAATCAAGTCTCCTTCATACACTTCTAAAATGCTTGGAGGCTTAACCTCCATTAAATCTACCCCAAATTCCGTAGGACTTAAGTTTATAGTTCCTTAAAATCATATTAACCCAAAGGTTGATTCCGTTGAGTCTAATCTACACTTTCCAAAAATTAGGGTATAGAAGCCATGGACCACAATACCCTCCTATGTTCATAACTAACATCAATGACCATATTTCCAAGTTCATTAAGCCCACATAATCCCAACAAAACACTTAATTAAGCAACATAGAGCAAAAATCACATTTTATGCATAAACTCATTTAAGTCACTTCACCAATCATGCTCTCAATACTTGAATAAATCACATAGAATGGATTAACATAATACACTACACATGAATATCATACTAATCATGGTCTCTAACAAGTTCATCCAACCAAAATCATCATTTAGTCATTTAGGGTTCATGGCATGTCTAAAAAGCCCTAATTTGCACCCATTGACCTCACATAGCACAAATATTGTTTTCCCTAGGGTCAATGGGGCCAAAAAGAAAGAGAAAGAGATGTAGCAACTTACCTAAGATCAGCACGTCAAGCAACCAAATCGAAATTCCAATCGGTGGAAAGTATTCTCCTCAACCTCCTCTTCAATTCTATGGCTTGGAGTGGGCAATGGAGCTCTCAAGCTATGGAATCCATGAAGAACTCTCAAGAAATCCTAGAAGACTCCTCTTTCAGCTCTCAAGAGGCTCTCCCACGTTTTTTAGAAGTGATGGCTGAATATGAGAGGTTAAGTGGGGTGTTTGTAGTCCATATAGGTTAGAAAGTAAGTGGGTGATGCGCTAAATTGATGTGGTTGTTTCCCTTTGATTAACCCCAACTAATCCCCTCTTAAACTCAATTAGATGGTTAGGATATATCATAAGATAGTTAGGAAGGTTTAGGAGTGGGTTAGGATGGGTTTGGGTAGGTTTAGGATAGGCAAATTGCAAAATAACCAAAACAGTCCCAAAACAGGGACAGGCAACAAAGCGGCTGCATGGCCCTCTTGCATGCGAGCGCATGCTTCAAAAGAATGCAATCTTCAACTTTCTTGCTCCTTTGCTCGGCCTAGGTATCTCCCCCTTGCATCCTCAAGTCCTCCAATGCTAAAAGGGTGTAGAATTCAATCTTAAAGGACTCCAATTCATAACCAAAACATCAAGGGTTCAAACCTCACTCAAAGATGGTCTAGAATTCAAACAGAACACTCACGAACAACAACCGAAAAGGCCAAACGAGAAAGGTTAACAACTAGAAGCAAACTTGCAATCAAACCGTCGATGCAACAAGCATTCAATCAACATCTAAATCTTGTTAATGATGTTATGAATGATGTCTACACTTATACATGTGCATCCTGTCACGACCCGACCTGGATTCCAACATGAAATCCCAAGGTCGTGTCGCTGGAACTAACATAAGATGAGGACAAGCACTTGTTCCACGTTAGTGCAAGTCGAATGGTTGAGCTAACAAACTCTAAACATGAACATAAAGCCGCACTAAAATACGGTATTTCAAAAAATCGAATTAGCGGAAGCAATAAGGAAAAGAAGTCCCGAGCTATGAAGCTCAAAACAAAAGCCAAAGAAACCAAGAGTGACATTATCTCTCAAAGGGGGAAAAACAAAAGTCGCATGCCGCAACTTTGCAGACGCTGAACAAACCATCGGCACTTCAGGCCGGCGTTTCAACAAAGAACCAACCTGATAACAATTACCCACGGCTAAAACATACCGGGGTTTACCAACACCTATAACAATTTAGAATAAAGAAAAGCCCCAAAGCTACTGCGTGCCCAGGAGATAACTGAAATAAATACTAAAACCACGAACAAGGCACGACACAACACGTCGGCCCAAGAAAGAACCAATACAAATACCCAAGTATCTACCCGACCGTAAAGTCTAGATAACTTTACATGATCGATCTCACAAGAATGGTAAAGTACAATATATAGATGACGATGCTAAAAGAAACATGACTCCACAAGCTGCTACTCGGGGAAGTCGGCTGCTACAAACACGAGCCACACGATCTAATCTCGATCTATCGATCAGCTGCGCTCTGCTACAGCCACGATCTACTCAACCTCAACGCGGATACCAATTTACTGCAACTAGAAAACAAATTACGAAATGAGTCATAATGACCCAGTACGCTACTACAAAAGATATGTAACATAAAAATAATCTAGGTGTCATTTTACAAATGACAGAAAACCCGTGAAGAGGCGTCGTATCGTTTAGATACTCCACAAGATAGCCATTTCTTCTTACTTACTAAACCGTCCAAATGAACCAGGGTGTAATTCCATGTTCAAACACAAATCAAATGAATTAGAACGAAATTCCCATAAAAACATTATTTGCAAGTATATATAATTATATATATACTAATCAAACTATTCATAGAATCATTAAGTATAAGTGTGCATATTTATATATATACACATCAAGCCTTTCATAGAATCATCAAGTAAAAGTATGTATATCTAAATATATACATACTAAATCGTTCATAGAATCATAATGTACAAGTATGTATATTTACAGATCTACACCTCAAGTATTTCAATAATACACAATCAAGATAAACACGGTCAATTAGATCTCATGTTCAACTAACACTTTGTTATCACATAAGTGCCCACAGTAAGCCACATAAGGGATAGAGAAGATACCGAATCATTGTCGTCGTATTGCTCCTGCAATCACAACTGTTAATCATATCGTACCAGTGATACCCGTGATCGGGTATCAAAGTACCGAGCTCTCTTCTCGGGTCCGAGCTCTCTACTCGGGAAAATAGCACTAGCCAATGCGCTTTTTTGGTTACGACAAAGGGGGCTACTTCCCCACTGTAGCTAGCAGTAGGGGGTGTGTGAACCGAATCCGGTACGTCGATACATAGCAATCACGAATCCCATAATTCGTGAAGACGATGCACTGTCCCACCTTCAATGTAAAACTCAACAAATGCCAGCTGGACTTATATGCAATGCACAAGTAGATGTTTACTTGCAAATTCTCAAGTAGATATAATTATCTACTAAACTCATACGATTATGCACATTGTTACAATAATCACAAAACCACAATAGGAGCTCATTTGAGTCTCTAAATCATAAGTGTCAAGTAGTCCACTCTATTCGATTCAAGTCCCAAAAGCTAGTAATCTAGTCAAAGGGAATAAAATTATTATAGGATCTCATCACGATCCTCGTAAGGTTCAATTGTTCCTTAACTCGACTCCGTTGAGTCCTTACTACAGTTCCAACCAAATAGGGTATAAATGCTATATGCATTTGTAGCCCTTCTATGTTTTCGTTTAAGTCATAGCTAGGTTCTCGTTCCATTTAGGAACCCTAGTTCACGTATCAATAAGTCAAGTAGAAGATGGAAGCCTAAGTTGATTAATATCAAATCAAGCCCTAGTTCAATTCAAATTCATAATTCCCACCTATTAGTGGAATCCAAATTTCATTGCAAGTTAACAACCCAGTAGTAGAACATGCATGAAGGCAAGAAACACTATATGCTTTATAAGTCATATTCATCAAGTATGGAGAATCAATCCTTAACAAGTATCACAATTATACTTTCGTAAGTCATAATATCTAATAAGCATAGATGTTCATTTCTAGCATAAATCCAAGTTAAGTCCTTAACTTAACAAATACTAAATCACATATTGTCCAAGACTACTATGTTAGTCTAGGGTCATTAAATCATTTAGATTATAAATAACAAACGCATCCTAGAATGATAATTCACCCCATTGTCCAAAATCCATAGTAGTCCATGAATTAAACAAAACTATCCTTAACAAGTACAAATATTACAAATCACTCTGCGCATCAATCTTGCTAATTGCATTAAAAATTCCTATAAACTCCAAATGTACTAAATATTACTTATTCAGAAAGTAGGATCTTTAAAATATAACTTAGCCTTTTTAATCACTTCATTATGACTTGTATTAATCAATCTATGATCATATCAAGATCAAACTAATAATCTGTTTTTCTGTTGTGATTATTCTGCCGAATCAAATTATAAATTCGACCATCATTTCCTCACAACTCCAAATTTCATGAATTTTATATATTCAGAAACTAGACTCTTGTAACTATAATTTAGAACTTTAAAGTACTCTATTTGGACTTGTATTCATCAAAATACAGTCACCTCAAGTTCATGTTAAAAATTCGGTTCTCTGTTGTGACTCATTCTGCTTAGTCAACTTGTAAATTCAACCATGAATTGCTCACAACTCCAAATGAGTGGATTATGGACTAGTCTGAAACTAGACTCTTGATACTATACTTTAGATATTTAAATTACTCCATTATGATTTGTATTCATCAAAATACAGCCCCTCCAAGTTCATGTCAGAAATCTGATTTTCCGTTGTTGTCTGTACTGCATGTCTATCATACAAACTTCACCAAAAAATCCTCATTGATCCAAATGACACATATATTACATTTCCAAAAACTAGACTCTTTGAGATAGAGTTTAACATTTTAAAACACTCCAATTGGATTTGTATTCATCGATTTCTGATCACATGAAGATCATGTTAATAACCAGTTCCCCTTGTTCAGACTCACTGTCGCAGCCATGGTTCATGATTCATTAAAAATACTTCCCGAACTCCAAAATTTATGAAAATTTACAGAGCATCACTTAACATACACATGACCAACATATAATATTTTTAGGTAATTACATGTAGTAGATTAGTACCAGTAGTTTTCAGAAAACATCCCAAAATTAGGACTGAATCTGTGAGGTTTCTTCCTAATTGGTGAAATCCTAAACTTGTTATCTCATTGAAGTTTCCAATTCCAACAAGTACATGAACATTAGTTGTTCCAAGTCATGTTTAGAACACTTTTAATGCTATACACAAACCCAATTTATTAAGTGTAGAGGGCAGCCCCAAAATTATTCAGATTTTAACCCTAATGTGAAAAATTCTTTAAAGTTAACAATTGCAATGTGTTCCTTCACAAGAATTACTCCTAAGAACAATTAGAACCACATTCATGCTTTACCCAAACCCAAATTAATAACTTAACAAATCAGCCCCATAATTTCTAGGTTTATAACTTGTTGAAATGAAGATTTCTATTTCACAAGAAGTCTTCCTAAGCATGTATACTACAACTATTATGAAGGGAGTATGTCATTATATTGAACATACAAATTTTCAGGGATTAGAAGCATACATTAAGCCTAGAAAAGGCTGAGAAAAAGGAAAACAAAGTAAGGATTAGTAGTCTCCTCATCGATAGCTACGATTGGGTGGTCTCGAATCCAAAATCGGGTGGCCGGATCTTCGGGAAATCACAAAACACACACTAATCTCATCAAGAATCTCCCACACTCAAGCTCTCATCAATGGTGGCTGTAAATATCTAAGGTAGGAGGTGTAATGCGTGGAGAAAATCAGATATTTCAAGTCATAAAGGTTAGGGAGTGAGTGGAAAACAAGTGTCAAGCTATGATAGGTCAATTTTTAAGTGAGATTAAGTCCCTAATTGAGGACTTAGTGCTAAAATTTTAACTTAGGCTTAATACACTCTAATTAAAGTCTAATTAAGGTCTCAAGTCAGGTTTAGTGAAATTCATTAAGGGTCTCCAAGTAAATCCAATAAACAAGGCAAAACTCAAATTTCTGGAAATACCGAGAATAACTGATACAGTCAACTTTAAAAATGCGCATGTAATGAAATACAATTCCCAAAATTACGCAAGAGGTATGGTTAGAAAGATCTTGAAGTCTAGTTTCTAACACATCAAAGGGATCTCAATTCCGAGTTGCCTACATAAAACTATGGCCAAATTACAACAGCCCTATCATGTCTGAGGCGAATACACAAGTCACACCGGAAATGAAACACGAGCGTGTTCAAACTTAAACACGACCAAACCAAAATAATACCAAGTTAATCCCCAAGGTCCCCCTAGTCATCCAGGACCAAACCTAGGATCAAAATAATACTAACCGAGTAATACGACAACACGATAACTAAAATCGCGAATCGGGGAATCAAACTTACGACGACAACTACTATGAACGTCGTGGCCACATGTAAACTTGCAAACATGGTTATTATGAATGAAAATTCATCCGAGAAAGTACATAAGGATTCGGGGTCTCACACATCCAACATATGTCATTAACCAAAGTCTCAAAGCATTACGTGTAGGAAAGATGCATACAAGCATATAAATCGATGTCAACGAACATGCTATTGAATCTAAGCTTACGAATGAGCTAAGTTAACATACTTATGATGAATATGAATGTATGAACTCAAGCATAAAACCAACAAGCAATATTCTAGGGTTTTACATTCTCCCCTACTTCAAGGAATTTAGCCCCTAAATTCATACCGTGATCATCAAACAAATGAGGGTACTTCTCACACATCTCTAACTCGGTCTCCCAAGTTGCTTCCTCGATCTCATGATTTTTCCAAAGAACTTTAACTAACAGAATTCTCTTACTCCTCAAAACTTGCTCCTTGGTGTCGAGTATCTTCACCGGTTGCTCAACATATGACAAGTCAGGTTGAAATGTAATTTCTTCATACACAAGAGCATGTGAATCATCCTTAAGATATTTCCGAAGCATAGATACATGAAATACATTATGAATATCCGACACTGACAGCGGTAAATCCACCTTATAAGCCAAACTCCCAACTCGCTCAAGAATCTCAAAAGGTCCAACGAACCTCAGTGATAATTTTCCTTGCTTCCCAAATCTCTTAGTACCCCTTCTTGGTGATACCTTAAGAAACACAAAGTCCCCAACCTGAAATTCCAAATCTCTCCTTTGATTATCCGCATAACTTTTCTGTCGACTTTGAGCCGTAAGAAATCTATCCCGAATTAATTTCACACTCTCGGTCGACTGTTGAACAATCTCGGAACCCCATAATTTTGCTTCTCCAACCTCATCCCAACAAATAGGAGATCTACACTTCCGTCCATAAAGAGCCTCATACAGTGCCATCCCGATGCTCGATTGGTAACTATTGTTGTACGCAAACTCCACCAATGGAAGGTGTGTATCCCAACTACCCTTAAAATCCATCGTACAAGCCCGCAACATATCCTCAAGTATTTGTATCGTTCTCTCGGATTGTCCGTCTGTCTGAGGGTGAAAAGCTGTGCTAAAATTCAACTTAGTCCCCATAGCTTCTTGCAAATCTTGCAAAAACCTCGATGTAAATCTCGGATCCCGGTTTGAAACTATACTAACTGGAACCCCGTGCAATCTAACAATCTCTTGCACATACAATGCCGCTAACTGACTCAAGGAATAATTCATAGCAATCGGTATAAAATGAGCTGATTTTGTTAGCCGATCAACAACAACCTAAACGACATCAAATCCTCTACGAATACGTGGAAACCCCGAAACAAAATCCATCGTAACGTGCTCCTATTTCCATTCCGGAATATCCAACGGTTGCAACAATCCCGTGGGTCTTTGGTGTTCCGCCTTCACCTGTTGACAAGTTAGACACCTCGACACATAATCCGCTATTTATCGCTTCATGCCATTCCACCAAAATTGCTTCTTTAAATCTTTATACATCTTTGTACTGCCCGGATGGATAGTATACTTGCCTTGTGAGCTTCATCCAACACAAGTCGCTTCACATTATCAACTAAAGGAGCATAAACTCTACCCATGAAAGTCAATATCCCATCTTGATTCATTGCGAACTCAGGCATGTTATTTTCGCACAAACCATCAATAATTTTCACTAACCCCGGATTCTTTCTTTGAGTCTCCTTAATCCTCTCAAATAAAACTCGAATAGCCTGAACACTAGCAAATAGCACTCCATGATTAACCTCACTAGGATTCCAATCATGCACATCCTCTAGCATTTTCCATTCTCGCATCATCAAACATGACAAGTGAACTTTTCTACTCAAAGCATCGGAAACCACGTTCGCCTTCCCCGGATGATAAAGTATGGTACAATCATGGTCCTTCAATTTTTCCATCCATCTCCGCTGTCTCATATTCAATTCTTTTTGTGAGAAGAGATATTTCAAGCTCTCGTGATCCGTGAAAATATCAAATTTCGACCCATACAAATAATGCTTCCATTTGTGTAATGCAAATATGATCGCCGCTAATTCAAGATGATGCGTGGGATAATTCTTCTCATACGGAGACAACTTCCTTGAAGCATAAGCAATCACCGTACCATTCTGCATAAGAACACAACCCAATCCTTCTTTCGATGCATCACTATAAACCACAAAATTATCACCTCCGCTAGGCAACACTAAAACCGGTGTCGTAGTTAACTTTTTCTTCAACTCTTGGAAACTTTCTTCACACTTATCATTCCAAACAAAGGTTGTCTTCTTTTGGGTCAAATTTGTCATTGGTGTAGCAATCTTTGAAAATCCCTCTATAAACCTCCGATAATAACCGGCTAGACCCAAGAAACTCCTAACTTCCGTAACTGTGGTTGGTCTCCTCCAATTCATCACCGCCTCAACCTTAGAAAGATCTACCGCTATCCCGGCACTAGACACAACGTGCCCCAAAAATGAAACCTCCTCTAGCCAAAAAGCACACTTACTAAACTTTGCATAGAATTGCCTCTCCAGAAGAATCGATAAGACCATCCTCAGGTGTTGTGCATGCTCCTCTCGAGACTTAGAATACACAAGAATATCATCTATGAAAACTACCACGAAGCAATCAAGAAAATCATGGAACACCTGCTTCATCAAATCCATAAATACCGCCGGCGCATTAGTCAACCCAAATGGCATTACCATAAACTCATAGTGCCCATACCTCGTATGAAAAGCAGTTTTCGGAACATCCTCGGCTCTAACCTTCAATTGATGATACCCGAACCTCAAATCAAGCTTAGAATAAACCACCAATCCTTGCAATTGATCAAACAAGTCATCTATATGCGGCAACAAATACTTGTTCTTGATCGTTGCTTTGTTCAACTCCCGGTAATCAATACACAACCTAAGACTTCCATCTTTCTTCCTAACAAACAATATCGACGAACCCCAAGGCGATACACTTGGCTTGATAAAACAAATGTCAAGAAGCTCTTGCAATTGAACCTTCAACTCCATAGGTGCCATCCTATTCGGCGCCTTCGATATCGGTGTAGTCTCCGGTAACAACTCGATGCAAAATTCAATCTCCCTATCCGGAGGCATCCCAAAATCCTTAGAGAAAACATCAAGAAATTCATACACAACTGGCACATCTTCTAGATTGGAAGTAGAAACCTGTTTATCAATCACACATGGAAGATACCCCGTGAAACCACGCGACAATAATCTCCTAGCCTTAAGAGGAGAAATGACGCGCAAACCACTAGATGCATTATCTCCCAAGAATAGAAATTTAGGAACACCATGCAAAGCAAAAGTAACCCTCTTACTATGGAAATCAACCAATTCATGATATGCACACAACCAATCCATGCCAAGTATCACATCGAAATCACGAAGTGGCAACACCACCAAATCCGCATGCAAAACATGTTCATGCACAAGTACATCACGTGCTTTATAAATTTCCGAAGCCAATAAACATTCCCCAACCGGGGTGGAAACTTCAAGCATGTAAGGCAAAGACTAAGGCGTAACATACAGTTTGTCAACAAAATGGGATGCAACATACGAATGCGATGATCCTGGATCTATAAGTGCACGAGCTTCACTACCGAAGATAGAAACGGTACCTCCAATAACTGTCGTAGACTCAGGCGCTCCCCTCTGATCTAGAGCAAACACGTGACCTTACACCTTCGCTTTACCATCGCTATTTATCTGTGACGACCCGACCTGGACCCCGAGGACGAATCACGAGTCAAGTCGTCCAAATAGGACTACAATTCATGCAAGGACTCAATTAAAGAAAAGGACGTGACGCAACATTGTAGATGAAGCGCGACTCGGCACAAAAGGGCCGGAATAATTTAAAACTTTTTAAACCTGATATAACAATTAAAGATAAGTATACGAATTCATCGGCGACTTTACAACCGGAACCCAACAATAAACAGTTCATGCAAATATACCTCGACGGCTACAACATGCCGGAGAAACAACATAAATAAATAAGAGCTAAAGTGATGCCCAACGGAAGACTTAAAACATGTGAACCAACTACATCTATACAAGGCTCGACGTACATGCGCCGGCACTCAAAATAGGACACAAGTTACTACAAGTATAGACATAAATACAATAAAACCAAGTTCCCAAAGCGAAGTCTAAATGACTTGCTTATCCCAACGTCCTTACAAAAAAGTTCCAAAAGAAGGACATCTAAAGAGAACAACCTCGTCGCGAGTGATCTCGGATAACCACGAACCCTGCAACGCCTCAACGAGAAGTACCTGGACGGCTCGGATCTAAAGCAGTAAAAGGGAGGGGGTAAGTCATAAAGACTTTGTGAGTTAACAATTATGCATGTCATGACATCATGCAACATACATAGCAAGATATCATCTTTAATATCAAGTCAATCAAAACATTCATTTATATAAACACTTAAATCACATATCCATGGTAGCACATTGTTTCACATAGGTGCTATAAAGTAAATCACATATATTAAGAGGATATGTTATGGAATCGGTGCCGCTACGTAGCTCCTGCAATACACTGCGTTAACATTATCGTGCCAGAGATACTCGTGATGGATGTATCAAAGTACCGAGCTCTCTACTCGGGTACCAAGCTCTCTACTTGGTAATTAGACTTGCCAATGTGCTTGGTTAGAAAGGGGCTATTTCCCCACTATGGCCAACAGTGGAGGGGTGTGTGATAAAAACCCGGTATAACAACCCATCACTATCACGAGTCCCATAATTCGTGATGGCGATGCATTGTCAATCAAAACATTCATTTATATAAACACTTAAATCACATATCCATGGTAGCACATTGTTTCACATAGGTGCTATAAAGTAAATCACATATTAAGAGGATATGTTATGGAACCGGTGCCGCTACGTAGCTCCTGCAATACACTGCGTTAACATTATCATGGCCAGAGATACTCGTGATGGATGTATCAAAGTACCGAGCTCTCTACTCGGGTACCAAGCTCTCTACTTGGTAATTAGACTTGCCAATGTGCTCTGTTGGTTACAGAAGGGGCTACTTCCCCACTGTGGCCAACAGTGGAGGGGTGTGTGATAAAAACCCGATATAACAACCCATCACTATCACGAGTCCCATAACTTGTGATGGCGATGCATTGTCACACCATCGACTCAACCAAATATGCCAGCTGGACTAATGCAATGCCAAGTAGATGTTTACTCGTCATATAAACTCAAATAAGGAACAAGTTCGACAAGAGCGAACTTATTCAACAAGTAGGTGTTTACTCATTAACGAATCAAATAGGAATTCGACAAGAGCGAATTCAACATGTCAAATAGATATTTCATTCTACAACATGCTCTCAATTATGCATTTACTTCACACAATCATATAAACCGCATAAGAATTCGATCGAGTCTTATAAGCACAAATATCAAACATGCCCTTCAATTCATCCCAAAGTCACGTAAGCTAATACATTAGTCTAACGAACTACAATCATCGTAGGGATTGAATGTGGAGTCGGTATTGTTCAATAACTCCTTAATCTCAACTCCGATGAGTCATTGCTAAAATGCAACCAAATAGAGTATAGATACTATATGCATCACATTGCTCTTTTCTATGTTCTCCGTTCATTTAGAACTTAATAACTAAGCCGTTCATGACCTTAAACTAGCCATAAACCCATTCCCGAGTTTCAAACCCTAGAATTGTCGATTTTGCTAAACCAACAATTGAAACTTATTCTTTGACAAGAGTTGATCCTAGGCTCATTTAGAACAACATTCATGCTTTATAAAAAGTTGAAATCATAACTTCATATAGAAATCATAAAATCCTACATACTTTTCATAGGTTGAATTGGAGGATTCTACTTCACAAAAAGTTTTCCTAAGCATCATTAGAAGAACTATAATGAAGGGGACATGTCATAATATTTAACATGAAAATTATGGGAATTGAGAACTCACTTTAAGCCTATGAATAATGGATGGAAGGAAGATTAAACCAAGGATTGTTGTAGAGGAGGGCAAGGCCTTCGATTCGGTGGTCTCGGATCGCCGATCGGGTCACCAGAACTCTGGCAAATGGTCTCACAAGGTAGGCTTCTTCCCAAGGACGAAAATGGAGACTTACTCTCTGCAAATAAGGAGCTTGCTGATCACAAATGGCTGCCAAGGCTGAAAAATGGTTTATATACTTTCCAAGAAAACCATTATCCAAGTGATGGAGGTTATATGGCTTCCTATTGGCCAAGGGATGCAAGCCCTTGATAAGGACTCATCCAAGGGTTTAGAGAGGTTGGACTAAGGTCAACAAGGGAGGCTCAAGTCACTTTGGACGTCCAAGGGCCAAGGGTAGGAGGGTCATCAACCAAAACAATCAAAAAATCCCGTAAATGTGAAATCTGCTTGAAGCGGTCGCTTCAAAAATGGGGCATGCGACCGTATGGTCCCTGCTTCCAGATTCTGCACATTTTGATGTGCTCTCAGCATCTCAACGCGAGCCAATGACCAAAAACCAATGCGGCTGTGAGGTTCAGGTGTAAAACAAGGTCTAAACTTGTCCTAAATGATTCCAAACTCATGGGCAAGCATCTTAAGGTGTAACCCAACTCAAAACAAGTCGAAAACACACCCGAACAACCTCCGAAACAAGCTAAAACATGGCTGGAATCGCTCGACAATTGGCCAACGAATCAAACACGATTCAAACCCAACTTAAACTAGGATAACTTGAACATGCATAAGGCTTGTCTAAACATGATTATGGCTTGCATACAAGGCCTAGAACTCAAACGAACACCTCGCAAGACGAAACGCAAGCAATACGAGCAACGATGAAAAACCCTAAAGCTCAAACAATGCAACCAAGGTTCTAAACTTCCAACCAAGCATACTATGATCAAGTTGAACATTATAAGTCACATATGAAAGGTACCAAGACTTCAATGAGACTTAGTTAGTTGCTAACACGCTAAGACGAACACTCAAAGCATTAATAACAAGGCATGCAACGCATGGAAGGCAACCACTCTACTATGATCTTAGCCAACACAATGCAAGCAAGATATGAATAAAATGAAGTCTCTAATATGTCAAGACCTACTATAAACATGTTATAATGATGACAAACATGAAATGGGTTTGGGTTCTCACATCCTCCCCCACTTAAAGGAATTTAATCCCTAAATTCATACCAGAAATCTCGAACAGGTAAGGGTATTTCTCCCGCATCTCAAGCTCAGTCTCCCATGTGGCTTCCTCAATATCGTGATTCTTCCACAAGACCTTCACTAAAGGAATCCGCTTAGTCCTCAAGACTTGCTCCTTGGTATCAAGAATCCTCATCGGTTTCTCAACGTAGGAAAGACCGGGCTCAAAGGTAATCTCCTCATAAGTAAGGACATGTGACTCGTCCTTCAAGTACTTACGAAGCATATAAACATGAAACACATCATGGACACCCGATATAGACGGTGGTAACGCAAGTCGATAAGCCAAAGATCCAATCCGCTCTAAGATCTCAAACGGACCAATAAATCTCGGAGAAAGTTTCCCTTTCTTCCCAAACCGCTTTGTACCACGCCGGGGCGATACCTTCAAGAACACATAGTCACCAACCTGAAACTCAAGATCACGTCTCCGATTGTCTGCGTAGCTTTTCTGTCTACTCTGAGCTGTAAGCAATCTATCTCTAATCAGTTTCACACTCTCAACCGACTGTTGTACCATCTCCGAACCCCATAACCTAGCCTCACCAACCTCATCCCAGCAAATCGGTGATCGACACTTACACCCATACAAAGCCTCGTACGGCGCCATCTCAATGCTCGATTGATAAATGTTATTATAAGCAAACTCAGCCAACGGTAGATGTGAATCCTAACTACCCTTGAAATCTATAGCACACGCACGCAACATGTCCTCTAAAATCTGTATCAACCTCTCAGACTGACCATCTGACTGTGGGTGAAAAGCAGTACTGAAGTTCAACTTCGTACCCAAAGCCTCCTGCAAAGAATGCCAAAACCTCGAAGTAAATCTGGGGTCTCTATCTGACACAATGCTAACCGGTACACCATGTAATCTCACAATCTCCTGAATGTACAATGCTGCCAACTGACTCAAACTGTAGGAAATCGCAATAGGTATAAAATGAGAAGACTTAGTTAACCCATCAACGACAACCCAAATTGCATCAAAGCCTCTACAAGTACATGGCAACCCTGTAACAAAGTCCATGGTAATATGCTCCCACTTCCACTCCGGAATCTCAAGTGGCTGAAGTAATCAAGCAGGTCTCTGGTGCTCAGCCTTAACCTGCTGACACGTCAAACATCTAGAAACATACTCAGCTATCTCCCTCTTCATACCATTCCACCAAAACTGCCTCTTCAAGTCACGGTACATCTTGGTACTACCCGGATGTATCGTATACTTGGCCTTGTGAGCCTCATCAAGAACCATACGTTTCACTCCATCGGAAGAAGGAACACAAACCCTATTCTGGAATGTCAAGATCCCATCACTGTTTATCGCGAACTCGGGTGTATTATTCTCACCCAATCCATCGATAATCTTCATCAAATCTGGATCAGTAGCCTGAGCTTCCTTGATCAACCCAAATAACACTGGTGTAGCACAAACACTGGCGAAGAGAACACTATGCTCACTCACAACAGGACTCCATTCACGGACATCCTCAAGCATCTTCCATTCCCTCTTCATCAAACATGACATGTAGGATCTCCTACTCAACGCATCCGCAACTACATTCGCTTTCCCTGGATGGTATAAGATAGTACAATCGTGATCCTTAAGCTTTTCCATCCATCGCCTTTGTCTCATATTTAACTCCTTTTGCGAGAAAAGGTATTTCAGACTCTTATGATCCGTATACACCTCAAACTTAGCTCCATAAAGATAGTGTTTCCACTTGTGAAACGCAAAGATAATAGCTGCTAACTCAAGATCATGAGTCGGATAATTCTACTCATATGGTGACAACTTCCTAGAAGCATAGGCAATAACCTTCCCGTTCTGCATAAGCACACAACCTAAACCTTCTAAAGAAGCATCACAATAAACCACGAAGTTATCACAACCACTAGGCAATGCTAAAAGATGAGCTTTAGTCAACCTCCTCTTCAACTCCTGAAAACTAGCCTCGCACTTGTCACTCCAAACAAAAGCAGACTTCTTCTGAGTAAGATTGGTCATAGGAGTAGTAAACTTGGAAAATCCCTCAATAAACCTACGGTAATAACCCGCCAAGCCCAATAAACTACGGACTTCGGTCACCATACTAGGAGTCTTCCACTTGGTAACAGCCTCAACCTTTGATGGATCCACCGCAATACCATCACTAGACACAACATGCCCAAGAAAAACAACTTGTTCTAGCCAAAATGCACACTTGTTAAACTTAGCAAAAAGCTGTTTCTTACGCAACACAGAAAGAACCTCTCTTAAATGAGTCTCATGCTCCTCTCGTGACTTCGAGTACACGAGGATATCATCAATGAACACCACTACAAAACAATCAAGGTACTCATGAAACACCCTATTCATCATGTCCATGAACACGGCAGGTGCGTTTGTCAAACCAAACGGCATAACAACAAACTCATAATGGCCATAACACGTACGAAAGGCTGTCTTCGGGACATCCTCCGCCCCAACCCTCAACTGGTGGTAACCACTCCTCAAGTCTAACTTGGAATACACAATAGACCCCTGAAGCTGATCAAAGAGATCATCAATGTGAGGTAAGGGATACTTATTCTTTATAGTAACCTGGTTCAACTGACGATAGTCAATGCACAACCGCAAACTACCATCCTTCTTCTTCACAAATAACACCGGTGCACCCCACAGAGACACACTTGGTTTAATAAACTCCCTATCTAGCAGTTCCTGCAACTGCTCCTTCAACTCTCTCAACTCAGTTGGAGCCATCCTATAAGGTGCTCTAGAGATAGGTGAAGTCCCTGGCAATAGCTCAATGCAAAACTCTAACTCTCGGGAGGTAATGCATAATCAAAAAAAGACATCCGAAATTCATTAACTATCATACATCTTCTATACTAACAAGAGACATGCTAGTATCAAGCACACAAGCAATATACCCCGTACACCCCTGAGATAGAAGTTTCCTAGCCCGCAGCGTAAATAACATGTATACCATTCAAAGCATGATCACCCGTAAACACAAATCCGAATACCGGCATGGCAAAAGTAACCCTCTTCGACGGCAATCTACTAAAGCATGGTAAACACAAAGCCAATCCATACCCAATATCACATCAAAATCCCTGATAGGCAATACTACCAAATCCGCATGCAAAACCCGATCACAAACAAGTACATCACAACTCCTATAGACCTCGACGCCAACATACAATCACCCAACTGTAGACACCTCAAGAACATAAGGCAACCGAAAGGTGCAATACACATAAATGATCTATAAAATGTGATGCGACATATGAATGAGTAGACCCCGGATCTATAAGAACTCGAGCTCTATGACCGAAAACCGAGAGAGTACCTCCAATCACGTAAGTAGACTACGGGACACCACGCCGATCAAGCGCAAATACACGTCCGCGCCTTCTGACGCCCATCACTATCCCTCTTATTCCTGCCGTGAAATGTAACCCACCGACCGACTAACACCACCTTAGGACAATCTCTCCTCATATGACCTGCCTCACCACACCCGTGACACTTAGCAATCTTAGTCCAACACCGCCAATTGCGTGCCCTGTGGCGCCGACAATAAGAACATACCACGTAACTGCTCGTCCCTCGCCCACGAGAAGATGGAGCGCGACTATCCCGACTCTACGGCCTAGACGCCCACTGCATCGCTGCCTACCGGCCACCGCTGCGATTGCCGCCTCGACTGGCCGATTCCGATTCTTTACTCGCCTCCTCCGTAATGCCGCGAGGCCCTCTGATGATTGCCGCCGCGAAGATCGCAATATAAGGCTTCGCCCAAATCTGTACAAGATGTACACAATACCGCGACAACTCAATGAACTTAGACGAATATCCGAGCCACGGACATGAACCCTCCAAATCTTGGAACTCCTTCTCTCTCCTCTGCCTCACTACCATCGGTACATAAGAAGCCTGAACTCCTCTCAAAGTTAGGCCACACTCTAGAACCCCATTCGATTCCGCCTAGCAAGCAAGACTTTCCACCAATGGTTGGCGCCTCCCTTATATACCGCCAATACAACCTTTCTTCCTCAAGCAGCCCGTAGCCGCAAAGATCTCTAAGTCCTCCACCACAACTCAAAGAATACTAGCATCGACTCACCTCGAAAGATGGAGGTTTCATCTTCAAGAATCTCTCCAAAGTAGCGTTGTTCCTCACTCTAGGATCAACAGCACATCATTACGAGGCGGCGGCCGCCTCGCCTCCCGGTTCCGTGGTGGTGGTGGTGCAAGTGGTACACCCCTCGGCCGACCTCCCCGGCCATCTCAGCCATAAAAGCAAGCATACGGCGATACATGTCCGCCATCTACGCATTAGGGTCAACCTCTCTCCTACCTGTGGAGGTCTGCCACCCTTCCTATTCTGCCTATCATCCCTCTACCAACACCGCCTCGCTAGGACCAATACCTCCAGATTTCGTATCGTGTCTAGTCTCCACCATCGTGAACCTATAAGAAATCACCGACGTTAGAAATCACACAAAGAACCAACCCACCTAGGCCATGGAACCTATCCTGGCCGATAGCTAACCTATAAAGCTCGATACCAATCAGGACAACCCGAATTTAACCCGACCTCGAGGAGGAATCACGAGTCAAGTCGTCCAAATAGGACAACAATTCATGCAAGGACTCAATTATAGAAAACGACGTGACGCAACATTGTAGATGAAGCGACTGCACTAAAAGGCCTAATAATTTAAAACTTTTTAAACCCGATATAGCAATTAAAGACAAGTATACCAATTCATCGGCGACTTTACAACCGAACCCAACACTACAGCTAAACAGCTATGCATATACCTCGACGGCTACAACATGCCGAGAAACAACATAAGTAAATAAGAGCTAAAGTGATGCCCAAATGAAGACTTAAAACATGTGAACCAACTACATCTATACAAGTCTGCTCGACATATGCGCCAAGACTCAAAATAGGATACATGTTACTACAAGTATAGACATAAATACAATAAAACCAAGTTCCCAAAGCGAAGTCTAAATGACTTGCTAATCCCAACGCCCTTACAAAAGAGTTCCAAAAGAAGGACATCTAAAGAGAACAACCTCGTCCGCGAGTGATCTCTGACAAGCACGAACCCCGCAACGCCTCAACGAGAAGTACTCGGACGGCTCGATCTGATCTAAAGCAAAGAAAGGGAGGGAGTAAGTCATAAAGACTTTGTGAGTTAACAATTATGCATGTCATGGCATCATGCAACATACATAGCAAGATATCATCTTTAATATCAAGTCAATCAAAGCATTCATTTATATAAACACTTAAATCACATATCCATGGTAGCACATTGTTTCACATAAGTGCTATAAAGTAAATCACATATTAAGAGGATATGTTATGGAACCGTGCCGCTACGTAGCTCCCGCAATACAGCGTTAACTTATCGTGCCGTGATACTCGTGATGGATGTATCAAAGTACCGAGCTCTCTACCGTACCAAGCTCTACTTGGTAATTAGACTTGCCAATGTGCTGCTGGTTACAAAGAAGGGGCTACTTCCCCACTGTGGCCAACAAAGGGAGGGGTGTGATAAAAACCCGGTATAACAACCCATCACTATCACGAGTCCCATAATGATTGTCATCCCATTCGACTCAACCAAATATGCCACCGGACTAATGCAATGCCAAGTAGATGTTTACTCCATATAAACTCAATAAGGAACAAGTTCGACAAGAGCGAACTTATTCAACAAGTAGGTGTTTACTCATTAAGAATCAAATAGAATTGACAAGAGCGAATTCAACATGTCAAATAGATATATCATTCTACAACATGCTCTCAATTATGCATTTACTTCACACAATCATATAAACCGCATAAGAACTCGATTGAGTCTTATAAGCACACATATCAAACATGCCCTTCAATTCATCCCAAAGTCACGTAAGCTAATACATTAGTCTAACGAACTACAATCGCCGTAGGATTGAATGTGGAGTCGGTATTGTTCAATAACTCCCTAATCTCAACTGAAGTCATTACTAAAATGCAACCAAGTAGAGCATAGATACTATATGCATCACATTGCTCTTTTCTATGTTCTCCGCTCATTTAGAACTTAATAACTAAGCCGCTCATGACCTTAAACTAGCCATAAACCCATTCCCGAAGTTTCAAACCCTAGAATTGTCGATTTTGTTAAACCTACAATTGAAACATATTCTTTCACAAGAGTTGATCCTAGGCACATTTAGAACAACATTCATGCTTTACACAAAGTCAAAATCATAACTTCATAGAAATCATAAAATCCTACACACATTTCATAGGTTGAATTGAGGATTTTACTTCACAAAAGTGTTCCTAAGCATCATTAGAACAACTATAATGAAGGGGACATGTCATAATATTTAACATGAAAATTTTGGAATTGAGAACTCACTTAAGCCTATGAATAATGGATGGAAGGAAGATTAAACCAAGGATTGTTGTAGGAGGGCAAGGCCTTCGATTCTATAGTCCTGACCGACGTCACCTAACTCCGACAAATGGTCTCACAAGGTAGGCTTCTTCCCAGGACGAAAAATGAAGACTTACTCTCGCAATAAGGAGCTTTGTGATCACAAATGG
>CM028377.1:115415109-115473077 GCA_013146195.2 Codonopsis lanceolata | reverse complement strand
GTCGTATCCTTATCAAGGAATCGGACCAAGCGTAGTTCACCTGCGCTAGGGATCAAGTGTTGTAATGCGGACAAGTGTTATGCGGAAAGATAGTCGTAATATCCATTACAACCTAGTGAAAATAGCAATATCAAAATGCAAAACCCATTGCATCCTTGACACTAAGCAATATCCATTGCGTTGACACAAAAGCGAATGCAATATCCATTGCGAGGAAAGCAGATGCAATATCCATTGCATCGTAAACACAAAGCGAATGCAATATCCATTTCTTGCGTGACAGCTTAATGCAATATCCATTGCATTAACACGAGGAAAAAGCGGATGCAATATCCATTGCGTCGACCGCAGAGGCGAATGTGATATCCATTGCATTAACGCAGCATGCAATATCCATTGCATCGCTTGTGAAATGCGATATCCATTGCGTTGTGCAGGGCCGAGCATGCAAATATTGCGCCCGCATCTTGAACTGCGCCGATATCCGATCGCATTGACGAGAAAAGGCGTAATGCAATATCCATTGCATTTCACGGAAAACGGATGCAATATCCATTGCATCGCGAAACAAAAGGCGGATGCAATATCCATTGCGACACAAACTTGAATGCAATATCCATTGCATTAACAGGACGGATGCAATATCCATTGCATCGCCAAAACAAAGCAAATATCCTTGTGAATGCGATATCCATTGCATTAAAGAACGGATGCAATATCCATTGCATTGGAATGCGATATCCATCGCATTGACAAGGCGGATGCAATATCCATTGCATCGCCTTGCTGAATGCGATATCCATTCGCATTGACTGGAAAAACGGATGCAATATCCATTGCATCGCGCCGAATGCGATATCCATCGCATTGACACGGAAGACGGATGCAATATCCATTGCATGGCCGAATGCGATATCCATCGCATTGACACGGAAAAACGGATGCACGATATCCATTGCATCGCTTGAATGCGATATCCATCGCATTGACACGAAGGACGGATGCAATATCCATTGCATCGCAGCGGCGAATGCGATATCCATCGCATTGACACGGAAGAGACGGATGCAATATCCATTGCATCGCGTTGAATGCGATATCCATCGCATTGACACGGAAAGGAGCGGATGCAATATCCATTGCATCGCGGCCCGAATGCGATATCCATCGCATTGACATGGAACGGATGCAATATCCATTGCATCGCAGCTGAATGCGATATCCATCGCATTGACATGGAAGAGCGGATGCAATATCCATTGCATCGCCCGCCGAATGCGATATCCATCGCATTGACATGGAAGAGCGGATGCGATATCCATTGCATCGCAGCATGAATGCGATATCCATCGCATTGCGGAAAACGGATGCAATATCCATTGCATCCAGCTGAATGCGATATCCATCGCATTGACAAGAAGACGGATGCAATATCCATTGCATCGCCGCGAATGCGATATCCATCGCATTAACATGGAAAACGGATGCAATATCCATTGCATCATTGAATGCGATATCCATCGCGTTGACGGAAAAAGCGGATGCAATATCCATTGCATCGCGGCGGCAATGCGATATCCATCGCATTCTAAAGAATGTATAGTGATGTATGTCTTTGTAAAGGTAGTCTATCAAGTGTTGTGATGCATGAGATGTCTCCTCGAGGAGCACGCCTTCGTCGGAGGACAAAACCTTTCCCTCGATGGGGTTGTATGCCTTAAAGGAAAGTTTTCCAACACGACTATTGATGCCGAGAAAATGGGTAAAATACTTACCTTTTCTTACCTTGGCTTTGCCTTTTTTCGACTTTGTCTCTGTTGTCTGTTGTTTTTCTTGCACACTTGGGGATTTTTGTTGCAGTTCCGGCTTTTGCTGGAATTTTTTTTATTTTTTATTATTATTATTTTAAAAAAAAAACTTTTGAATGCGCATCTGTACCATCTGTTTCTTAAACATGTTAAGACAAGATAAGGCAAGGTGATGGAAATGCAATATGAGAGCTTGAGATGTGACTTTTAGTTGGCTTTGGAGGGTTATGTGTATGGAGAGTTGATGGTGATATTTGAAATGGAGGCGAATGATGTGTTGGGTCGGGTTTTCGGTCTTTTGACTAGTGTATCATTCAAAAAAGGAATTCAAAGGGACTAGTGAGCCCTACTAATCAATGCCTCGGAGGAACCATTTTTTTTCTTTTTCTTTCTTTTTTTTTTTTTGTGCTCTAACTTTTGCCTAGGCCACCCTTTCGGGTTTTCAACCTAGCGAGCTGTTTACCTTGTAGGGAGCCAGTCTTTCGATGCATACGAAGATGAGCTGTTTATTCTTGAGGGATCATGGTTTTTGTAGTCTTTTCGCTCCTTCAGGTAAAGATGGAAATGACAGCTGCCTCCGGAGATGATGAGCCTATGTGTATCCAATGAGTTTGGCGAGAGAAGTCCCAAGATGAATTTAATCAACCAAATTTTGTAAGATGAGATGGGCAAGTTTAGAAGAGATTAGCGGAGGACACCCAAAAAACTCGATTGAGAAAGACTTTTGTGGGAGACAGTAATGAGTATGCTCACAGAAAGTGGATGACTCTAATGGATAAAAAGAAGAGTCATGATCCAAAGTTTATCGCCGCGTATCACATGTTTTATGGACCCTACTTAACATTTATCTTTTGATAATTTAATGTGTTTTTTAGCAAGGAGTTCTGTCCTGGACCCAGATCACGTTGCATCCGATTGAAACAGAGCTATAGGTGGTGACTAGGTTATGTGGCATAGTGTTCAAGCATTTAGGATTGTTTAGATTTAGGATTGAGGATCTGATCGGCCTCTTGCTCAAAGGTATTTTTGGCCATGGGTTTGGTTATTTTAGGAAAGGAGATCGCAGGGCGATTATTGGGTGGCCTTTTAGGCTATGGGTTTGGATGAGAATTTGGTCTCTAGAACTGATTGTAGGTATGGTCGGGAGGTCAGTTTTCGGCTGTGGCTGCGGGTCGTGGGGTTGTCCAAGAGTGATTGATGTTTTTCTTTTGTTGCGAGAGAATTATTTTGAAGCAATTGCTCAGGAGAGGCTTTTCTCTCCTTTTTTTTTCTCTTTTTTTTTTTGGTGAGAGGGAAATTCCTTTTTTTTTTTTTGACCTCTCGGAGCAAATTGAGAGAGTGCCTAAAAAGATACTCATTTTCTCTCTCTTGGGATAAAAGAAGATTATCACTCTTGGTGGATATATATAAGGGTGGAGCAGTCCCAGTTTTGAGAAGCTGGGTTTTAGAGATGGTTAGGCTTTGGCAATTGGTGGGTTTGTTCAGGCATTTGGAAGGGGTTGGGTGTATGGTTGAAAGCCCCTAGTGTACCGTTTAATAGCTCGGCCGCAATGGGTTGAAGATGACCTTTCACCAAGACAGAAGATTGCTTTATCGAACTTACATTTTAATGGTTTGCGGGTCCATATTCTTGAAATGACTCATCACCAACTCGTGCAGTTTTATCATGTTTTCCATGAGTTGATTCATCATTCTTTCCTTTTTTATATAACGGATTTTTTGGCAATATGTGGTGCTCAGAGATCAAGAAAAAGACTCGATAAGCTAAAATAGGAGAAGCAAGAGTTTACTAGGCTCGAATATAGATAAATACCTTCGGAAAGCTCGATCTGAGGACTTGATTGGACTTTTGAAATAACGGAGACCAAATGGGTTCGTGAGCATACTTTTGTACGGATGGGCTGTAGGCATCAATATAAGCGGAAGAGACACCCCTGGGGTTTGAAAGCCCCTAGTCCTCCTGGAGTCGGCCTTTTCTGGATTTCCTGCCTTTCCAGATTTTTTTGCCTTCATGGCTTTTGCAGCTCTCCTTTCTTTTCTGGCTCCCTATCGGGTCGTCTTTCTTTTTTTTTTTTTTTGTATTATTTTTCTCTTTTCTTTTTTTTTTGTTTTTTTTACTTTTTTTTTGTGGTGGTAGACCTTGACATCTCAAAGTAGGACTTGCTAGATTTTTTTTTTTAATCAAGAATGACTGATGCACTTATTAATTGGTGATGACGATTGAAAATAATGGTGAGGGGGGAATTTCATGTCTTTACATGTTTTTGGAAACAGAAGGCAACATATAGAAAAAAGACTTTCTCTCCTTTTTTTTTTTCGAAGACTCCCTTTTTTTTCTCTTTTTTTTAGAGAGAACGAAATCTCCCCCTTTTTTTCTTTGTTTTCTTTGTTTTTTTTAAATAATCAATTTTTTATGAGTTGTAATGATTACGTATCTCCGGACAGTCCTCTCAAGAGAGTAAATGACAGTAGTCAACCCTTTTTTTTTTAGCCCCTGCAAAATTGTTAGTGGTACCAGAAAACAACAAGGGTTCCAAAATTGACACTGTGTTGAAAAGAGTTGTTTCCTGGAGATTTTATTTGACAGAAGAACATTCAAAGGTGCAAAGAGTCTTTGGAGGCGTATATACAAGGGTATTCTAGGGTACTTTCTACTTTTTACTAAAGACAATCATGGGTGCGGCTTTTCAATGATTTGGCCATCAATAAGATCTTGGATGGCACTTCTGAGCTTATAACACTTAGCAGTGGGATGGCCACTGCTACGATGATACTCGCAATACTGAGAGTGGTTCCATGTGTCTGATAGCTCTGGTGGAGGCCGGTAGTTTTCCATAGGTTTCAAAACCCCTTGTGCCATTAGGCCTTAGAAAATCAGGGACATTGGGGCATTCAGTTCATCGTAATGTCTTCTTTTTGCTCGGTAGGGTCTTATGAGGCTCTTGTTGGCATTAATGCTTCCTTCAACAGAGTTGGCAGATTCATATGACCATGGCACACTACTATATTTACCAGGTGGAATTCTTTCAACCACATTGACTTCTTCCGAAGACTCTTCGTCTGATTCAGAGTCACAGAGTGAAATTGGGGGTATATGTGTATCAATCTCTAGGGATCCCGTACGTATTTCTTCATCAATACAGACTCCTATCTCTACTATTTCTTTAAAATTGCTATAAAGGAGATACCGCATGCGTTCTAGGTAAATGGGCTGGAGGTTTTTGATGAACATTCTGCATGATTCAGCCGGATCAGGTATGTCCAGAGTCTGGGCGACTTTATCCTTCCATCTGGCTGCAAATCCTGCGAATGTTTAATTTTATTTTTGGGTGCACGCCTCAAGTTCCCTTTTATTTTCAGTGGTGATATTGTCTTTGTACCTTTCCAGGAACCCTTCAGCTATTTGGTCCCAAGTGCCCATGGTGCTATCATCTGCTAGCATTAACCATTGCTTAGCAGCCCCTATTAAGGTGAGGTGAAAATTGGAGGCCATGGCTTCGAAGCTAGCCCCTCTTGACTGCATGCCAGTAGAGTAAGATTTTAGGTGAAAGATAGGGCATCCAGTTCCATCAAATTTTTCTATGTCGGGCATTTTGAAATTTGGGGGTAGTATGGCTGAAGGTTTTAGCATTAATGCTTTCATAGAAAATTTTTCTTTGTCCAGGGCTTCGAGCATCATACTTTTCAAGTTCTCCATGTCTGCCTCCATTTTGGTGGGAGGGGGAGTTGGATTTTGGTATATGCTGGTAGAGCTAGGAAAGGCTGGATTAGTTTCTGGCTATGGTATTTTATAAGGATTTTGAGGAGGCGTTTGGTAAGGGTTCTGGTAAGGATTTTGATTTCGGGTAGGATTTGGGTCTTTGACAGTATAAGGATTTTGGGTTGGATAGGGATTTTGGGTTGGATATGGATTTTGGGCTGGATAGGGATTTTGGGTTGAATAGGGATTTTGGGTTGGATATGGATTTTGGGTTGGATAGGGATTTTGGGTTGGATATGGATTTTGGGTTGTGGTAATATTTGGCGGGTTAGTGTTTGGCTGAGAAATTGGATTTGGAGGAACATGGGAGGTTGATGCCTTTTGAGGGACTGCAGGGGAAGAGTTCACCTTACCACTGGATTTCAAACTTTGCACCAGGCTAGCTATTTGGCTTATCGTTGCACCCAACTTTTGGTCTAACCATTCCTGCATTGCTGGAGTCGGAGCGTCCCCTGAAGCCCCTGGATCTGTACCCATGGCGGGCTGCTTACTTCCAGCTGCCATTCTGCTAAAATATGTACCTTTTGAGCGTCTTGCCCATTTTCGATGCGCCCTTGATATTTTACGTGCGAAATGTGCCTCCTTCCCGTATCAATCGGCCATTATTATCTCTGCCTTTCCAAATTCAGGCCAGGTTTCTGAGGAAAATGGGGTTTTGGAGGTATCAGAAGGCTGGCTAGAGATATATTTTTATTATTATTTTCTTTTTTTTGTTCCCTACTATTGACCGGATAAGCACCCGCTTTATTTTGACAGTCTCAGGACTTTTCCTGGAACAGTGGATTCTTTCTCCAGAGTATAGGACCAACGTATTCCACACGCTTTCGACTCCCGGGGGCTGGTCCCAGGCGAAGGGCCTATACTCTTTCCAGGATCCACCATCCGAAATGATCTAGGTCGAGCATCTGAGAATCATAAGTCAGCCCCTGTTTGTTATTTATATTTATTATTTTTTTTTGTGCGCACTTATTATTATATATATATATATATATATATATTTTTTTTTGAACTTGCGCATTTTTTTTTTGATATATTTTTTTATAATAATTTTTTTGACGTATGTATATATATATATATATATATATATATATATATATATATATATATATATTTATTTATTTATTTATTTATTTTTTTGACAGGGGCTGACCCATAATTCAAAGATGCAAAAACCGGTCGGTCTGTGAAGTGTCCTGAAAAACTATATGCATTCTAACGTTGGTTTATGCAGGGGGTAGGCTGGCCATGGTGTAGGGTAACAGTTCGGAATATATCTATATGTGTGCACGTGTGTGCGGTATCTAAAAAGCAGTAAAGTTTTTATTTATTTACAGTTATATGAACAGAAAAATAAAGCATATATGGTCTGTCTTGCTGTTATGTGTGGATTTTCTCGGCTTTTTATTTTTGAGCGCAAGCAAGCAAGCACACCATTTTAAGAAATAGAAAGAAAAGTAGGGAAACTATCTATCCCTATTAATTACAAATTTTGGTCCTATGTCCCCAAAATAAAATGACAGAATGAATGCATATATGTATAAATGTACAAAATAAAATGAAAAAGAAAATAAACTGAAAGAAATAATAATATAGAGCCGGAAGTAAAATAAAGTCCCGGCTCTTTTGTTGTGCTGCCCGGAATTTATTTGTAACGTATATAATATTATTTTTTTTGACTTTTCGATTTTTTTTTGATATATTTTTTTTTGAATTTTTTTTAATATTCTTAAACACACATGTAACAATTATCGGAACGAAACTGCTGCAAGATGGAGGATCATATTCACAAATATAGACACGGATGTATAGGAACACTATATTCAAATGCGTAAATTAATATAACAAGCATACTGTAACCAGAAACAAATAAAATCAAAAAAGTTTTATTTTATGAGTCTAGCCCTCCATTTTATTTAAAATAAAACAACTCCCCAGCAGAGTCGCCACTGTGAGGTTCCCGGGGTGCGACCTGCGCCCCGCGCGCCCTTGGATAGGGGTGCGCGTACGTGCGGATGCGTGACATCCACTGCTCTCGTTCCACCCTCCCTTGTTTAGCGGAAGACGAAATCAAAAGTGCGAGAGGAGTGCTGTCTATATTAGCACGTTGGAATGTGCCTCGGTTGCCTTTAGTGGATTTTGTATCCAATCTGAGAACTTATGGTTTCCCGCATCAAGTTATCCCTTTTTTAGGGGATACCAGGATATGGGAATACATTACCCTTTCATTCCCATTTTCCCTTTTTTAGGGGAAAACAGAAAAGTGCAAAAAAGGATATTGCGACACCCCCACTATGAATTTTATTAAAAATAGCCTTATGGTCCATTCAGATCACTATGGGAGCTTTGGGTTTCCCACATCAAGTTATCCCTCTTTTAGGGGATACCAGAATATGAGAATACATCACCCTTCCAATCACATTTCTCCCCTTTTTTAGGGGAGAACGGGAAAGTGCAAAGAAGGAATGTTGTGAGGCCCCACTGGATCTGAAAGTTTTTAGAGTCGCCATCTTTATTTTAAGGCAAAATAAAGAAAAACCAAAGAAAAGAAAAATAAACCAGAGAAAAAGAAAACGGGTTCGGAGGCTAAGTTACGAGTTGGGAAGGTGCTAGGCACCCAACTCGCCCTTTCGGTCTCAAAAATGGTTTTTGGCTGAAGTATGCTTATTGTTATATTTATTTAGCAAATAAATAAAGTATTAAAAGACAGGAAATTAAAACAGATACATCCGTGGCTACATTATTTACGGACTTGCAGCCATTTCCTTACAATAATTACAGACATATTTAAGAATATTTAACCATTATAACAGTTCTTTTACATACTATTTCCTACTCTAATCCGGGCAGCACAACGGCTTATATTGGATACATTGTGCCGGATTTAAATAACAACTTTAAAAATAATAAAAAAACGAAAAAGTAAATAAATAAAATAAACAACGCCCTTAAAGGCTTTACCTTTTAGAGCGGTGGTGTGCTCGCTCTGTCCTTCAGGGAGAGGGAGTCTTTTTTGTTGTTTGTGGTGTGGTTGTTGTTTTGATTTGGGCAGAGTGACTGCTTATTTTTGAGACTTTGGGCTTGTCAACTCGGGCAGAGTGACAGCTTATTTTAGTAGGTTTTGGCCTTTTTGGTTTGGCGGAATAACGGCTTAGTTTTCTGACTTTTCAGCTCGTTACTCGGGTAGAGTAACGGCTTACTTTGGGATTTTTTGGCCGGGGAAGTGAGGTGGATACCTAACATCTAGGCTAGGGATCACTTATAACCTATGGATATTTATTTTGGCGGAGTTTGGACGGGGTTTGGAGACTTTAGGGGCTTCCACTCACCTATCTCGCACCTCTCGTACTAATAGTTTTGACAGAGTAACGGAGAGAGTTTCGTTGCGATTTTTATCGCGGAACTGAGCAACTGAAATGAGGAAGCCGGGGTCTCTATTTATACTTGAGAAGCAGGGATTCATCGGGCATTCTTGAGTTTGTTCATCCTGCATCGATCAGTTGTACTTCAAGCTTCAAAGGTTGTACATTTCAATCTCTAAGACAAGCTACAGTAGCCTTCATGGTGCGGCCAAGACAACCCTTGGTGCGGCACCAAGAGGATGATGTGGTGGCACCAAGGGTCTTGGTGCGGCACCAACAATACTATTGAAGTTTGATTTTTCGCACTTTCACCCCCCGCAGTTCACTGTTTCGCGCATCATGCTTTGCCTTTCGCATTTTTAACTCCTGTAACTTGACATTTGTTAAGTTTTGACAGTTCTTGATATTTTATGTCAGTCACATGCCAGGGGTACGAAATTGGGGTGTCTACAGTTGGGAAATCAAGTCTTCTTCTTTCTTTTCATACCCTTTGAACTATCAAGTCAAAAAATAAAAAAGGGCCCAAAAAAAGGGGGGCAGCAAAAAAAAAAAAAAAAAGAGGGATGCCTTAAAAAAAACAAAAGAGAAACTTCGGCCAACATTAAAATAAAAAAGACCGAGAATAAAAAAAAGCAGCAAAAAAAAAGAGGGTTGCCTTTGAAAAAAAAAAATAAGTTTCTAGTTTCTTTTGTTTTATTAGTACTGTCATTAAATCTTGTTGATGCAACTCAAACTTCTTGTGTTTCATTGATACTCATTAAATCTCCCTGATACTAGCTAGCCAACTTTCTTTTATTTCTAATCAAATTTCTTCTTGTAGAAATTTTGAATTCTCCATTGTTCGGTACTCATCAAGTCTCATTGTTACTAATCTCTTGTTCTCATTACAACCCTATAAATCCTTGGTTGTTTGGTAGAGATAGGGAGAAGTCACAACTCACTTGATAATAGCTCTTTAGTTTGATAAGAACCTTAAGAGTGAATAAATGTGAGACTAATTTTGAGGGATTTTTTTTTTTTGAGTGATACACGAGTGTTGAGATCATTTTTTGAGTGAAACACGTAAGGGAGTGATACTGTGAGGTAATTCCTTATTATTATCATCTTTTATTTTTTTAAAAAAAGTCTCAAAAACATGAATATCATGGAGGTTTTCATGAACGAAATGCAAAGCATAATTACCACAGAATTTGAGCGAGTTCATGGGTGGCAAAACAAGAAAGAAAGCTTCATTTGTACAAAACTTCAAACACCACATAAATCAAAGGAAAGAGAAAGAGTTCCACCATGTCGAGATAAGGAGTTAAAGGTTGAGACAAGTCAAGTAATAATTGCACAAGGCAAGAAGAATGAAGAAGTGCAGTTGGAGGAGTTATTTCGATCACGGTGCTATGTTCAAGGCAAGGTATGCAGTTTAATCATTGATAAAGAAAGTTGCTCTAATATTGCTAGTTCCTATATGGTTGAGAAGTTAGGGCTGCCAACAATGATACATCCGAAACCTTATAAGATGCAAGGGCTAAAATTTGGTGGGCAAGTGCAAGTCACCCGACAAGCGCTAGTCACATTCCAAATAGGGAAGTATGAAGATGCTGTTGTGTGTGATGCTTTGCCATTGCAAGTTGGTCATTTACTACTTGGGAGACAATGGAAACTCGATCGAAGAGGACATCACAATGTGGACACCAATCGGTATACCTTGGTGCACAAAAATAAGACGATCTCTTTGGTGCCTTTGACACCAAATCAAGTTCATAAGGATCTATTGTACTTGCAAAATGAAAGTAAGAAAAGAGAAGGAGAGATTTAGAGAAAAGAAGAGTGTGAAAGAAAAAAAGAATATGAGAGAAAAGAAGAGTGTGAAAGAAAAAAAGAATATGAGAGAAAAGAAGAGTGTGAGAGAAAAAAAGAATGTGAGAAAGAAAAGGAATGTGAAAGAGGGGAATTAGAAAAAGAAATTCAAAAGGAGAGTGAAGAAAAAGAAATGATTCCAGAGAGTAAAAACAATGATGAAAAAGAGAGACAAAAGAGAGATGATAAAAAGGAAAGAAGTTCATATGTGAGAGAAAGTGATTTGAATCAAGCGTTGTTGAATCAACGGGCAATGGTATTCCTTGTTAACAAGGACAAGCAACATTTCACTAACATACTTAACACCTCTCTTCCTAGCTTTATTGTGTCTCTCTTGCAGAAAATTGAGATTGTTTCCCCAAAGGAAGTGCCCCAAAGGTTACCAACAAACCGGGGAGTAGAATAGCAGTCGGAGTCATCTACCTCTCTTCACATGATCAACCTTGAAGACCTATTCTTCCAGTCACTTCCATTAAGTCAATGGAATGGATTAAAAGAAAATCATGAAGTGATGGACGTGTTCCATAGATACGAAGATCCCATTGACTTCCAAACTCAAAGTAAGTCATTTTCATGGATCATCAAAAGAATGCTCGATGATCGCTTCTATTCTACTCAATGGGCAGATTGGATGTCTCTCTTCTCAAGAGCGAATCATATAGTTGCACTTATGGATTTGAGGGCAAATCACTCTCAAGAAAGGGGGGATGATGTAGTTCCATCCGAGAGCTCAACTCTAAGAGAACAAGACCCATTGAAATGGTAAGTTGAACCTATCACTAGGTCCAAGTCCAAAGAATTCAAGAATACTATCAATGGTTTAATTGGAAGTTGTTGGGTTCAAGCTCAAGTTACAACTCAAGGAAACCAAACAAATCATGTCCTTTTAGTCCAAGTTATTAATCAAGACTAGGCCCTAGTCTTGGATTGGTCTAGCTCAAAAGCACAAGAAAGAAGGCCCAATTGAAGTGCAAAATGGAGTCTCATGGTGATGGAACTCTAGCCCAATGAAGGAGTACATTTTGAGCCCAAAACAAGACCAAAATTCAGCCTTTTCAAAGTCAACAAAGGAGGCATCCGAATTTTCTCTTCTAAATCTAGAAAATTCCATTCAAGATAAGTTGGATCCATTCATGAACTTGGAGAACTCAAGAGTCTTTGATAGCTTATCATGATAGGTAGTATAACTTTTAATATAAGTGGATTAGCTTATTGCTAACCTCATTGATGACATCATGAACATTGTATTCTCCACCACATTAGCCTATAAATAGGCCTCTTTTGTAGCCTTGCAAATCAGAGATTTTGGAATGATAGTTGTGTGAGTTTGTTCAACTCTTTTTGTTCTTTGAGAACTTAGACTTATCAAGTGTAGTCTTCTACTACTTGTGGCATCTTCCTAGCTTATCAACCAACCTTGGTGTAATTGGTTGTGGCGCTTCAAACCAAGTATCCTATTTTTTTAGGTAGGGGGTGTGGTTTCTACACCAACAAAACGACTTGTCATAAAACGATCTTGGTTAAGGTAATTTCTTTCATTTCTCTTTTGGTAGAAATTACATCACCTTATGTTCGCGTCTCTTAGTTGTTTTGTTTTGCTTTGGTTTCCTTGTATTTCTCTTTCGAGGTTAGGCTCCTTAGTCCTCCCATTTATAAGGGCCAAGCTGGTTGTCCCCCTCAAGTTTGTTATTTCTTTCATAATCTATAAAATCTAGGATGGTGCCGCCCCTGTTTTGGAAAAAAAAAAGTAGACTTAATGTGGGAAACTTTGTATGTTTGGGTAGGCTAAGATAAGGCAAATACCCTTAGGATGTTCCATTTACGCTCGTTAGAGTGTTAGAGTTACTATTGCGCGATCTAGCGTTGTTGGATACTCGACTTAATCGAAAGATGTTGAATTGTTGGCGAGCGATCTTGATAGACTACACCTTGGTTTGTTAGACATGTTAAACATGTCTTATATTGATGTTCGGTAGCTCGGGACGGTGAATCGACAGAAGGACAACCAAGGCAGTCAAGATGTTACTAAGTGTACTTAGTGGGCACTTATGAGCGTTGACTAATGATAGTCATGTTACGCTTTAAGTGTGATACATTATAAGAGATAAGGGCTAATAGAAGTCCGACATGAAACTAAGGGTGAGACTAGGGGTATAGTCTTGTTTTGGAATTTAACGTGAGGCTACTTAGTAGTCTTAACGGGTTTACATTAAGGGTCTTTAAAGACGTCAACGAGTAATTGTTTTGAACTAAATACATAGTTTTGGTATGTGGTTTGGAGGTCGAGTATTATACGGCCTTGGTAGATTTACAGTATGGGGGTCCATGAGGCCACCTCGGTTAAGTGATGGTAGACTTGTGATAGTTTTGGTTTATGGTTTGATGTTAAGTAATTACGACCTTGTTATGTTTATTTTTGGGGATCATGGTAGACCTCAATAAATAAGGATTGTTTTTAGAGTAATTTGACTAGTCTTAATTTCTGGATTGAGGTGAGAATTGATTAGTCACCTCGGTATATGTGAGTATTTATTCATGACATGAATATTCTTGATGGTTATATATTTGTAGAGTGTGAACCCTACTTGCTTGGATCGATTGAGAACTCAATCTAGATTTATGATGTTATACTTGAGAAAAATGAAGAACTCGATATGGTATATGGTTAATAGGCTAAATAACTAGTCTTGCTATGTGTGTTATACTTGCAAAATACATGCACATATATGATATTAATTACTTTCCTGTATGTGTAAGGTAAATTGTTTAAGTAGGAATACTAACCTGCTTGGCATGGACAGTGTGATCAAATATTGGAGCTTTGTTGGGTTTTGGTTTTGATAAGGTAATCGGATATAGAGGCCTTATCAGGTTGTAGTGTGGTTAGTCAATGATGGGACGACACATCGTCTTCATGAGTTATGAGACTCGTGATTGCTGTGGGTCATCGTATCGGAGACTAAG
Organism: Codonopsis lanceolata; assembly: GCA_013146195.2. NCBI lineage: Eukaryota > Viridiplantae > Streptophyta > Magnoliopsida > Asterales > Campanulaceae > Codonopsis > Codonopsis lanceolata. The sequence continues at coordinate 115,459,335 of CM028377.1, read as the reverse complement.
GGTCCCACATGCCTCTACTACGGCCGCGGTGGGGAAGTAGCTATCCATTGTTTATAGCAAAAAAGCACGACCTTGGAAGCTATGGTACTTGAGAGATGTCTCAAGGCCTGCGATACCAGAGAACCGGTGTCGGGAGCACATGTGATTGTGCACACGATTTGCAGGAGCAGCGCAACAGAAGAGGATCAAGGAAGCGTGCCTTCATTCAATGGGTTTGTTTAGATTAGAGAATTAAACTCTAATTTATGTTGTGGTTTATATGCATGCTTATGATTATCATACTGTTGCATAAATGATTTTTGAAAGGAAAGAAATGGGTATATTGTGGTTTATGCATTTACGTGAATATCATTGTATTGCATGAAGGTTTTGGAAACAAGAATGGATAAAAGGGTAATTATGAAGGATCGAGACTATTGCGATACATGTTCATCGATTATTATTGTTTAACATTATGCCATGATTATTTAATAATCGTGCATAATATCATGTTATTTATAGTAGCGTACTGGGTCATTAAGACTCACCCCGTACTTTGTTTTAGTTTGTAGTTCTTCGTTAGCCGTGAAGAGGTCGAGTAGATCGTGACTGTAGCAGTGCACAGTAGATTAGTGGATTGAGTTGAGATCATTTGTTCGTGTGGTTCGAGTTGGGATCGTTTGGTTCACACTTGTCACAGCCAATTCTTTCGAGCTGTATCTCGTGGAGTCCCATTATTTATAGCATCGTTACTTCTTTTTTTGTACGTTGCTATTCTTGTGAGGTCGACTTTATGTAAAGTTATATAGACTTTACGGTCGGGTAGAACATTTGGGTAATTTGTTGGTTGTATTTTGTAGCCGACATGTATCGTCGAGCTTGTGTATTTTAGTCCATAGTATTCATTCAGTTGTCTCCCGGGCACGCCGTAGCCACGGGGCCTTTGGTTTAGTTATTGTTGTTGTTGTTATTGTCTTCGGCTTGTACAACCGTTGATGATTATATTTTTATATATCAGGTTGGGTTCTTGTTGTTTCGCAGGCGTTGTGTTGCCGATGGTTTATTGCTCGTGCACATTGTTGCATCACGTGGTTCGAATTTTTGGGACCGAGAGATTTACCATCTCTTTGGTTGTATTTTTCCTTGAGCTTGATAGCTCGGGCGTGTTGTTATTATTTCGCTTCCGCAATTTTGAATTTCTTGTTATGTCTAGCCGTTATGGCTTTACTTCCTTGTCAGAGCTTATGTAGCTCGATTGTTTGACTTGTGCCAACATGCTTAGCATGTGCTTGTCAGTTGTTTAGCTTCTTTTCGAGACCGACCTTGGGATTTCGTGTTGAGGTCTGGGTCGGGTCCTTTCAGGATGTCGATGATGTATACAATAAGTATCCTCTGCTTTATTTTATCGTTTAGGTTTAATATTTCGATTCTAGTTCAAAATGCCAATTTTTGAGTATTATTTGTTTTTCTTTCCACTTTAATTTTTTCTTGAATGAAGAAGTTGGAATTTCTCGGTTTTTGTTTTGCTTTCCACTATTTTTGTAGTTAAAAAATGTCACTTTTTGAAAGAAGTTTTGATCTTTTGCTTTGCCTTGTTACTCTGTGTTGAATAGGTTATTTTCCATGTGTTTGCTCTGTTATTTTGTTTTTTTGCCAATTGCCTTTAGAATAATGGTTTTTGTTTTTTGACTTTTACTTGGAATATTTTGAATGTAGTTAAAAAATGTCACTTTTTTTAGAAAAGTGTTGTGCTTTTTCTTTCATGTGTTACTTTTTGTTCTGTGTTTGTCTATCAAGTATTAGTTCTCTTTCCTATATGCTATGATGTGTTACTCTTGTTTTGTTTGTGTGTGAAAAGGATAGGACATATGGTCCCATCTGTTTGCATTTGTTTGCATATGTGTCTTATTGTTGGTCCCATGGATATGCTCAAATAGGCTAGAGGGGGATGAATAGCCTATGTTACCATTTTAAAATTTATCTCACTATTTATTTAACAATATAGGTGAAACGCCTTTTAGTGATGAGTCAATCTGAAGATGAGACAAGTCTGCTGGTAGTGCTGAACAGTAGACTTGTTCTTAGCTGAGTAAGGAACTTTGCTAGCAGATTGTGAGTAAATTGTTTACTAAAAAGAGATTGGGCAGCGGAAAGGTTCAAGGAAAACAGATTTATCTTTAGAAGGTTTAAGCAGCTGTAAACGAATATATGTTCAGAACAACAACTACTTAACTCTTCTTCAGATGCTTGGCATATGGGTTACAAAATAGATAGCTTTGGAAATCAAAACCTTCTAAGAACTTGGAAAAAGAAATCAGAGCTGAGTTTGAAGAGTATATATTATTTGCAAATACAATAGAGGTTTACTCAAAGGCAAACTTGCTTAATACATCAACTAAGACTCTCTAACCTAGCAATCTACGTTCTTCTCCTATATTCCCTCCCCAGTCGAGAACTCATCTTTTAGAGATTCTAGAACAAGTCAAGAACAAGTGAAGTCAAGTAGATTTGACATGAGAAGACAATTTTATGGGTTGCTCAAATAATCAATATTTGAGCAACTGAGTGTTGAGCACTCGACTCCCTATGATGACCTATAGTTGCATAACCAACAGCCCTTCCAATGGAATACAAGTCTACTGATATGAATGCAATACAGACATACAGTTCTTCCTCTTCCTTGGACATTTTTGGAGATTTGTCTTCAATGTAATCTAAAGTGCTTGATCTCTACCAAAAGATTGGATTTCATATGTGAGACCCCGATTCCCGGTTAGCTTGAATTGCGTGCAATACTCGCACTTCTTCCCTTGTTGATTACTCGTTTGGTTTTTAAGAGAGTCTAAATGTGTATGAGAGATCACATTAAGACCAAAATACCTTTAAGAGATGCCATTTAGTTGTTGACTTGCTAAAGTCACAAGTCGTAACTCGATGATAGTCGAAATACGACGCGATTGAGAGTTTACTCGGGTTTTGTGTTCCTGACCTCGATTTGGTCCTAGATCTTTACATGATGATTGATTAACATTTTTAGATGTGTTATACTTTTATTTGGATGTATTCCTTAAGTCTCGAGAAGTTTTGACGCTCCGAGGATAGCAATTCTCCTTATTGCGTAGTTTGAGATTGAGCCGGGTGATCGTCTCGTCTTTCGGGAGCTCATTTCTCCTATCTGTTGTTAATCATATGAGGGGAATTCAGGCCTATTTAATAGCCTTTTGAAATGTTTATAATCATGGGTTTTTTCCCGTCGGTTTGTGGTTTCATTCGACGTTTCGTTAGCAAGTTGTTGCGCCTTCCGCCGGTTTCGCACCGGGTTGTTTCGGGTGTTGTTTATGGGAGTTTAGACCTACTTTAAAAGTTTTTTGAGACTTGGATGGTTTATCTAAGTGTTTGAGGACTTTAAGGGCTCAATTATAGGCCGTTTCGAAGCTTTAAGGGTTGCGGTTGCTTGCGGGAACGACCGGACGTGATCAAGGTTGAAGGAAAATGTCACCAAGGGAAATGGGAGGTGATGCGGTCGCATGGGTCTCAGCCATGCGAGCACTTTGGTGCCGAATCAGGTCTGTCCCTGTTTTGTTTTATGAAGTGAAATTCCTATCCTACCCATTCTAAACCTACTCTAAACCCCTCCTAACACCCATACTAAGTCCTAATGATGTCTTAACATGTTAGGGGAGTTAATTGAGGTTTGATTAAGGATTGATTACACCTAAACATCACTAATTGTACCTTGGAAGTTCGTATTGTGCCCTCATTACTTGGGAAGTATAAATAGCCTAATCTCTTCACAAATTCAGCCAATTTCTTCATTCTCCCCTTTCATTCATACGTATTGAGAGATAGAAATAGAGGTTCCATGGGGGCTTTAAGCCCTAGCTCTTCCTCCTCCGATCTATGACGATCCAACCGTCCGATTGCCGCCAAACTTCGGATTCTTGACGTATTCGACGAGCGGAACAACTTCACCAATCGGATTTCCATTCCTTCGAGTTTTTATTCAAGTCAAGTAAGCTACTTGTGACGACCCGACCCGGATCCCAAGACGAAATCCCAAGGTCGTGCCGCCCGGGGAACAAATAACAACAACAAGTAGCAAATAATGGGTAGGGCCATAACGGCGATACACCGACAACTTAAAACACATGCGGAAGCGAAATAAAATAAAACAGTGGCGCCCGAGCTAACAAGCTCAAACTAAAACAACCAAAGAGATAATTAATCTCTCGGTCCAAAAATTCGATTCGCGTGCCGCAACATTGGGCACGTAGGACAAACTCCCTGTTATGCAATTCATATATTAAGCATAATAAACCAAGTCATCGGCGAAACTACGGCCGGAACCCAACATTAAACTAAGTCTAAGACTCTAGTCTAACAACTCGACGGCTAAAAACATGGCGGAGAATAAACATAATATTTAACTAGCAATATATCATGCTAAACATACTCACCAACAAACCAAGCACGACTAAAACCAGTCGTCTACCAACAACATAAGTACTAACAGTTATAAGTACTAACAACCAGAAAACATATGGAAGTTTAACTACCAATATACATCAAGCACGACTTCTACTAGTCGGCTACCAAAAGAATAAACTAACCACATAATTACAACATTACAAACACATAAAGGTTTGCTACCCAATAATGAAGTTTACATAACTTCATTCTTCCCAACGACCTCACCAAAAGCAAGATAAACAACTAAGTAGCAACCTTGTCCAAAAGACTTCCTTGCCAAAGTAACCTTCCTGATTTACTTGGATCCGCTCGCACGGCTCGGATCTAGGGAAAAACAACCAACAAATAAAAGTAAGTCACATTGACTTAGTAAGTTACTAACCATAACTTCCTACCATGGCATAATGCTCAATCATAAATAATGTCATGCTATCGTCATGAATTAACCTTATACAAAATCATGTTACGGCATTCATGCTCAACATTAAATAATATGTTATCATTAAAGTATAACATTTCATCATAAATCCATGTCAAGGCATACTAGTCTTAACAATAATAATTTATACCTTTGGCATAAAACAACATTCCCATAATATTCATGTGATAGCATATATGCTTAACAACATTAATCAATATGTTATCTATTAAGTATAACATGTAAGGAATCAAAACAAACATCATATCATATCCAAATTCACCAAGCACGTTATTCACTTAAGCACTTGTGAAGCAATTCATATATATAAGGGATATGATACCATTACCAAGATTCCTCCGCGCGTGTCGCTCCTGCAAAAACACGTGCAAAACCCTTATGTGCCCTCGATATCCCTCTCGTAGATATCGACGTCCTCGAGACAGTCTCCGCTCTCGAGTTCCATAGTTATCAAAGTCATGTGTATTACTACAACTAAGATAAACTACTTCCCCACCGTGGCCATCGATGGAGGGGTGTGTGCAACCCGGCACGGCGATCCATCGCGATCACGAACCCCATAATTCGTGAAGACGATGTATCGACCCACCAAAGACTCAATGCATCGACGCCATTTGGACTCAAAACCCAAGCACAAGTAATATATACTCATATGCTCAAAACAAGTAGGTAAACACTCTACCATCAAACTAGTCATGCAATTTATCCACAACTAGCATAAACATCACAACCGAGAATCATATAAGCTCTCATAATCAAGTGTGATTCACACACCTTAAACTTCTTGGAGGCTCGACCTCCATGAATTCTACCCAAAATTCCGTAGGACTTAAAATTATAGTTCCTAGGATTCATACTAACCCAAAGGTTAACTCCGTTGAGTTCAATCTAAGTTTTCCGAAAATTCAAGGAATAGAAGCTTAGGCTCCATCATCCCCCTATATTCATAACTATCGCCCAAACCATAAACCCGATGATCAATACACTCACATAAACCCCACAAAATAATTAACAATGCAACTTAGAATAAATTAGCTATCTTATGCATAATTTCATCCAAGTCATCATACCAATCATAACCTTCAAATCATGATTAAAATTTACAACATGGTTTAATATACTCTATTAAGCATATAAAACATATTAAGAAAGCTCACATAAATAAATTGTAAGCTAACACAAAATTAGGGCAAGGCACCCTCCAAGTATCTCAACCAAACCAACATCAATCTACATGAACAATCAACATAATCAAGTTCAATAGGCTAGTTAGAACATGAATTTCACATATATCATGGTCTCACATAGGTCAATCAAGTTCTATCATTCAATTGAAAAACCTAGGGTTCATGCTTCATCTACAACCCTAACAATGGCTTCCATTGACCTCAAATAGCACACATGGTTGTTTCCCTAGGGTCAATGGAGCTCAAAAATCAAGGGAAGAGAGGTAGAAACTTACCAAAACTCGGCCCTACAAACTGCCCAAACCCGAACTCAAAGATGAAGCCGTTCTTCTCACTCCGCTCTCTTCAATCTTGCGGGTTAGATGGAGAAGAAGACTCCCAGCTATGGCTTCCAAGCTTAGCCCCTTGAAACCCTAGAATCGTCTCCTCTCAAGCCCTCTCTCACGAGTTTCCTTGACTGCTCGCAGAAGACGCGAAGGAGGAAGTCGCAAACTGGCCGAATGAATGAAAGAGTGCGGCTGATTTCACTTATATATGGGGGATTAATCCTCCTTAATCAAGTCACTAATTACCCCTAAACCTCTTAATAGATGATTAGGATTAGTGTTAGGCTAATTAAGTGAGTTTAGGATAGGTTTAGATTGGGTTTAAGTGGCAAAAAGTTCGGACAGCTCACACAGCCGAACAAAAATCCCGTAAGCTGAAATAAGGACCTTGCGGTCGCATCACTTAGGCTTGATGCGAGCGCATCAAGCTGCCTTCCAGCATTCCAACTTTTTCTGGTTTCCTTGCTCGGTCCCGGACTCCCCCGCATGCAATCTCGAGTCCTTCCAAGCCAAAAATGGTCTATAAATCAACCTTAATGACCTCCAAACAACAACCAAAGCAATCAAGCCTCAAACCTCAACAAAACAAGGCCAAGAAATCAGGTAGAACTCTCCCGAACGACGACCGGAAAAGTCAAACTGAAAAGGGTTAACGCTAAAATCAAACTAGCAACCCAACCGACAATGCAACAAGCATCTAACCAACATCCAAGGCATGTTAATGATGTTATAAATGCCCTCTAACAATTATCCATGTGATTACAACATAAATCACAAACCGAGATTCAACGCATCTCGCGAAAGAAAAATGCATACGTGCATCTCAAACAACGCCAATAATCATGCTATTGACTCTAAACAATAACGGGAGCTAAATGAACATATTCATGATGATTATAAGTGTATGAATTCATGCATAACACAATCAAGCAATAAATCAGGGTTTTACACTACTAGACTCCTTCTTCTCTTGATTTTGTGCTCATTGACCCTAAGGAAAACAAAGAGGATTGCTATTTGTGGTCAATGAGTACACAAGCATGTTGAGTGTGGTTTTATTTTGATTTTTGGACTTTTGTTGGGTGAACTTGTTAGAAGCATAAATTGGATGCTTTCTATGTTTCATGAAGCATGTTGCTAAGCTTCATTTGTCATTTTGGACTTGAGATTGATGAGTATGTAATCCCCTAGAAACCTAGGGTTTGGTATGTTGAATATGTAGTAAATGGGTTCTTGATTACATGAATGATTTTTAGAGAATTTTATGAAATGTTATGAGTTGTTGGAATCAAGTATGTATATGTTTAAATTTTGGGAAGAATACTTGATGAATCCTTATTTTAGGTTGTGAACATGAAAGAAGAATTTTTACAATGAATCACATGTTGGAATGTTTCGTTTGACTTTTAAGAATAAGAGTTGACTATCATGCATATAAGAGTATGTTGCTATCTAATTCATGAATTTTTGGTTGTGAGCATGTATAATGAATTATCATTATGGGTTACATGAATAAAATGCAATGTTTGACTTTATTGGGTTGAGTTGACTTTTATGCAAATAAGAGTATGTTGGTCAACTATAATTCATAAATTGAAGGTTATGAACATGTTAGATGAATTTACATGTTGGTTATGAACATGCTAGATGAATTTACATCTTGCTTGGATAAATGGATATTTTGGTTGGAAGCATGCTTGGTTAAATGCTATCTTGAAATACATGCTTGAAATGTGATGGTTGACTTTAAATGTTAAGTGTTGACCTATGAACCATGTCTTGGGGGTTTTGTTGGGAAAGTATGGATTGTTGGGTTGCACAATGTTGCTAACCTTGAGAACTTAGCCATGAACAATAGCTAATGAATAATAGGAGGGCTATGATGCAAATAGCTTCTATGCCTTAAAATTTGAAAAGAGTATAAATGACTCAACGGAGTCGATTATGGGACTAATATGAATATAGTGAATCACATATTAAGATCCTACGGAATTTGGGGTAGTTTTGATGGAGGTTAAGCCTCCGAGCATTTTCAAGTGTATGAAGAACGCTTGGGTATTAGAGACTTGATATTAATGCTCTAATGTGTTTGTGTGATAGTTAGCATAGAAATGCATAACTATGTGATTTAAAAAGTCAATATCTACTTGATTGGATTAGTACGGTGTGTTGTACTTTTCCTTTGTTTGAGCATGTGAGTATATATTACCTGTGCTTGAGTTGGAGTCCAGCTGGCGGTTTGGTCGTAGTGTCGGCAATGGGATAATTCATAGCCTTTGGGAACATTCGCTATGAATCGTTGCATTGGTTCCCTTTCTCCTCACTATTTGGCCAATAGTGGGATGTGGTCTCGAGATAGAGCCATCTAGCCTAATTTCGAGCTCCCATTTCTCATCCGGGGATTGGATGAATGTAACGAGTACTCATTAAGGGAAACTAATGAGTTGTGATCATTTGAGAAGGAAATCCAAGGTATAATCAGTTGGGTGTTGAACCCGGATTTTGGTTTGAGGATGTATCCCATGGTAAGTTTGGTTGGGCATTGGACCCGTATTTTGGTTGTAACAGTTCGATTTACGTTTCTTGTTACACATGTTTATTTACGAGCACTTATATGAATTGTTGTGCTACGTGGTTAATAAGATGACTTATATGAGATGATGATTATTTGATGGAATGTTATAATAAAAATATAACATGCTAATGAAATGATGATTTTTATGATTTATGTTATACTAAAAATATAACATGCTATTTATGATTAGAATGGAAACAATAGTCTCCCATTCATGAATTATTATATGAGTTGTGATAAATGAAGAATTATGAAACTCATGGTGTGATTGGTTTATGTTGTTTGATGATAAGTTAAAATGTGGAAATGACATGCTACATGTTATTGGAGTTGAGATGCATATTATATATGATATGGATGACTTTATGATGAATGATGTAGAACTATGTTCTATATATCTAAGGATGAGAATTGGGTTTATGATGAGAATTATATCATGAAATGTTATATCATAAGTATGACATGAGATGTATATGTTTTATTTGAGTATAATACCATGCCATGACATTGCATCTTTAGTAGCTTACTAAGTCATTATGACTTACTCGTTTGCTTTGTTTTCCTTAGATTCGAGCCGAGCTAATAATTCGAAGGAATCCACCGAGTCTACGGTAGAAGTGAGATTTTGTGAAGGTTGCTACTTTAATTTATTTTAGTAGCCTTAGTTTCTTTTTGGTAAGGACGTTGGGAAAAGTGAAGTTATGTAAACTTCATGATGGGTAGCAAACTTATTTGTAAATGTAATATTTATACTTATGTTGCTTAATAATTATTCTTTTGGTAGCCGACTTGTGTTAGTCGCACTTGGTGAATGTTGGTGATTATGTTTTAAGTTATGTATATTGATGGATAAGTTATCATGTTTATTCTCCGGCATGTTTTTAGCCGTTGAGCAAGTTAGACTAGAGTCTTAGACCTAGTGTAATGTTGGGTTCCGGCTGTAACGTCGCCGATGACTTGGTTTATTTGTTGCTATTTAATTATATTGCATGACAGGGAGTTTTGCTCTACATGCCCAATGTTGCGTCATGTGCGTCGAATTTTTGGACCGAGAGATTAATTATCTCTTTGGTTGTGTTTAGTTGAGCTTGTTAGCTCGGGTTCCATTGTATTTCGCTTCCGCATTTGTTGAGTCGTTGGTGTATCGCTGTTATAGCCTTACCCATTATTTGTTATTTGCTTGTTGTTTTGTGTGTTTTGGCGGCACGACCTTTGGGTCTCGTATTGGGATCCGGGTCAGGTCGTCACATCATAGGTGCTGTAGAGACTAAGTTCTTTGAAGAGGATCAAAGTGCTCAAATCAAGAAAGCGGTTTCTTGATCAAGACATTGTTCTCTATCTTTGTAGCTTTTTGCAGATCACTCTTCCTCGCTTCTTACTTTTCTTCCTTACAATCCACAGAATGTGTTTTGCAAAGGTTTGAGTTTTCAACGGTGATCCACACTCTGTTTTGAATAAGGATGAAGATGATTCTTTTATAGATGGAGATCGATAGATCTATTGAAGCTGTCTTCGAATGATCTTTTATCTGTTGGACTGTTTCACCAAATAAGATTTGAATCTTATAGACTGTAGGATAAAGATATTCTGGAAGTTATCTCTTTGAGAAAGGTTGTCCAAAATTCAGACGGAGTAGATGTGTCACTATTGAGCCGGTCTGACGGAATAGTACACTGACATTTGGTTTTCCAATAAAGTAGATACATTTGAACTTTGAAAACCAATTGTAAAGGGGAATATCTGTTGAATAAAATTCAACTAGATCTTGTAGGTTTGAGAGTTGTCAAGCAGCTTCAGTAAGTTGACTTTAGGAGAACCTTGAACATTTTGTCATTTCTGAATGTCTACAATAATTCCATTGAAGTTTGCAAGTGCAGCCCAAGATGGATCGAAGGTGTCCTGGTTTGATGTTCCTTTAATGATTTTGTCTTCTGGTCGACATAGTTGAGGAAGGAACTATCAACCTGTAGAAAAGTCTGCTGGTATGATATCTTTGTAGAAGTTATCTACATGTAGCAAGTCTGCTGGTGCTGGTGTACTGAGTAACTGGTCTGCTGAGGTCATCATGTAAGAGTAGGACTAAGACTCGGACTCGCCTAGTCTAAGACCTATGCAATGTTTAACAAGTTGCCACATTAACCGATAAGCAACCCTTTTAGTCACTTGTTAGAACATGTTGTAATGGGAACAAGCAAATCAAGGTGTTCTAGAATATGCAAATGAATAAGAATTGTTTTAGCAGACATATTCCAACAATCTCCTCCCATTAGCTTGCAACCATTACTAAATTGACATATACATAAAACACTTAAGAAATATTTCAGATCATAGTAATAACATGCCTACAATGAATGATCATTTTATCTCAAGACATGTTTTATGCTGCTCTTACAAGCGATGGCTTATAGTCACCTATTGCTATTTACATACTCGATAAATCAAAGTACAAGAGTAAAACAATAGTAGGAAAACATTTTTAGATTATTTGTGAGATATAAATGATCCGTTTGCTCAAAATCTAAAACATTTTCGATTCCTTTCTTGCATAAAAGATTTATTTATGAAAGCTTATTTTGGAAACAAAGAATAGTGAATCAAAGTAAAGAATAAGGTTTAAGCATTTCTTTTTAAGGATTTCTATGATACAAGTTTTTTGAAATTCATTTATAAAGACTTTTAGAAGAGATGAATGTTTTAAGGCATAAAAGTCTTAGTATCACATGTTTTGAAGATGCTTGAACAACAACTTGTTTTTAAAGAGTATGTCTTGAAAGATCGTTTCAAGAGTGTTGTTCTATAAATTTTCTTTAATGAAGAGGATGAGATAACTTTACTGATGTAAAGGTCAACAAGGTTGTTTTTCAAGAAAGCATCATTCAATAAGTTTGCCATACAGGCAAAGATGCTTTACTTTGTTGAAGAGGAAAGAACGCTCCTGATGAGAAGGTAAAAAATGTTGTTTTAAATATAGCATTCTTCAACAAGTGTGCCACACAGGCAGAGATGTATCACTTAGATTCATCTTAAAATGGTGAAGTTTTTCACCTATATAATGTTCTCTCTTTTTAAGGAATTTCTCCTCCTTAAGTAAAGATCATTATATTGCCTTCCATTTTGGATTAGGGTTAATTTTTCTTTGGATTGATATCTTATCTTTTATATCAAATTCTGCTCCTTAATAGTTTATTGTAATCTAGTACTTTAATGTATGTTGTTTATCGAAAGTGTTTGAAGATTAAAGTTTCCTCCTTAATGGTTAATATAATTGCTTCCTTAATGTATATGTTAATTCATTAAAATCCTCCTCCTAAATGGTTGCAAGCATTGAGAATTAAATTCTCCTCCTTAGAAAGTTATTCTAAGGATACCAGTTGTTGGTTAAGATGTTGAGTAAGTTCTTTAGAGCACTGATATCAATTGTTGGTTTTTATAGATACTAGATCTTGGTATGACATCAAGGTTTTAGAGGGTTAGGAAAGAGTTTTGGAAAGAAGACAAATATTAAGTTAAGATTAAATACCAATTGCTGAAAAAACTAATAACAACCTACTTAGAATCTCCAAAACATCCTGTACTAGAGTCTAAATTATAATCTTCTTCCTTATCCGAAAGGCTCCTAGTGCCGAATAATTTTCGAGTTATTAGAAAGTCGCCTGTGATAGGAAGATGTTCTTCATCTTGAACGGTTTGAAGAATCGAATGGAAGGAGCAGAGAAGCGGCTGATAATCCTAACGTACTTTCTGATGCTGTACCGAGACACTTTTCCTCGCTGAACTGCTTAGCTGGTGAGAAAAAAGATGACTTCAGACCAAGTTAGGTCTTCAGTTTCGAGAACCGCAATGGTGAGGTTTCGAAGTCTTCTGGTGAGAATTCTTGACCAAGGCCCATAAAACAATAGGCATTGGTACATAATTTCACTTATGTAGTACAAATCTAAAGGATATTCATCAATGCTCATCGTACGGTAATCATCTTGAGAGTTGGTGCCAGTTCTTCGAAGCCATGACTCGTTAATGATTGAATCATCAAGAGAAGAGAGGCCAACTGAAGGAAGTTGAAACACTCTTGAGAGGCCTTCAGCATTAAGCACTACATCTGTGCCTCTAATGCGACCAAAGAAACTATAACTGTTTCTCGGTAATGTCATCCTAGAATAGAATTCATCAACCAGTCAAAGGCTGTAGAATTCTTCTCGAAAGATGAGAATAGAGATGAGTGCAGAGCTATGAAGGAGGTGAAAAATCTCTTATCCTATAGTGTTGTTGATGGGGAATTGTTCCGCCTGTATTGTTTGGCCTAGAACGTAGGAATTGGGGCCTACTCTAGTAACAAAACTATCGACTACATGTGGATTGACTGGTATTGGGTTTCTATTGTTGCTACTATATAAAGAAGCCATGGAAGAATTTATGAAGGAAGGATAAATATCTAGTGTCTTGAAAGAATTTCGCTCTATTGAAGATTAGGCTAGGATGTAATAAATTTTGGTATTTTATGGAAGATTTTATAGGGTGAAATATTTCATGAATCGATGTTTTGGTATCCGTTCCAAGAAAGTTATGACAAAGATTTGAAGCATCAATTTGATTGAAGTCTGTCATGACATTGAATTTGAAAGGATGTTTACTTTTTGAAATAGTGGCGATTTATGATGATATTTTAAGTCTGAATTTAATATTTTAAATTTAGTTCATTTCAGACTTAATTTTGGGTTAGGCGTTGAGGTGTTCTGGTATCAGAGGGGAAAGGTTCTGCTAACATATGAAAGAATAAAACTTATTAAGGTGTTTTGAATAAAAAGCTAGGGAATAAGGCAGAGATCATGATTTTAATTATCCCAAAATCTTTTTAAGGAGCTTGCTGAATCATCATTATAATCCTCAACAATTCTCCTAGATCTTAGGATTTTCAGAATCAGAATTTTCAGAATCTTAGCTCTACTATTTATTCCAAAAGCTATACCTGAAGTTTAGGTGCAAGAGTTCCTTAATTCACAGTTATCCTTAGGGTAGGATAAGGGTGAGAATGTGCAAGACCCCGAACCTTTAAGTGTTTGATTTACTTACTTTTCGGACCGAATGGCCTACACCTCGTGTTTAACTTGATTTGAGAACCTTGAGACTTGTAAGTAGGCCATTTGGAGGCCTGTACTTTAGTTCCTTATGTTCCTCAAGAATTTAACTTGCTTAGGTTACAAGTCGTAACTCGACGTTAGTCGAAATCCGACTCGGTTGAGTGTACTCGTGTGGTTCTTTCTTGTAACCTCGGTTATAGCCTTGGTCATCACTTGAGTATCTTGAGAATATTTTGAGTGTTAAACTTCCTAGGGAATATATCCATTTAGTCTATTTATGCTTATGATGTTAAATGCATCGCATTCGTCTCTATCGCGATACGTGGAATCGAATCTTGTGTATGTCGTGTCCTTTGGAGTTTTTATACTCGTGTATCATTGTAGGACATTGTAGGAGTACTTTATTCCATACCATAACCCTTCTTGTATGTTTTATAACTTCGATCTTGATCATAGTATATTCGGTTAAGAGTTTGGAAGCATTGTTGCTTCGTTTGAGCATTTGGATCTTAGGGTTGCTCGGTTTACCTTATTTGGTTGTATTGCATGTCTATTTGACTTGTGATAGGTTGGTTTGAGTTCTACACGTTGTATTATAGCCCTTCACATTTTTAGGGAAGTTTAACTAACCTTGCATAGTTTTGGTTTCACGGTTGTTAGCATAGTTTGACATTAATTACGTGCTTTGATCTTTGTTTCTACATGTTTTGAGGGTTATTCGAGAGTGTTTCGGATGAATTTTGTGTAGGGTTTAACCCTAGTATGTTTGGGGTTGAGTTGGGTACCTTTTGAACCAAGTTTCAAGCCTTTTTCACCTCCCGAAAGACCAAATGCTCACTCAGTCGAAAGGACCAAGCGACTGCACATTTCCCAGCAACATTGAATCTCTAAAAACCTTACCAAGCACTCACCTGGTCTCCTCCACCAAGTGACCGCTTGGTCCCGACACCAGTATTTGATGTTTTTATTTTTGGCTTGAAATTCCTATTTTACCCTTGCCCCTTCACCAATTTAAGGGTATTATTGACCATAAACACCCTTATAACCCCTACATCGATTTTGATGTTAGGTTGTTAGAAACTGGTTCCTCGAGATTTTTCATTGTTATACATGTCAAAATGATATGTTGTTGATGGATATTAATATATGTTAGTGGGGGTTTGAACCCAAATGATTTTATAGGGTATATTGGAATTGTTATGGTTTAAGATTAATTGTTGTTGGGTTTAGAAACGCGGATAAATTGCAAATCCCAAATTTATGCCTTGACCTAGAAATTGAGACTTTGTAATTTAACCCAAATGGAGTCAATTACTTATAGAGGTTGTTATGTTGAGCTTTAGGATAAATTCCTATAATTACTTGTGTTCGTCGAATCTCAATCACAGAATTTTGAGATTTGATTAGGTGAGACCGAATTGGTGTTAAGGTTGATTTGTGGCTTAGGGCTCTAATTGAGGTCCTTGAGTGATGTTATGAGCAAGATTATCGCTAGTCATTAGATTGGTTGTGTGTGGGTCGTAAATGTGTGACTCGAGTAAAATACATTTGTGTTGGTTCAATTATGAACTAGAACTATTAATACTTGTCAGACTTCAAATGCAGTCCCAGACATGTAAGATTGTAATCTACGCCTGTGTGAAACTTAGGGAATTGGGATTGTTGTTATTGGAATACCAACTCACTAGAGTAGCCTTGTGAATATCTTGGAGAGCCCAAGATAATAAGTTTGAGAACCCTTCTAGGGGATGAATTGGATCGGAGTTTGCTTTAGTACTCTATACATAGAGTCTAGTTGTTAGTGTGTCTTTTGCCGATTCCTGGAGTTCCGGCCATCCGTTTGAGGATCCAAGACCTCCATCGCGAAGCCCTTACCGAATAGAGTCTTTCACGTTGGTTAGTTTTCGTTTCCTTTTGAGTTTCTTGGCCGATTAAGGTACGTTACTTAAGCCCTAGTTTCTCTCTCTACATCGATTTTGATGTTAGGTTGTTAGAGACTTGTTCCTCGAGATTTCTCATTGTTATATATGTCAAAATGATATGTTGTTGATGGATATTAATATATGTTAGTGGGGGTTTGAACCCAAATGATTTTTTAGGGTATATTGGAATTGTTATGGTTTAAGATTAATTGTTGTTGGGTTTAGAAACCCAGATAAATTGGGAATCCCTAATTTATGCCTTGACCTAGAAATTGGGACTTTGTAATTTGACCCAAATGAAATCAATTAATTATAGAGGTTGTTATGTTGAGCTTTAGGATAAATTCCTATAATTACTTGTGTTCGTCAAATCTGAATCACAGAATTTTGAGATTTGATCTGATGAGACCGAATTGGTGTTAAGGTTGATTCATGGCTTAGGACACTAATTGAGGTCCTTGAGTGATGTTAAGTACGAGATTATCACTAGTCATTAGATTGGTTATGTGTGGGTCGTAAATGTGTGACTCAAGTGAAAGACATTTGTGTTGGTTCAATTATGAACTAGAACTATTCATAATTGTTGGACTTCAAATGAAGTCCCAAGACTTGTAAGATTGTAATCTACGCGTGTGTGAAACTTAGGGAATTAGGATTGTTATTATTGGAATACCATCTCACTAGAGTTGCCTTATGAATATCTTGGAGAGCACAAGATAATAAGTTTGAGAACCCTTCTAGGGGATGAATTGGATCGGTGTTTGATTTATTACTATATACGTGGAGTCTACTTGTACAAGTCGTAAGGATAACTAAGTTGTTATCTAGGACTCGCCGGTATGGTTTGACCTTACGAATTATCATCACTCTTGTGTTTGTGTAAGTCTTGGATTACTATGGACTTCTGGGTTATAGAATAAATTATTATTCTAGGAAGAGTTTCATAAATGGCTTAACGATCCTAGACTAACAAAGTAGTCTTGGATAGTATAGGATGAGTGATGGTTAAGTTATGACTTAGCTTGCGGACCGAATGGCTGTTACACCTCGTGTTTGACTTGATTTGAGAACCTTGATATGTGTAAGTAGGCCATATAGAGGCCGATACTTTAGTTTCTTATGTTCCAAAAGACTATAACTTGTTTAGGTTACAAGTCGTAACTCGAGGTTAGTCGGAATCCGACTCAGTTGAGTGTACTCGCGTGGTTCTTTCTTGTGACCTCGGTTATAGCCTAGGCCATCACATGACTTTCTTGAGTAGATTTTGAGTGTTAAACTTCCAAGGGAATAGATTCCCTTAGTCTATTTATGCTTCTGATGCTAAATGCATCACATTCGTCTCTATCGCGATACGTGGAATCGAATCTTGCGTATGTCGCGTCCTTTGGAGTTTTTATACTCGTGTATCATTGTAGGACATTGTAGGATTACTCTAGTCCATACCATAACCCTTCTTGTATGTTTTATAACTTCGATCTTGATCATAGTAGGATCTTACAGTTGCTTGGCTTACCTTCTTTGGTAGTATTGTATGTCTATTTGACTTGTGATAGGTTGGTTTGAGTTCTATACCTTGTATTATAGCACTTCACATTTCTAGGGAAGTTTAACTCAGCTTACTTAGTTTTGGTTTGATGGTTATTAGCATAGTTTGAACCCAAATGATTTTATTGGGTATATTGGATCGGAATTGTTATGGTTTAAGATTAATTGTTGTTGGGTTTAGAAACCCAAATAAATTGGGAATCCCGAATTTATGCCTTGACCAAGAAATTGGGACTTTGTAATTTGACCCAAATGGAATCAATTAATTATAGAGGTTGTTATGTTGAGCTTTAGGATAAATTCTTATAATTACTTGTGTTCGCCAAATCTGAATCACGAATTTTGAGATTTGATCCGGTGAGACTGAATTGGTGTTAAGGTTGATTAGTGGCTTAGGACTCTAATTGAGGTCCTTGAGTGATGTTAAGTGTGAGATTATCGCTAGTCATTGGATTGGTTATGTGTGGTATCGCATATGTGTGACTCGAGTGAAAGACATTTGTGTTGGTTCAATTATGAACTAGAACTATTGATACTTTTCGAACTTCAAATGAAGTCCCAAGACTTGTATGATTGTAATCTACGCCTATGTGAAACTTAGGGAATTGAGATTGTTGTTATAGGAATACCGGCTCACTAGAGTCACCTTGTGAGTATCTTGGAGAGCCCAAGATAATAAGTTTGAGAACCCTTCTAGGGGATGAATTGGATCAGTGTTTGCTTTAGTACTCTATACGTAGAGTCTACTTGTATAAGTTGTAAGGATAACTAAGTTGTTATCTAGGACTCACCGGTATGGTTTGACCTTACAAATTATCATCACTCTTGTGTTTGTTTAAATCTTGGATAGTATAGGATGATTGATGGTTAACTTATGACTTAGTTGGTTTCATAATTGAATGTGAAATACCATTGTATATGTGATATTATGACTAAAAGCATGATTTTTAGCTTGTCAAGAATTGGTTCTTCTATGTGATCTAATAATATGACTTTGGAAGCATATTGTGTTTTTTGCCTTCATGAATATACTCCTATTGAATTATCAACGTGCATTGATCTGTGGATTCCATTAACAGGTGGAATTTCGAACTTGAATTGAAAAAAGGCTCATCAACTTAAGCTTCCAACTCGTACTTGTGACGACCCGACCCGGATCCCAAGACGAAATCCCAAGGTCGTGCCGCCGGGAAACAAATAACAACGAACAAATAGCAAATAATGGGTAGGGCCATAACGGCGATACGCCAACAACTCAAAACATATGCGGAAGCGAAATAAAATAAAACTGTGGCGCCCAAGCTAACATGCTCAAACTAAAAACAACCAAAGAGATAATTAATCTCTCGGTCCAAAAATTCGACTCGCGTGCCGCAACATTGGGCACGTAGGACAAATCTCCCTGTCATGCAATTCAAATATAGCACAATATAAACCAAGTCATCGGCGAAGCTACGGCCGGAACCCAACATTACACTAAGTCTAAGACTCTAGTCTAACAACTCAACGGCTAAACACATGCCGGAGTAAGAACATAATACTTTAACTAGCAATGTAACATGCTAAACATAATCACCAATTAACCAAGCGCGACTAAAACAAGTCGGCTACCAACAACATAAGTACTAATAATTATAAGTACTAACAACAAGAAAACATATGGAGATATAACCATAAATATACACCAAGCACGACTACTACTTGTCGGCTACCAAAAGAATAGACTAAACAACAATTATAAATATCACAATTCACATTTAGGTTTGCTACCCAACATGAAGTTTTCATAACTTCATCTTTCCCAACGACCTCACCAAAAGCAAATAAACTATCTAAGTAGCAACCTTGCCAAAAATAATACTTCGTCAACGCAATCTTCTTGATTTACTTGGATCCGCACGCTCGGCTCGGATCTAGGGAAAACAACCAACAAATAAAAGTAAGTCACAAAGACTTAGTAAGTTACTAACCGTAACTTCCTATCATGGCATAATGCTCAATCATAAATTACATCATGCTATCGTCATGAAATAACCTTATATAAAATCATGTTATGGCATCCATGCTCAACATTAATAAAACATGTTATCATTGTAGTATAACATCTCACTAAAATCCATGTCAAGGCATTTTATGCTTAACGATCATAATTCTTGTTATTGGTATAACATAGCCTTCCAATAATTTACATGTCAAGGCATATAAGCTTAACAACAATAATTCATGCTTCTGGCATAATACCATATTCCAATAATATTCATGTTAAAGCATATTAGCTTAACAACAGTAATTCATGTTATTGTTATAACATAGCATTCCCATAATATTCATGTCAAGGCATATAAGCTTAACAACAATGATCCATGCTTTTGGCATAATACAACATTCAAATAATGTTCATGTTTAAGCATTTATGCTTAACAACCTTAAACAACATGTTATCTATAAAGTATAACATTTATGAAACCAACACAACCATCATATCATATCCAAACCACGAAGCACATTATTCACATAAGTACTTGAAAGACAATTCATATAAAAGGGATATGATACCATTACCAATTCTTCCGCGCGTGTCGCTCCTGCAAAAACACGTGCAAAACCTTTATGTGCCCTCGATATCCCTCTCGTAGATATCGACGTCCCGAGACGCCTCCGCTCGAGTTCCATAGTTATCAAAGTCATGTGTATTACTACAACTGAGATAAACTACTTCCCCACCGTGGCCATCGATGGAGGGGTGTGTGCAAACCCTAAGACGGCGATCCATCGCGATCACGAATCTCACAATTCGTGAAGACGATGTATCGTCCCACCAAAACTCAACAACCGACTCCAGCTGGACTCAAAACCCAAGCACAAATAATATATACTCATATGCTCAAAACAAGTAGGTAAACACTCTACCATCAAACTAGTCATGCTTTTCATCCACAACTAGCATAAACATCACAACAGAGAATCATATAAGCTCTCATAATCAAGTGTGCTTCACACACTTCAAAACTTCTTGGAGGCTCGACCTCCATGAATTCTACCCAAAATTCCGTAGGACTTAAGATTATAGTTCCTAGGATTCATAATAACCCAAAGGTTGACTCCGTTGAGTCCAATCTAATCTTTCCGAAAATTCAAGGAATAGAAGCATGGGCTTCAACATCCCCCTATGTTCATAACTATCGCCAATAATCATGCCCCCAAGTTCAATGAACTCATATAAACCAAATGAAACATTTAACAATGTAACATAGAATAATTTGCCATTATATGCATAAATTCATTCAAGTCCTCTTACCAATCATAATTTCCAAATCATGATTAAATCATACAACATGGTTCAATAAACTCCACTAAACATGTATAACACAATAATTAGGCTTACAATCATGTTTAACAAGCCAAAACACAATTTGGGGAAAATCCCCTTCCAAGTATCTTTGTCATTCAAGCTCAATACATATGAACAATTCATATAGCAAAGTTTAATAGACTAATTGGCATATGAATTCCATACAAATCAAGTCTCACATAGGTTCACCCATCTCTAACAATAATTTGAAACCTAGGGTTCATGCATTTCTACAAACCCTAACAATGGCATCCATTGACCTCACATAGCATAAATTAGGGGTGGCAATGCCTCGCACGGCACGTTAGCACGAACCAATAAGGCACGATTATAAAACACGATTACAGAGACAAATGGCACGATAAGCCCAGCACGGCACGACACAACACGAAACACGACACGAAAGACACGAAATTGTTAATATATTCAAATTAATATTTATTGTTGTATTTATGATCAAATAAGATAGATAATATTAAAACACGATAATGAGGCACGAACACGACACGATAACACGAATTGCCACCCCTAGCATAAATGGTTGTTTCCCTAGGGTCAATGGAGCCCAAAAGAAAAGGAAGAGAGGTAGAAACTTACTCAAATCAGCCCACACAAACTGTCAAGCTCGAAACCTAGAGATGAGGTTGTTCTTCTTCAACCTTCTCTCTTCAATCTCGCAGGTAGAATGGGGGAAGAAGATCCTAGCAATGGCTTCCAATCTCAAGCCCTTCAAAACCCTAGAAATCACCTTCTCTCAAGCTCTCTCTCAGGTCTCCTTGACTGCTCGCAGAAATCGCATGGAGAAGAAGTCGTATCTGTTTGCCGACAAGTGAGAGAATACGCTAGTTTTTGG
Organism: Codonopsis lanceolata; assembly: GCA_013146195.2. NCBI lineage: Eukaryota > Viridiplantae > Streptophyta > Magnoliopsida > Asterales > Campanulaceae > Codonopsis > Codonopsis lanceolata. Next base: position 115,437,612 of record CM028377.1, on the reverse strand, counting down.
TTTAAATAGGGGGGATTAACTCTCCTAATTAATCCACTAATCACCCCCTAAAACTTCTAATAGTGTTTAGGACAAGTCTTAGGCTAAGTAAAAAGGTTTAGGTTAGGTTTAAATTGGGTTTAGGGGGGTAAAATTTGGACAGTGAGTAAAGGGATTGAAATAGTGTTCCCATAGGACAAGTCTTAGGCTCAAGTGAGTAAAGGGATTGAAAATCCCATGAATGGGCTCACATGAGGCGGGCGCCTCACTTCTGCATTCCCTTTCCCGGCCTTTGTTGCTTCCTTGCTCGATCCCGGACTCTCCCTTATGCAACCTTGAGTCCTTCCAAGCCAAAAATGGTCTACAATCCAACCTTAATAACCTCCAAACAATAACCAAAACAATCAAGCTTCAAACCTCAACAAAACAAGGCCATGAACTCAGGCAAAACTCTCCCGAACGACAACCGAAAAAGTCAAACGAAGAAGGGTTAACGCTAGAATCAAACTAGCAACCAAACCGATGATGCAACAAGCATCTAACCAACATCCAAGGCATGTAAATGATATTATGAATGGCTTCTAACAATTATCCATGTGATAACAACATAAATCACAAACCTTAGATTCAAAGCATCTCGCGAAAGAAGAAGGCATACAAGCATCCCAAACGACGTCAACGAACATGCTATTGATTCCAAACATATGAATGAGCTAAATGAACATGTTTATGATGATTATAAGTGTATGAATCCATGCATAACACAAGCAAGCCATAAATCAGCGTTTTACAGTACTTGAGTTAGTGATTTGTGAACTAGGGTTCCTAAATAGAAGGAGAACCTAGCAATGCCTTGAACGAGAACGTAGAGAGATCCTACGACTTTAAGAATCCATTGACTATATTACTAGCTTTTGGACCTTGACTTGAATAACGTGGACAGTTTGACACTTGTACGTTTTGAGACATAATTGACTCCTTGCATGATTTCCTTGATCAAAGCATTAATAGTGAACACTACATGAGTTTGGTAAAGTTTTATACCTACTTGAGATTTAGCAAAGTAAACATCTACTTGTGCATTGCATATAAGTCAAGCTGGCATTTCTTGATTGTAATGTGTTAGCCCCCATCTTCGTAACCAATAGGGCGCATTTGACTAGTGCTATTTCCGGGCACCTCCTCGAAAGGTCGATGTCTCCATCTCAAGCATCTGACCCACATTCCTGGTTAACCACTTATGATTGCAGGAGCGATACAATGACATTGATTTGGTATCTTCTCTATCCCTTATGTGGCTTACTATGAGCACTTATGTGTCAATAGAGTGTTGGTTGAACATGAAATCTAAATGACCATATTTGTATTGATTGTGCATTGAAGGACTTGATATGTATATATATAGGTATACATGCTTATTTATTTTAAATTCACGAAAGGCTTGATAGGTATGTATATATAGTTGTGCATGCTCTTACATGATAAATTCCATGAATGAATTATTAGGTATATAAATGAGTTTATACACCTACACCTGCTGATCCTAAGAGAGACTTGATATGTGTATATCTATATAAATATGCATACTTCTATTTAATTATTTTATGGGAGACTTGGGATGTTTATACTAAGATATGCATCCATATTTATATGACGATTCTTGTGACTTGCCTCCTGACTTTCTTGGTTGTATGTGAACAGGGAATTCACCCTGGTTCATCATGGTAGTTTGGTAAAGGAACAGTTTAGTAAGTAAGAAGAAATGGTTATCTTGTAGCGTATCTAGATGATACGTCGCCTCTTCAAAGGTTTCTTGTCATTTGTAAAACGACACCTTGATTATTTTTATGTTGCATAATTATATGTTACATATCTTTTGTAATAGCATACTGGGTCATTATGACTCATCCCGTACTTTGTTTTCTTGTTGCAGTAAATTGGTAGCCGCGTTGAGGTCGAGTAGATCGTGACTGTAGTAGTGCGCAGCTGACCGAAAGACCGAGATTAGATCATGTGGTTCGTGCTAGTATAGTAGCAACCGACTTCCCCGAGTTGTAGCTTGTGGTGTCCTGTTTCTTGTCACATCATCATCTGTATATTATACTTTACCATTCTTGTGAGATCGATATTTTGTAAAGTTATTTAGACTTTACAGTCGGGTAATTACTTAGGTTATTGTATTGGTTATTTCTATGGCTGGCTTGTTGTGTCGTGTCGTTGTTCGTGGTTGTAGTATTTATTTCAGTTGTCTCCCGAGCATAAAGTAGCTTTGGGGCTTTCTTCATTCTAATTGTTATAGTTGTTGGTTAACCCTGGTATGCTTTAGCCGTTCGGTTTTTGTTATATCAGGTTGGTTCTTTGTTGAAATGCTGGCCTGGAGTGCTGATAGTTTGATCAGCGTCTGTAATGTTGCGGTACACGAGTTTTATTTTCACCCTTTGTGAGATAAATGTTTCTCTTGATTTCTTTAGCTTTGGTGTCGAGCTTCATACCTCGGGACTTCCTTACTTTATCGCTTCCGCATCTTCAATTTTTGTAAACCTGTATTATAGTACGATTTTAAGTTTGTGTTTCGAGCTCGTTAGCTCGACTGTTCGACTTGTATTATTGTTCAACAAGTGCTTGTCCTCTTCTTGGTTTGTCTTAGTGGCACGACCTTGGGGTTCCGTGTTGGAATTCGGGTCAGGCCATCACAGTTGGTATTAGAGCTTATGTTATCTATAAGCTAGGATAAGTTTCGTGGCCTAGGTTGGATTTGGGTTATCGTCAAGTATTTACCATCGAGTGTTGTGTATAGTGCCTTACTGGCATGTTCTTTGTAAAGGAATAGGACTTGGAGTACTAAGTTCAGTTGGTCTAGATTGCCCTGAGTGCAAGTTTGTGTCTAGGAGTTTTATATTCCTCATATGTCGCTTTTAAGTTGCAGTTATACCAGGAGGGTGTGCTGCGATTCCGTAGAGCCATTGTTTCTTAGTCCGTTATTTTGATCGGATAAGTTGAGATTGTCGGTCCCAAGATTGATCATCATGGCATTCATTAGATCCAATGTTCGTTGCTGTACTTTCTGTGAGCGGAGTGGCTAAGCCTCCCGTAGTACCTAGTGTATTATGTGATTTATATATATATATATATATATATATATATATATATATATATTGGAAGGTGATCACGTGATTATTGGCTGGATTGATTGTGAGCCATATATGGTCCAACTTATAAGGATTGTAGTAAACTAACTAGTAAGTATTTGCTACCTAGTGACTTGGAGACGTTGGTTTGCTTTGATTTAAACCTAATACATTGATGAAAGTATTAGTATTGTATACTTGCATAGTAGATTAATATACTATATACATGATATTGATTGTCATGCCTATATGTGACCATATTATGTGTGCATGAGACCGTGATAAATAATGCTTTTATGTGATTTACGAACACCGTGCATCCTATACGACAAAAGCTTTTGAAGTCACTTTTGAGGGCCCCTGACTTGATTATCAAGAGATCTTCGTTGGAGAACTAGAATGGTATGATATAAGATAGGAATTGACTGAACTCGTTACCAAATGGAATGGAATTGAAAATGGTATCTTGTTACACTTGTACAAAGACCTGTAACTTGTATATCGAAATCATGCTATCAATGAATTGAACTTGTGACTTGATCGGATGAATAACGTTGTATTGAAGGTCTTCCATGTTAGGCGAATATATGGTCCATGATGATGATTAACTACATGATTCAAGTGTAAGGGCGTTAGACCCTAAAGATTCGTGTTGTGACCGGAATAATTCAACTAGCCCAGAAAATTTTTGGTTGGGAAGTTTGTTAGTTTCAGTGAAATTATTGCACATGCATATGAATTACTTGATTAGTTGATAGAGAGGCATTTAAACCTCAATATCCACGTTTGTTGGAAACTTTGTAAGCCCCGCTAGTGTTTTTGAACCCCATCAAGAGTCCAGCATGACTCGACTTTGAAATTGATTGGAGTTGGAATTTGAGTATTTTTTTCCCCTCGTGATATGGGCACACCTAGGTGATCACCTCGACCTCATTTGTAAGCCAGGGTATTAAAATTTTGGTTGTTATAGGATTGTGAATTCGAGGACGAATTCTTTTAAGGTGGTGAGGATGTAATACCCCAAACCTTCAAGTGTTAGATTTACTTGCTTTGCGGACCGAATGGTCGTTACACCTCATGCTTGACTTGATTTGAGAACCTTGATACATGTAAGTAGGCCATTTAGAGGCCTATAGTTTAGTTTCTTATGTTCCAAAAGACTATAACTCATTTAGGTTACAAGTCGTAACTCGACGTTAGTCGGAATCCGACTCGGTTGAGTGTACTCGCGTGGTTCTTTCTTGTGACCTCGATTATAGCCTAGGCCATAACTTGACTTTCTTGAGTAAATTTTGAGTGTTAAACTTCCAAGGGAATATATTCCCTTAGTCTATTTATGCTTCTAATGCTAAATGCATCACATTCGTCTCTATCGCGATACGTGGAATTGAATCTTGCGTATGTCGCGTCCTTTGGAGTTTTTATACTTGTGTATCATTGTAGGACATTGTAGGATTACTCTAGTCCATACCATAACCCTTCTTGTATGTTTTATAACTTCGATCTTGATCATAGTATGCTTTGTTGAGAGTTTGGAAGCATTGTTGCTTAATTTGGATCTTACGGTTGCATGGCTTACTTACGGTTGCTTGGCTTACCTTCTTTGGTTGTATTGCAAGTCTATTTGACTTGTGATAGGTTGGTTTGAGTTTTATACCTTGTATTATAGCCCTTCACATTTCTAGGGAAGTTTAACTCAGCTTGCTTAGTTTTGGTTTGATGGTTGTTAGCATAGTTTAAACCCAAATGATTTTATTGGGTATATTGGATCGGAATTGTTATGGTTTAAGATTAATTGTTGTTGGGTTTAGAAACCCAAATAAATTGGGAATCCCTAATTTATGCCTTGACCTAGAAATTGGGACTTTGTAATTTGACCCAAATGGAATCAATTAATTATAAAGGTTGTTATGTTGAGCTTTAGGATAAATTCTTATAATTATTTGTGTTCGTCAAATCTGAATCACGAATTTTGAGAATTGATCCGGTGAGACCGAATTGGTGTGAAGGTTGATTAGTGGCTTAGGACTCTAATTGAGGTCCTTGAGTGATGTTAAGTGTGAGATTATCGCTAGTCATTGGATTGGTTATGTGTGGATCGCAAATGTGTGACTCGAGTGAAAGACAGTTGTTTTGGTTTAATTATGAACTAGAACTATTGATACTTGTCGGACTTCAAATGAAGTCCCAAGACTTGTATGATTGTAATCTACACCTGTGTGAAACTTAGGGAATTGGGATTGTTGTTATTGGAATACCGGCTTAATAGAGTCACCTTGTGAGTATCTTGGAGAGCCCAAGATAATAAGTTTGAGAACCCTTCTAGAGGATGAATTGGATCGGTGTTTGCTTTAGTACTCTATACATAGAGTCTACTTGTATAAGTCGTAAGGATAACTAATTTGTTATCTTGGACTCGCCGGTATGGTTTGACCTTACAAATTATCATCACTCTTGTGTTTGTTTAAGTCTTGGATAGTATAGGATGATTGATGGTTAACTTATGACTTAGCTTGGTTTCATAATTGAATGTGAAATACCATTGTATATGTGATATTATGACTAAAATCATGATTTTTACCTTGTCAAGAATTGGTTCTTCTATGTGATCTAATAATATGACGTAGGAAGCATATTGTGTTTTTTGCCTTCATGAATATCCTCTTATTGAATTATCAACGTGCATTGATTTGTGGATTCAATTAGCAGGTGGAATTTCGAACTTGAATTGAACAAAGTCTTGAATTGACATTAATCAACTTGATCTTCCAACTCGTACTTGAGTTAGTGATTTGTGAACTAGGCTTCTTAAATAGAACAAGAACCTAGCAATGCCTTGAACGAGAACGTGGAGAGATCCTACAACTTTTAGAATCCATTGACTAGATCACTAGCTTTTAGACCTTGACTTTAATAGAAGGGACAATGTGACACTTGTATGTTTTGAGATATAATTGACTCCTTGCACGATTTCCTTGATCATAGCATTAATAGTGATCACTACATGCGTTTGGTAGAGTTTTATACCTACTTGAGATTTAGCAAAGTAAACATCTACTTGTGCATTACATTTAAGTCCAGTTGGCATTTCTTGATTGTAATGTGTTAGCCCCCATCTTCATAACCATTAGGGCGCATTTGGCTAGTGCTATTTATGGGCATCTCCTCGGAAGCTCGATGTCTCCATCTCGAGCATCTGACCCACATTCCTGGTTAACCACTTGTGATTGCAGGAGCGACACAATGACATTGATTTGGTATCTTTTCTATCCCTTATGTGGCTTACTATGAGCACTTCTGTGTTAACATAGTGGTGGTTGAACATGAGATCTAAATGACCATGTTTGTATTGATTGTGCATTGAAGGACTTGATATGTATATATATAGCTATACATGCTTATTTTATGTTAAATTCACGAAAGGCCTAATAGGTATGTATATATAGTTGTGCATACTCTTATAAGATAAATTCCATGAATGAATTATTAGGTATATAAATGAGTTTTACAGCTACGCCTACTGATCCTACGAGAGACTTGATATGTGTATATATAAATATGCATACTTCTATTTAATTATTCTATGGGAGACTTGGGATGTTTATATTAAGAAAGATGTCCATATTTATTTGATGATTCTTGTGACTTGCCTCCTGACTTACATGGTTGTTTGTGAACAGGGAATTCAGCCTGGTTCATCTTGGTAGTCTGGTAAAGGAACGGTTTAGTAAGTAAGAAGAAATGGTTATCTTGTAGCGTATCTAAATGATACGTTAACTTGATTATTTTTATGTTGCATAATTATATGTTACATATCTTTTGTAGTAGTGTACTGGGTCATTATGACTCATCCCGTACTTTGTTTTCTAGTTGCAGTAAATTGGTAGCAGTGTTGAGGCCGAGTAGATCGTGATTGTAGCAATGCGCAACTGACTGATAGATCGAGATTAGATCCTGTGGTTCGTGCTAGTAGCAACCGACTTCCCCGAGTTGTAGCTTGTGGTGTCCTGTTTCTTGTCGCATCATCATCTGTATATTGTACTTTACCTTTCTTGTGAGATCGATATTTTGTAAAGTTATTTAAACTTTACAATCGAGTAGTTACTTTGGTTTTTGTATTGGTTCCTTCTAAGGCCGACTTGTTGTGTCATGCCGTTGTTCGTGGTTGTAGTATTTATTTTAGTTGTCTCCTGGGCATGCATTAGCTTTGGGGTTTTTCTTCATTCTAATTGTTATAGTTGTTGGTTAACCCCGGTATGCTTTAGCCGTTGGGTTTTTGCTATATCAGGTTGGTTCTTTGTTGAAACGCTGACCTGGAGTGCCGATGGTTTGTTCAACATTTGCAATGTTGCGGCACGCGAGTTTTATTTCCCCCCTTTGTGAGATAAATGTTTCTCATGGTTTCTTTAGCTTTGGTGTCGAGCTTCATAGCTCGGATTTTTGTAAACCCATATTTTAGTACGGCTTTAAGTTTGTGTTTCAAGCTCGTTAGCTCAACTGTTCGACTTGCACTATTGTTCAACAAGTGTTTCTTCTTGTTTTGTCTTAGCGGCATGACCTCGGGATTCCGTGTTGGAATCTGGGTCAGGTCGTCACATAATGGGTCAACATAAATGATCATGTGATGAAGAAGTGTTTGACCAGCACAGGTGAAAGTCTGCTGATATTGTGAAGAGGAAGAAAGGGGTGAATATGAAAGAGTGGGGGTGATCACGAAGGTAAGATCAACAGATGTGAAAGTTTGATGAACTTGGCGAAAAGTTCTCTGCTGGTGAGACCATTTGTTGTAGATACCAATTGTTGTAAAAACAAATTGATGTGAGGAGTAAGGAAATAGCAAATGTGGTTGATTTTTGGTACCAATATGGAGATCTTGGGATTGAAGATATGATTATTCCAATTGGGAGATGAGGGGGCAGCAGATTATGGAAGTTTGCTGAAGAGATGAAGAAATGACAGCATATTTTCTTCTCGTGCCTTGGCGACTGGACAGAGGATCAAGTAGTTTCATCGGCAATGATTAATTGATGATGATGCTCCTCTTTAAAAGAATCTCGATTTGTAGAGGAAACCAATAGAAGCAGTATCTAGGGTCAAATATTTATTTAGTTAGAGCTTTAAGTATCACAAAGACACGAGTTGCTCATTCTTAAAAAAGTTTATGAAATTGAATAGAGAACAAACTTTGCTTCTAATCAACAATTAGAGTGATGACTTAATGTAACACCCCGCTCCTTCGTTAGCTCGGTTTGCGTGCCATACTTGCACTTCTTCCTTTGTCGACTATATGTTTGGTTTGTGAGAGGGTCTAGATATGTATGAGAGAGCACATTAAGACCAAAACACTATTAAGAAATGTCATATAGTTGTTGACTTGCTAAAGTCACAAGTCGTGACTCGATGATAGTCGGAATGCGACGCGATTGAGGGTTTGCTTGCGTTTTGCGTTCGTAACCTCGGTTTGGTCCTAGACCTTTATATGATGATTTATTAACATGTTTAGATGTATTAGACTTCAAGTTGGAGGTGTTCCTTAAGTCTATCGATGATTTGGAAGCTTTGGAGATAGTATTCGTCTCTATCGCGTAGTTCAGGGATCGAGTCGCGTAATCGTCTCTCCTTTGGAGTTCTTATTTCCCTAGTTTTTATTCAACTTTCTAGAAATATTCAAGCTTCTTTATTAGCCCTTAGACTTGCCTTAAAGTCTCCTTTCATTGCTCGTTCAATTGCGAGTCCATTCATCGTTTCGGTTGCACGTTGTTGCACCTCTTCCCGGTTTCGCTCCGAGTTGTTTCGGGGGTTGTTTGTGAGTTTTCTATGGGGGTTCTAGACCTACTTTGGATGAGGTTTGAACCTTGTTAGGTTTGGTTATGTGTTTGAGGTCATTTGGGGTTGAATTCCAAGCTATTTTTGGTCTGGGAGGCTTGCGGTCGCAAGGGGGAAAGACCTTGCCCCCGCAAGGTCAACAAAAGAAAGCACCAAGGAGGGCTAGAGACCTTGCAGTCACATGCTCTTGGGGACCTTGCGACCGCAAGGTGCCCCGACCCTGTTTTGCCCTGTTTTGATTTTAGACGAGAAATACCTATCCTACCCTCATCAAACCCCCCTCTAAACCCTTCCTAACCTCCCATACTTAGCCCTAAACATGTCCTAACATTAGTTGGAAGTTAATTAAGGTTAGATTAGTGAGTGATTACTCCTAATCTCTACTAATTGTACTAGGGAAATTACTATTGTGCCCTCTTTATATTTGGGGGTATAAATACCCAAACCCTTTGCATTTTTTTAGAAAATCTCTTCATTTCTCCTCCTCCACCATACGTCTTAGAGAGAGAGAGGGTTCTTGGAGATTTTGAGCCCTAGCCTCCTTCTCTCTTCGATCCATGACGATCCAACCGTCGGATTGCCTTCAAACTTCAGATTCGTGAAGCCCTCGACGAGAATAACAAGTTCACCGATCGGATTTGCGTTCTTTGGAGTTTTCATCCGAGCTAGGTAAGTTACCTTCTTTTTATTTTGGTTCATTGGCCCTAAGGAAAACAACCTATGTGCTAATTGTGGGCAATGAACACTTGATATGCTATGTATGCCCATATTGGGGATTTTTGGAAATATGAACTTGTTAATAGCAAGAATGAAATGATTTGAATGATATTATGTGTTGTAAGAAATGGGTTATGATTTATGTTGGGTGTTGTTATGAATTTTAGAGCTTGAGAATCAAGACCGAATTATTGGAGAAATTGTTGTTAATAGAAGTGGGTGTTAATGTTGAGATTGATGAAATGTGTAAGAAATGAAACTTAGTATTTAGACTCAACGGAGTCGAAATAAGTTCAATAATGTGTTAATGAACTCGGGTTGAAATCCTACAACATTTGGGTTTCGTTTGACTATGATTATGATGAGTTCTTGGGTTTTTAGGCTTGGGAATCAAGCCCGAATGAATTTTGGGATTTTGTTGTATGTTTGAATAGAGTATTAAATTTTGGGTTTATGAAACATGTAAAGAACGAAATTTAAAATTAAGACTAAACGGAGTCGTTGTAAGGTCAATAATATAATAATGAGCTTTGGGTTGAAACCCTACGATGTTCCGGTCTTGCTTAGTTATGTTTGTGCGTACCCGAGTATCTCATTCGGTGTCCAATTGAGACACTCATGTTATAGAGACCTATTGGGAGTATGTTTAGAGCGTGCTTGTAGAGCATGGAGCATTAGAGACCAACTTACGGTCCCGAGTGTATTAAGAGACGATTAATGAATGAATTCTCTCTTTAAGGAATTTGGTCGCGTGCACATGAATGCACTTGCGAGGGAGTGACTACGGGGTAGTCTTGATGTTCTTGAGTATAGCATTGAGGAAGTCGATTATATATGACGATTGGGCCTATGGTTGAGTTCGGTGTGCTTTTAAGTGAAACCAAATGCTAAGCCTTGATTGTGGTTGTTCTTAGACTAAGTAATAGTCTTTGATTTAATTTAGAGTAGAGGACTATAGTAGACCTCACGTTGTGATTTATTGAGCTTATAAGCTATTCTTGAATTGGTGATGACTTGAAGATTATGAATACCTCGATATGTGGTTCTTGAACTAAACTTACAAGTTAGTTGAACATGATAAGTGTGTACATTTATGTGCATTGTTTATTGGGTTTTGTAGAGCATTATGACCTACTTGATTTGATGAGTCCTTTTGTGATGGACTTGGTCCTTATTGGTTTATTCAAGTAAATATCTACTTGAGCATATTGATTTGAGTCCAACTGGCGTCTTGGTCGTTTTGTCGGCAATGGGACGATTCATAGCCTTTGGAAACATTCGCTATGAATCGCCGCATTGGTACCCTTTCTCCTCACTATTTGGCCAATAGTGGGATGTGGTCTCGTATTAGCGCCACCTAGCCTGATATCGAGCTCCCATTTCTCATCCTAGGTTGGATGAATGTAACGAGGTACTCATTAAGAAAATTGATGAGTTGTGATCATTTGAGGATTGAAACCCATATTATGATCATTTGAGGGTTGGACCCTTGGTTTGAATATTGAGGGTTGGACCATGGTTTGAGCATTGAGGGCTGGGCCCAGATTCTGCTTTCAAATGTTTACGTATAAGCATTTATGTGAAGGATGAAATGCTATGTGGCTTATGTGAGATTATTGTGCTTTGATAATTAAGTACATGTTTATTGTTGGTATACTAGTATGATACGATGATTTTTATATATGCTTGTGCATTATGCCATGCCATGTCATGATATGCCATACAGTTGCATTTAGTAACTTACTATGTCATTATGACTCACTCCGTGTGTTTGTTTTCCTTAGTGTGTGCAGTGATCCCGTTAGTACGCGTGGCTACTTCGGATAGTGATTTCTAACAGGTGGACTTCCTGGCTTGAGCTTGGAATTATTATTATTATTGTTATTATGTATTTGTGAGACACGAATGTAAAGTTATGTAGACTTTACTTGGGTAGAATATGTTAGTATCTTATTATCGTATTATTTTGGGAGTCGACTTGTCTGGTCGAGCTGTTGTGTCTCTTAAGAGTTGTTCCCTTTGTTATTTCGAGCATGCTTTAGCTCACTCATTCTAGTATTGTTGGTATTGTCATCTCCGACGACATTAGTCGAGAGACTTGGGTTTAGTTGTTAGTATTTAAATATCTTATTCGTTTAGTTGATTTGTCCCTCCGGCATGTTGTAGCCGTTGAGTTGTTGTTTATCAGGTTGGTATTTTGTTGATTCGCCGGCCTTAGGTTTGCCGATGGTTTGTTGCCCGTGCGCAATGTTGCGTCACGCGCGTCGTAGATTTGTCGAGAGATAGTTATTTCTCAGCCTTGCGTTCCTTTGTTTAGGATTAAAGGCTTGGGTTCCACTTATGATTTGCTTCCGCAGATTTTAGTTTTGTTGTTCCGTATTGCCGTTATGGCTTTACCTTCCTGTTCGAGCTGGATGGCTCATCTTTTGACTCGCATCATTATGCTTAGCAGGTGTGTGTCTGTCTCTTAGCTTGTCTTGGTGGCACGATCTTGGGATTCCGCATTGGAGTCCGGGTCGGGCTGCCACACTTAAAGTTAGGGAATGCCATTCATCTATCAAGAAAAAATATAAATAAAGATGTTTAGATTGTCAATGTCTCGATGGAAAAGAGAAGCAGGTAGAAATAGGTAATAACCTGGAAATGAGGTGCAAGTGTTGCTTGTTTTCTTCAGGTCATTATGTCACCAGCAGGGTTTGAAGTCTGGTGATATAGCATTCTGTGACGGGACGTGGTCTTCGATAGATCTTGGAGAGAATGGAGAATGGCTAAAACAACAGGGGTTAAAGCTATCTTACATTCCTGAGAAAGGAGTTGCATTGAGAGCATCAACCTTTCTTAAGAAATCTAAAATATCAGTACTTCTTAATATGATTTTAAGATTTCTTCCGATGAGACTTTATCAAACTGAGTTGAATTCAATCTTGATACCAATTGATTTAGTCATAGAGATATCAACTAATATATGCTAGTTGTTGTCTTAATTGATAGAGATACCAATTGTTAAACAACATATTGTATATCAGTTATTAATTCACTCTTAATATCATTGAAAGTGGATACTTGATCTGAACTGTCTTTATGATACGAATCAACTTAGTCTTCAGCATATTAGCAAGGATGTTGACATGAAAGTGTAGACACCCCAATTTCGTACCCCTGATATGTAACTCTGGCATGTGATATCAAGAACTGTTTAAACTTAACAAAATGTCAAGTTACAGGGTTGAAAATGCAAAAGGAAAAGTAGGATGCATGAATAGTGAACTGCAGGGGGGAAAGTGTCAAAAATAGGCTGGAAATGAAGGCTTGGCGCCGCCATAAAGGGTCCTTGGCGCCGCGCCAAGGTCCCAAATAGTGCACTCACAATTAACACATTGCACAATTTTCTCAGCGCACGGTACAAGCCAATGAAGCACAAATCCAACTATAAATATCAGTGCCCGGCTACGCTTTTGAGACACAATTTCGACGATGGCTTGAAGCCCAAAGTCACTCTACTTATAATGTTCATCTTGATCATAGTATGATTGGTTGAAAGTTTGGAAGCTTAGTTGCATCGTTTGAGTCTTAGGGTTTCTCGTGTTTGCCTTCGTTGCTTGTATTGTTTGTGCTTTCAACTTGCGAGAAGTTCATTTAAGTTCTAGACCAAGTGTACTAGTATTTCTCATGCTTGCACAATCAATTTTCATATATTTGTTGCATTTGGAAATAAGATGACCAACATATTACTTCACAGATTCAATCCTGTTTTTGGGCGAACTTCAGGAAAATTCTGGTACCAATCTACTAAAGCAAATTTTCTAAAAATTTAGTATGTTTTACCTTAATATGTTAGGATACTCCCTGTAAAATTTGGTAATTTTCCAAGGTGTCTAATTACCTCATTTAGGTCTTGAATTACGGGTGTGCCAAAATTCTGTTTTCAGGAAATCAGCTTCTATACTTGATTTTGTTGTAACTTTAATTTGATGAATATAAGTCCAAATTGAGTAATTTAAAATTCTAAAATATATTTTAATGAGTCTAGTTTCATAAAAATCAACAATCACCTCATTTGGAGTTGTGACCTATTTATGGTCGATTTTACTAGATCGACTGTCCAATAACAACAATATGGAAATTGGCCATGAACAGTTGAAGCGCTAGCATGGGCTTCCAGCATGCGACCGCATCATCCAGCAGATTTCACTTACGGGATTTTTGGTTAGTTTTGGTTGATGACCACCATGCCCTTGCCCCTTAGCCGTCCTTAGTGACTCAAGCCCTCTTTGTTGACCTTAGTCCAAGCCCTCTAAGCCCTTGGATGAGTTGTTATCAAGGGCTAGCAACCCTTGACCAATAGAAAGCCTCATAACCTCTCTCACTTGGGTTTAGTTGGAACATATATAAGCCCCTTTCAGCCATTTGTGACCACCAAGCTTCATATTTGCTGAGAGTAAACCTCCATTTTCGTCCTTGGGAAGATCCAAAGCTTGTGTGACCATTTGCCGGAGTTCCGGTAACCCGATCGGCGATCCGAGACCGCCGAATCGAAGGCCTTGCCCTCCTCTTCAACAATCCTTGATTTGTTCTTCCTTCCAACCATTATTCATAGGCTAAAAGTGAGTTTTCAATTCCCAGAAATTTCATGTTCAATATTATGACATGTTTCCTTCATTATATTTGTTCTAATGATGCTTAGGAAGAATTCTAATGAAGTAGAATTCTTCAATTCAACCTATGAAAAATGTGTAGGATTTTATGATTTCCATATGAAGTTATAATTTTGACTTTGTGTAAAGCATGAATGTTGTTCTAAATGTGTCTAGGATCAACTCTTGTGAAAGAATAAGTTTCAATTGTAGGTTTGGCAAAATCGACAATTCTAGGGTTTGAAACTCGGGAATTGGTTTATGGCTAGTTGAAGGTCATGAACGGCTTAGTTATTAAGTTCTAAATGAACGGAGAACATAGGAAAGAGCAATGGGATGCATATAGTATCTATGCTCTATTAGTTGCACTTTTAGTAATGACTCATCGGAGTTGAGATTAGGGAGTTATTGAACAATGCCGACTCCACATTCAATCCCTACGACATTTGTAGTTCGTTAGACTAATGTATTAGCTTACGTGACTTTGAGATGAATTGAAGTGTATGTTTGATATGTGAGCTTATAAGACTCAATCGAGTTCTTATGCGGTTTATATGATTGTGTGAAGGAAATGCATAATTGAGAGCATGTTGTACAATGATATATCTATGTGACATGTTGAATTCGCTCTTGTCGAATTCCTATTTGATTCCTTAATGAGTGAACACCTACTTGTTGAATAAGTTCGCTCTTGTCGAACTTGTTCCTTATTTGAGTTTATATGACGAGTAAACATCTACTTGGCATTGCATTAGTCCAGCTAGCATATTTGTTTGAGTCGACATACCAATGCATCGCCGTCACGAGTTATGGGATTCGTGATAGTGATGGGTTGTTATACCGGCTTTTTATCACACAACCCTCCACTGTTGGCCACAGTGGGGAAGTAGCCCCTTTGCTGTAACCAACAGAGCACATTGGCAAGTCTAATTACCAAGTAGAGAGCTTGGTACCCGAGTAGAGAGCTCGGTACTTTGATACATCCAACACGGGTATCTCTGGCACGATAAAGTTAACGATGTGTATTGCAGGAGCTACGTAGCGGCACCGGTTCCATAACATATCCTCTTAATGTGTGATTTACTTTATAGCACTTACGTGAAACCAATGTGCTACCATGGATATGTGAACTAAGTGTTTATATAAATGAATGCTTTGATTGACTTGATATTAATAATGATATCTTCCTATACATCCATGTCTATATTTGTGGATATGATCCTCCATCTTGCAGCAGTTTCGTTCCGATAACTGTTACAGGTATATTTAAAAATGTTTTTTTTTAAAAAAAGAGCAAAAAAAAATTCTCGAAATGAAAAAAAAAAATCAAAAAAAAATGTGTGTCATATATATGTTTGCAATAAAATTCCGGGCAGCACAATAAAAGGGCTGGGGCTTTATTTTTAATATGGCTTTATTTTCGGCTCTGTATTATTATTTTATTCTATTTATTATTTTCATTATTTCGCAAAATTTGTACATATTTGCATTCATTCTATCATTTTATTTTGGTGATATAGGACCAATTTGTAATTAATAGGAATATATAGATTCTCCGATCTTCTTTCTATTTCTTAATGTGATGTGCTTGCTTGCTTGCGCTCAAACTAAAAAGCCAAGAAAATCCACGCACAACAGTAAGACAGGTCATATATGTTTTTATATTATGTTTATATATCTAAAAAAACAAAAAAAAATAAAGATTTTACTGTTTTTTTAATACCGCACACACGCGCATGCATATAGGTATATTCCGAACTGCTATCCTACACCATGGTCAGCCTACCCCCTGCATAAGCCAACGTTAGAATGCATATAGATTCTCAGGACACTTCAATGACCGACCGGTTTTTGGCATCTCTGAATCGTGGGTCAGCCCTTGTCAAAAAAAAATGATGAAAAAAAAAGGAAGTCAAAAAAAAAAAAAAAATATATATATATATATATATATATATATATATATATATATAGTAAAAAAATGATGTGCAAATCAAAAAAAAAAGATAATGATGAAAAAAATAAGTGTGCAAAAAAAATAATAATAATAAATAAATACGCAGGGGCTGATCTGTTATTCTCTGATGCTCGACCTAGACCATTCCGAATGGTGGATCCTGGAAAGAGTATAGGCCCTTCGCCTGGGATCAGTCCGATCTTGGGGAGTCGAAAGGCGGGTGGAATACGTTGGTCCTATACTCTAGAGAAAGAATCCACTGTTCCAGGAAAAGTCCTGAGACTGTCAAGATAAAGCAGGTGCTTATCCGGTCAATTGTAGGGAAAATGATAAATAAATAAAAAATACTAATAAAGGCACGCTGTACTCCAAGCCCAGAAAGCCTTCAGCCAGCCTTCTGATACCTCCAAACACATTTTTCTTAGAAACCTGGCCCGAATTTGGAAAGGCAGAGATAGTACTGGCCGGTTGATACGAGAAATAAGTGCAGAAATCAGAGCAGAGGGTATCAGTATCAGATCAGACAAGGGCAGAATCAGTTCTAAGGGTATAAATCCGAGCAGTATGGCGCGAAAGTGGCGGTTTGCGATGGAGTACAGTCTGGGGCTCGAGTGCGCTCCGACTCTAGCAATGCAGGAATGGTTAGACCAAAAGTTAGGTGCAGCGACTGATCGTATGATGAGCCAAATGACTAGTCTGGTGCAAAGTTTAAAATCCAGTGGTGAGGTAATCTCTTCCCCTGTAATTCCCCAAGAAGCATCAACCTTCCATGTGCCTCCAAACCCAATTTCCCAGCCAAACACTAACCCACCAAATACTGCCGATACCCCAAATCCAAATCCTCCACCAAGTCCCAACTACCCAAATGTTAACCCTTACCCATCCTATTCTCCATATCCTTTCCGAAGAACCAATATTCCCCAAAGCCCAAATGACCTCCCTTTTCCCATAACCAAAACCCACTACAAAATAGCCCACATATGGACCCACAAAGATATAGCCCGTCAGGCCAAGTTACAACCTATTTACCTTTCAATGATCCTGGCCGCCCAACCGAAACCATCAATAATCCACCAGCCCAAAATCCTTATCTTACCCAAGTTCCACCAGCCCAGAATCCTTATCCTACCCAAGTTTCACCAGCCCAAAATCTTTATCCTGTCCAAAATCCTTACCAGATACTGCAGCCAAATATTAACCCAGCCTTCCCTAATCCTACCAGCATATACCAAAAGCTAACTCCCCCAACCACCAAAATGGAGGCCGACATGGAAAATATGAAGACCATGATCCTCAAACTTCTCAACAAAGGGGAATTTCTACACGGGCACTGGCATTACAACCTTCAGCAGTATTGCCTTTAAAATTCAAAATGCCCGACATAGAAAAATTTGATGGGACTGGATGCCCTATATCCCACTTAAAATCTTATTCCACTGGCATGCAGTCAAGGGGAGCTAGCTTTGAGGCTATGGCTGCCAATTTCCACCTCACCTTAATAGGGGCTGCCAAGCAATGGCTAATGTTGTCTGATAGTAGCACCATGAATACTTGGGACTAGATAACTGAAGGGTTCCTTGAAAGATACAAGGACAACACCAGCCCTGAAAATAAAAGAGACCTTGAGTCGTGCACCCAAAGGGAAAAAGAAACATGTGCTGAGTTCGCAGTCAGGTGGAAGAGAAAGTTGGCTCAGACCTTTGAAAGACCTAATCCGGCCGAGTCATGCAGAATGTTCATCAAAAACCTTCAACCCATTTACCTGGAACATATGCGATATCTCCCCTATACCAATTTCAAAAAAATTGTGGGGATAGGAATCTGTATTGATGAAGATATACGGACGGGGCAATTACAAGTCAATACGCCTTCCAGCTCTTTCCGTTACTCTAAAGGAAAGACACACCCGCGGCCAAGCACCACCGGCCGTCAATATGGTAGGAAATGCTCACCACTTTTCCTACCCAAAATTATAACCTTGTTCCATGGTCTTATGGAGCGGGAGTGTCCATCAACACGATCGGAGGGAATAATGGCCCGAACAGAAATTTCAGAAATCAGAACAAGGTGAACCGGTATTATGATGAACTGCAAGCCCCCCCGGTCTGTGATCCTGCCGGGGCTAATGGCACAAGGAGTGCTAAAGCCTTTGAAAACTATAAGCCACCGAACCCCCTGCCCAGGACTTGGAATCATGCCCAATACTATGAATACCATCGCTGTAGTGGTCACCTCACCGATAAATGTTATATGCTCAAAGATTCTATCCAGAATCTTATAAATGACAAGGTTATTGAAAAGCCTCCTCCCAGACCAAATATAGTCAATAACCCTCTACCTCAAATCAACATGATTGAGGTTGATGAAAATTTTTGTGTACCCGAGTTCGAGATAAATAAACACCCATTACCATATATCCTTGTTCCTTTCTTTCCATCCTCATCCATAAAAGAGCCTAGCTGCAATATGCTCTCTTGGGACACTATCCTGGGTAGCCCACGTACTTGCAATATTGAAAAAACCACTTCGGTCGGTGGGGATGTTAACCACCTTACCCGATCTGGCCGAGCCTACCAACCAAACCTGGAAAGAGGTGATCACTCTGACAAAGACCAAGCGACAGCTTCCTGGGTATGATAGGCAGAGGCACTGATTATGAGAAGCTCCCTACTGAGTTTGAGTCTATTTCTAATAAGCCTCTGAAGCGGTATACTACGTGGCCGCTTTTGGCCTCGCAGATCTGGTGGACCGCTTCGGATATATTATCCATATTCCTTTCCCTAGCTTTACGGATTGGTCATCTACCGATCTACTCCCTAAAGTTGAGGATCTCAAACCCCAGGTCCTCAATAATGTAATAAACTATGTACATTTTGCTTTTAATGATAATCTAAATGTCTTTGCGTATTCCTTAGCTGCACCTACATTAAAAGACGCATTAAATAATTATAATGATGAGTCATTTAATGAAAAGGACCCAAAAGATAAAAATTATTTGCTTGAGCTTGTAAAGTCAGTAGAGCACCAGGAACAGCATCATTCATCAACAGCAACTGAAGACTTATCCACTATTAATCTGGGGCTGGACAATGAAATCAAAGAAATCAAAGAAATCAAAATCGGCAACTACTTGCAAGGCTCTGAAAGGGTAGCACTCATCGACCTCCTCAAAGAGTTCATGGACATATTTGCCTGGTCCTATGAAGATATGCCGGAGCTGGACCCAGCCATAGTCGAACACCGGACCCCCATATATCCGGATGCTCGGCCAATCAGACAAAAGTTCCGCCAGATTAAGCCGGAATGGTCACTACAAGTTAAAGAAGAAATCATGAAGCAGCTGCAGGTCAATTTCATTCGGGTAGTAAAATACCCGATCTGGCTGTCCAATATAGTGACCATTCCCAAGCCCAACGGGAAGGTCCGAATCTGCGTAGACTTTCGCGACCTCAACAAGGCGTCGCCCAAAGATGACTTCCCTCTACCCAATATTGATATTGTGGTAGACACCGGTGCTGCTCATGAAATTAGATCCTTCGTCGACGGCATGCTGGGTTATAATCAAATCAAAATGGCAGCAGAAGACCAAGAAAAGACCTCATTCACCACCCCTTTGAGGGACCTACTGCTATCATGTCATGCCATTTCGGCTGAAAAATGCCGGTACTTATCAAAGGGCTGGCCCCACTCTCTTCCACGACATGATCCATAAAAAATGGAAATCTCCATGGATGAGACCGTATATTGTCAAAGAGATCCGGTCAGGAGGTGTCGTACTCCTCACAAACCAGGAAAGAGAAGACCTTGTTCAACCCTTCAATCTTGACAAGCTCAAAAGGTATTATGCTTGAGCCACCCTATTTGGCAAGTGCTTCCCCCTCCAGCTCGCTAGGCTGAAAACTTCGAAAGGGCGGCCTAGGCAAAAATTAGAGCAAAATAAATAAATAATAATAATAATAATAATAAAGAAGGAGAAATAAGGGCTCGCTAAGCTGAAAACCCGAAAGGGCGGCCTAAGCAAAAATTAGAGCAAAATAAAAAAAATAATTAAAAAAATAATATAAAAAGGAGAAATAGGGGCTCGCTAGGTTGAAAACCCGAAAGGGCCACCTAGGAAAAAGTTAGAGCCAAATAAAAAATATATATCAGGAGAAAAAGGGGAGGGAATGCACTCTTTGAAACCTCGGCATCCTACCTCTAATCTCCAGCATGCAAGGGGATCGACTGACGGGAAAGAGAAAAACCACGACAGAAAGCTCACAATTAAACACTAAAATATAAAATTTTCAGGTCCTAAGGTGCAACTTAGGAATAATTGCTAAAGAAGTTTAGATTATACATTAATTGCATGTACATATCAATTTATTGCCTATATCCCCCCTTGTTTCCCTAGAAACTATCCCTTCTTTTGCAGCTTAAGCCCCAGGGTGGTCTATCAATGTCTACGGCGTTCGCCCAGCCGGGCCCATATACTCCTTCTGCAAGGCACAGAAGAGACTCAGTCTCATCAAAATGAGAAGCACCAGAAGTGTCCACATCCTATCCATTGTCCGCACTGCCGTTGTCTTGAAACAACCAGACGACTTGGGCTCCGACCATTCACTGATGCCCTGTCTGATTGCGAAGAAAAAAAGCAGGGGCTATGAGAATAGCCTTATGCCAAGTGTAGCCCTGCAGCAATTATATGGCCGAGAACAGAAGGAGGTGGCTGCCCCTTCCTCCTCGCATATCATCAGAAAAGCCTGCTCGAGCCCGAAGGTATATTCCTTTAAAATCCGTCTCTGAGATACAGCGTGTCATTACTCATTAGATATCGGTATAGGTTTACTTTGTGCGTGTGTTTTGAGTCTGCATTTTTAATTTATTGCATCGTATAAAATTGTATTGCATTACGTAATAAATATTTGTATATATATCATTTAAGAATGAGAAAAGAAAGAAAAAACAAAGAAAAGATAAACAGAAAATAAGCATGCAAATAAAGAGAAGTGGCGAGCATGCAGAATAAAAAATACTCCCTCCGTCCCTAATTTATTGTCCTGTTTGACCCGGCGCACCGTTTAAGAAAATCTATTTGACTGGATTATTAATATTGGTTTAATGTGTTGTTTCCTTTAAAGTCCATGTGTATGTGGCCCATAATTAAAGTAGGGTGAAAAAGTAAGGGTAAAGTGGTAAAAATAATGTTCTAAAAAGGTAAGTTTCAAAGTGGACAATTATTTTGGGACGGACGAAAAAGGAAAGGAGGACGATAATTTAGGGACGGAGGGAGTAAAAAAGAAAGAAAGAGAAAAGAAAGAAAATAAACAGATAATAAGCATGCAAATAAAGAGAAGTGCGAGCATGCAGAATAAAAGAGAAAAAAAATCGAGAGAGGGAAAAATGCATGTACAAGAAAAGAAAAGGAAAAATTTATAAGTGCATGCAACAAAAGAAAATGCGGCGGCAGAAGAAGAAATTTTCGGCTGAAGCTAGAAAATGGAGCGAAAAGAAAACAGCAGCAAAGAAAAGATGATTTTAGCAGGAATCAAAAGATGCGGCAGCAAGGAAAGGAAATTTCTAACCAAGGTCGAAGAGCAAGAAAGAAAAATGCAAAGAAGATCAAGAAAGATTTTTCAGCTAAAGCCGAAAATATAGCGGAACAGGGAAAACAATTTTCCAGCGAAGGTTGGAACTGTGATAAAAGAAGAATCCCCAGCAAAGTGCAGTAAGAGCAACAAAGAACAGCGTAAAGCAGCAAAGCAACAGCAACAACAATTTGCCGCATGGGCACGGAAAGGGTAAGAAAAGGAAGGTATTTTTCGCCGCATTTGTATGATGTTTGGAAGACTTTCCTAACGGGCGGCATACAACCGGGCAAGGGAAAGGCTTTGTTCTCCAACGGGCCGAGTTCCCCGAGGAGACATTGAATTCCGTACATCAATCGCTATGTTGAAAAACTTTCTTTTAAGGGCATGCAACCCCGGATCGAGGGAAAGGTCTTGTCCTCCGACAAAGGCCGTTGCCTCGAGGAGACAATTCATGTCGCACAGCCCGCACGAACTACGATTGGTCGATTCCTTTAAGGATACGCCTAAATCTATCTCTAGACGCGACCATCACAAAGACGTTATAATTACCTTTGCAAGACTCATTTGATAAAGCTTTGCAAAGACTTGCTCATTTAGCATTGCCGCACTTGCACCGCAAAGATTTCATCCCGGCAGGATTAACTACGCCTCGGCATGATTCCTTGTATAAGGATACGAGGGCGACTCTACTTCTA
>CM028377.1:115290842-115415009 GCA_013146195.2 Codonopsis lanceolata | reverse complement strand
TTGTATCGCCTCGAAAGACTCTTGCACCTTTGAATGTTCTTACTGTCAAATAAAATCTCAGGAAACAACTCTTTTCAACACGTCAAATTTTGGAACCCTTGTTGTTTTTACAGTAACTAACTTTGCGAGGGGCTAAAAAGTTGACTCTTGTCATTCTCTTGAGAGGGCAATAGAATGCGTAATCATTACATCTCATAAAAAAAAATTTGGGATTATTTAAAAACAAAAAATAAAGGAAAAAAGGGAGATTTCGTTCTCTAAAAAGAGAAAAAAAAGGGAGTCTTGAAAAAAAAAAGAGAGAAAGTCTTTTTTTCTATATGTTGCCTTCGTTTCCAAAACATGTAAAGACATGAAATTCCCCGCTCACCATTATTTTCAATCGCCATCACCAATTAATAAGTGCATCACCATTCTTGATTATTCAAAAAAAAAATCTAGCAAGTCCTACTTTGAGATGTCAAGGTCTACCACCACAAAAAAAAAGTAAAAAACAAAAAAAAGAAAAGAGAAAAATAATACAAAAAAAAAGAAAGAAAGATGGGAGCGAGCCGCAAAGCCATGAAGGCAAAAACTGAAAGGCAGAAATCCGTAAAAGGCCGACTCGGGAGGACTAGGGGCTTTCAAACCCCGGGGGTGTCTGCTTATTCGCTCATATTGATGCCTCTGACAAACCATCCAGCATAAAGTATGCTCACGAACCCATTTGGTCTCCGTTATTTCAAAAGTCCAATCAAGTCCTCGATCGAGCTTTCAGAAGGTATTTATCTATATTCGAGCCCGGTAATAAACTCTTGCTTCTCCTATTTTAGCTTATCGAGTCTTTTTCTTGATCTCTCGAGCACCACATATTGCCAAAATATACGTCTGCTATATAAAAAAGGAAAGAATGATGAATCAACTCATGGAAAACATGATAAAATCCACGCACGAGAGTTGGTGATGAGTCATTTCAAGAATATGGACCCGCAAACCATTAAAATGTAAGTTCGATAAAGCAATCTTACGTTTGGTGAAAGGTCATCTTCAACCCATTGCGGCCGAGCTATTAAGCGGTACACTAGGGGCTTTCAACCATACACCCAACCCCTTCCAAATGCACGAACAAACCCACCAATTGCCAAAGCCTAACCATCTCTAAACCCGGCTTTCTCAAAGCTGGATGCTCCACCCTTATATATATCCACCAAGAGTGATAATCTTCTTTTATCCCAAGAGAGAGAAATGAGTATCTTTTTAGGCACTCTCTCAATTTGCTCAGAGAGGTCAAAAAAAAAAAAGGAAGAGAAGAAATTTCCCTCTCACCAAAAAAAAAAAAGAGAAAAAAAAAGGAGAGAAAAGCCTCTCCCCGAGCAATTGCTTCAAAATAATTCTCTCAACAAAAGAAAAACATCAATCACTCTTGGACAACCCACGACCAAACTGTAGAAAGCGACCTCCCGACCATACCTACAATCGGCCTAGAGACCAAATTCTCATCCAAACCCATAGCCTAAAAGGCCACCCAATAACGCCTGCCTCATGATCTCCTTTTCCTAAAATAACCAAACCCATGGCCCCGAAAAATACCTTTGAGCAAGAGGCCGATCGGATCCTCAATCCTAAATCTAAACAATCCTAAATGCTTGAACACTATGCCACATAACCTAGTCACCACCTATAGCTCTGTTTCAATCGGATGCAACGTGATCCCCATCCAGGACAGAACTCCTTGCTAAAAAACACATTAAATTATCAAAAGATAAATGTTAAGTAGGGTCCATAAAACATGTGATACGCGGCGATAAACTTTGGATCATGACTCTTCTTTTTATCCATTAGAGTCATCCACTTTCTGTGAGCATACTCATTACTGTCTCCCACAAAAGTCTTTCTCAATCGAGTTTTTCTGGGGCTGTCTCCAGTTAATCTCTTCAGAAACTTGCCCATCTCATCTTACAAAATTTGGTTGATTAAATTCATCTTGGGACTTCTCTCGCCAAACTCATTGGATACACATAGGCTCATCATCTCCGGAGGCAGCTGTCATTTCCATCTTTACCTGAAGGAGCGAAAAGACTACAAAAACCATGATCCCTCAAGAATAAACAGCTCATCTTCGTATGCATCGAAAGACTGGCTCCCTACAAGGTAAACAACTCGCTAGGTTGAAAACCCGAAAGGGTGGCCTAGGCAAAAGTTAGAGCACAAAAAAAAAAAGGAAAAAAGAAAGAAAAAAAGAGAAAAAAAATGGTTCCTCCAAGGCATTGATTAGTAGGGCTCACTAGTCCCGGTTGAATTCCTTTTTTTGAATGATACACTAGTCAAAAGACTGAAAACTGGCCCAACACATCATTCGCCTCCATTTCAAATATCACCATCAACTCTCATACACATAACCCTCCAAAGCCAACTAAAAGTCACATCTCAAGCTCTCATATTGCATTTCCATCACCTTGCCTTATCTTGTCTTAACATGTTTAAGAAACAGATGGTACAGATGCGCATTCAAAAGTTTTTTTTTTTAAAATAATAATAATAAAAAATAAAAAAATTCCAAAGAAAAGCCTGAATCGCAACAAAAATCCCCAAGAGTGCAAGAAAACAACAAAGAGACAGCAGAGACAAAAGTCGAAAAAAGGCAAAGCCAAGGTAAGAAAATGTAAGTATTTTACCCATTTTCTGTGCATCAATAGCTGTTTTGGAAAACTTTCCTTTAAGGGGCATAGAACCCCGGATCAGAGGGAAAGCTTTTGTCCTTCGACGAAGGCAGCGTTCCTAAGGAGACATCTCATGCATCACAACACTTGATAGACTACCTTTACAGCACATACATCACGACATACATTCTTTCAGTAATGCAATGGATATCGCATCGCGCTATGCAATGGATATTGCATCTGCTCTTTTCCGTGTCAATGCGATGGATATCATTCACATGGCAATGGATATTGCATCTGTCTTTCCATGTCAATGCGATGGATATCGCATTCAGCGTTGTGATGCAATGGATATTGCATCCGTCCTTCCTTGTCAATGCGATGGATATCGCATTCAGCGTTGGATATTGCATCCGTCCTTCCGTGTCAATGCGATGGATATCGCATTCAGCGTTGCGATGCAATGTATATTGCATCTATCTTTCCGTGTCAATGCGATGGATATCGCATTCAGCGTTGCGATGCAATGAATATTGCATCCGTCCTTCCGTCAATGCGATGGATATCACATTCGCTGCGATGCAATGGATATTGCATCCGTCTTTTCGGTCAATGCGATGGATATCGCATTCGCTTGCGATGCAATGGATATTGCATCCGTCCTTCCTTGTCAATGCGATGGATATCGCATTCGGCGGCGATGCAATGGATATTGCATCCGTTTTTGTCAATGCGATGGATATCGCATTCAGCGTTGCGATGCAATGGATATTGCATCCGTCCTTCCATGTCAATGCGATGGATATCGCATTCAGCGTTGCGATGCAATGGATATTGCATCTGTCTTTCCGTGTCAATGCGATATATATCGCATTCAGTGTTGCGATGCAATGGATATTGCATCCGTCCTTCCGTGTCAATGCGATGGATATCGCATTCAGCGTTGCGATGCAATGGATATTGCATCCGTCCTTCCATGTCAATGCGATGGATATCGCATTCAGCGTTACGATGCAATGGATATTGCATCCGTCCTTCCAGGTCAATGCGATGGATATCGCATTCAGCGTTGCGATGCAATGGATATTGCATCCGTCCTTCCTTGTTAATGCGATGGATATCGCATTCAGTTTTGCAATGCAATGGATATTGCATCCGTTTTCCGTGTTAATGCAATGGATATTGCATTAAGTTTATGTCGGCGCAATGGATATTGCGTTTTGTTTTGCGATGCAATGGATATTGCATCCGTTTTCCGTGTTAATGCAATGGATATTGCATTAAGTTTGTGTCGGCGCAATGGATATTGCGTTTTATTTTGCGATGCAATGGATACTGCATCTGTTTTCCGTGTTAATGCAATGGATATTGCATTACGTTTGTGTTGGCGCAATGAATATTGTGTTTTGTTCTGCGATGCAATGGATATTGCATCCGTTTTCTGTGTTAATGCAATGAATATCGCATTAAGTTCTGTGTCGACGCAATGGATATTGCGTTTTGGGTTCCGATGCAATGGATATTGCATCTGTTTTCTGCAATGGATATTGCATTCAGTTTTGTGTCAACGCAATGGATATTGCGTTTAGTGTTGCGATGCAATGGGTTTTACATTTTGATATGCGTTGTTTTCACTAGGTTGTAATGGATATTACGACTATCTTTCCGCATAACACTTGTTTGCATTACAACACTTGATCCCTAGCAGAGGTGAACTACGTTTGGTCTGATTCATTGGATAAGGATACGTAGGCAGCCTATTTCGATAGGCACGACCATCACAATAAAAAAACACAAAAAAAAAAGATGAATATTTAAAAAAAAAAGAAGATGAATATTTCAAAAAACACAAAAAAAGAGGAATATTTGAAAGAAAAAAAAACAGAGAGAGTGGGAAAAAAGGAAAGGAAAAAGAATGATTTCCACTTTACAATTTTCGAAAATACTTGAAGAAAGTTTTCTTTGTCGTGCTCGACGACGGATCTTTATCGGTCGAGTGCAGTTTTCTGGATATTTGAAAGTTTTCTGGTTATGTTTGGAAACAAGGCATCGACCAGCCAAACACAATTTTGAAAATTCTTCTTAACATGTTTCAATGACAAGGTTTTGACCGGTTGAAATGTGGTTCCAGAAAAACATTCAAATCTTCATACCGTATTCGACAGCCGTTCTCGACTGTTGGATACGACTTTTTCGAAAAACACAAAAATCTTTTTCCTGTTGTGTTCTCGATCGGGCTCGACCCGAAGAACATGACATCCACACTTGGTTGTAGTTTAGGTTTTTGGCCTGAACTACGTTTGGTCTGATTTCCTTTAATAGGGAATACGTAGACAGCCTACATTAGTAGGTCCGACCATCAGAGCACTTTAAATTCATATCTGCTAAAAACTACGATAACCTTTTATAACCGACTAAAAATGTCTAGGTTATGGAGTTTGGATAGCATGATAACTGTGCATTATAACTGCTACCAATTGCATTCTCCCGTTCTTAAATGAACGAAATTGGAGAGTCTATTGTTTATCAACGATGTTAAATGCCTACTTCAAGAAAGCCTTGGGTTACCCGTAGACTCCATCGTTGAGGGGCTCTGTAGACACCCCAATTTCGTACCCCTGGCATGTGACTGACATAAAATATCAAGAACTGTCAAAACTTAACAAATGTCAAGTTACAGGAGTTAAAAATGCGAAAGACAAAACAGGATGCGCGAAACAGTGAACTACGGAGGGTGAAAGTGCGAAAAATCAAACTTCAATAGTATTGTTGGTGCCGCACCAAGTCCCTTGGTCCACCACATCATCCTCTAGGTGCCGCACCAAGGGTTGTCTTGGCCGCACCATGAAGGCTACTGTAGCTTGTCTCAGAGATTGAAATGTACAACCTTTGAAGCTTGAAGTACAACTGATCGATGCAGGATGAACAAACTCAAGAATGCCTGATGAATCCCTGCTTCTCAAGTATAAATAGAGACCACGACTTCCTCATTTCAGTTGCTCAGTTCCGCGATAAAAATCGCAACGAAACTCTCTCCGTTACTCTGTCAAAAATATTAGTACGAGAGGTGCGAGATAGGTGAGTGGAAGCCCCTAAAGTCTCCAAACCCCGTCCAAACTCCGCCAAAATAAATATCCATAGGTTATAAGTGATCCCTAGCCTAGTTGTTAGGTATCCACCTCACTTCCCCGACCCAAAAATCCCAAAGTAAGCCGTTACTCTACCCGAGTAACGAGCTGAAAAGTCAGAAAACTAAGCCGTTATTCCGCCAAACCAAAAAGGCCAAAACCTACCAAAATAAGCTGTCACTCTGCCCGAGTTGACAAGCCCAAAGTCTCAGAAATAAGCAATCACTCTGCCCAAATCAAAACAACAACCATACCACAAACAACAAAAAAGACTTCCTCTCCCTAAAGGACAGAGCAAGCACACCACCGCTCTAAAAGGTAAAGCCTTTAAGGGCGTTGTTTATTTTATTTATTTACTTTTCCGTCTTTTTATTATTTTTAAATTTGTTATTTAAATCCGACACAATGTAGCCAATATAAGCCGTTGTGCTGCCCGGATTAGAGTAGGAAATAGTATGTAAAAGAGCCGTTATAATGGCCAAATATTCTTAAATATGTCTGTAATTATTGTAAGGAAATGGCTGCAAGTCCGTAAATAATGTAGCCACGGATGTATCTGTTTTAATTTCCTGTATTTTAATACTTTATTTATTTGCTAAATAAATATAACAATAAGCGTACTTTAGCCAAAAACCATTTTTGAAACCGAAAGGGCGAGTTGGGTGCCTAGCACCTTCCCAACTCGTAACTTAGCCTCCGAACCCGTTTTCTTTTTCTCTGGTTTATTTTTCTTTTCTTTGGTTTTGCTTTATTTTGCCTTGAAATAAAGATGGCGACTCTAAAAACTTTCAGATCCAGTGGGGCCTCGCAACATTCCTTCTTTGCACTTTCCCGTTCTCCCCTAAAAAGGGAGAAATGGGAATGGAAGGGTGATGTATTCCCATATTTTGGTATCCCCTAAAAAAAGAGATAACTTGATGCGGGAAACCCAAAGCTCCCATAGTGATTTGAATGGGCCATAAGGCTATTTTTAATAAAATCCATAGTGGGGGTGTCACAATATCATTTTTTGCACTTTTCCGTTTTCCCCTAAAAAAGGGAAAATGAGAATGAAAGGGTAATGCATTCCCATATCCTGGTATCCCCTAAAAAAGGGATAACTTGATGCGGGAAACCATAAGTTCCCATATTGGATACAAAATCCACTAAAGGCAACCGAGGTACATTTCAACGTGCTAATATAGACAGCACTCCTCTCGCACTTTTGATTTCGTCTTCCCCTAAACAAGGGAGGGTGGAACGAGAGCAGTGGATGTCCTGCATCCGCATGTACGTGCACCCCTATCCAAGGGCGCGCGGGGCGCGGGTCGCACCCCGGGAACCTCACACCAACCCCCCAAGATTCACTGATAAAATTCCTTGTCAACTTGTGACAAAGCCCAATATCAAGGTGTGAATAATGAAATATCGAGAAAAATCAAAAGATGAGAAGAGAAGGATAGTATGAATTCTTAGAATTCGCTCTGATACCAAATGATGTAATTTCTACCAAAAGAGAAATGAAAGAAATTACCTTAACCAAGATCGTTCTAAAACAAGTCGTTTTGTTGGTGTAGAAACCGCACCCCCTACCTAAAAAAAATAGGATACTTGGTTTGAAGCGCCACAACCAATTACACCAAGGTTGGTAGATAAGCTAGGAAGACGCCACAAGTAGTAGAAGACTACACTTGATAAGTCTAAGTTGTCAAAGAACAAAAAGAGTTGAAAAAACTTACACAACTATCATTCCAAAATCTCTGATTTGCAAGGCTGCAAAAGAGGCCTATTTATAGGCTAATGTGGTGGAGAATACAATGTTCACGATGTCAGCAATGAGGTTAGCGATAAGCTAATCCACTTATATTAAAAGTTATACTACCTATCATGATAAGCTATCAAAGACTCTTGAGTTCTCCAAGTTCATGAATGGATCCAACTTATCTTGAATGGAATTTTCTAGATTTAGAAGAGAAAATTCGGATGCCTCCTTTGTTGATTTTGAAAAGGCTGAATTTTGGTCTTGTTTTGGGCTCAAAATGTACTCCTTCATTGGGCTAGAGTTCCATCACCAGGAGACTCCATTTTGCACTTCAATTGGGCCTTCTTTCTTGTGCTTTTGAGCTAGACCAATTCAAGACTAAGGCCTAGTCTTGATTAATAACTTGTACTAAAAGGACTTGATTTGTTTGGTTTCCTTGAGTTGTAACTTAAGCTTGAACCCAACAACTTCCAATTAAACCATTGATAGTATTCTTGAATTCTTTGGACTTGGACCTAGTGATAGGTTCAACTTGCCATTTCAATGGGTCTTGTTCTCTTAGAGTTGAGCTCTCGGATGGAACTACATCATAAGGAGTCTCAGATTTATCTAAAGTAATGAGACCACGGATCTTGGCCGGTAGGGAAAAGATCGAGTCAAAGTGAGCATCACCACGTTGATCACATCGATAATTGGCCAGAGCATCTGCCACCGAGTTAGCTTCCCGATAGGTATGATGAAGAGCGATCCCCAAATCCTGAATAATAGTCGAGATGGAATGCAATAAGTAAGTACACCTCTAAGGAAGCCTACCAGCCCCATTGATGGTGTCAATGATACCTTTAAAATCAATCTCTACAATAGATTGAGACCATCCCTTACTTTGCAACCAGCGCAACCCATGAAGAAGAGCTTTACATTCCGCCTGATAACTACTGCCATCCCCATAGAAATTAGCAAAAGCGAAAATCAAATCACCTTCGCTATTCCGAATAATGCCACCCCCAGATCTTGGACCTGAATTGCCTCTACTAGCTCCATCACAGTTGAGCTTGAGCACTCCCGAAGGGGGCTTATGCCAATACACGGAACGGATGATTTTGGGACTTATACGACCCAACCTAGCCGAGAAAATGAAAGCCCAAGAGGCCCCTAAATAGGGAGAGAGACCAGCACTCCTAAGAGAGGAGATAATAGACCATTTGATTCTGTCAATTAATACCCGAGGGGTGCTTCGAGATCCATTATGCAAGCAATCATTTCTATGTTTCCATAGCTCCCATAATATTAGAGAGGGAGTGATAGAATGCAGAAGGGAGTTACGCTGGGCAGACCACCAAACAAAGCAAATTTGATTAATAGAAGAACCATTAAAATTAATGCCCCCCAAAATATTGAATTCTTTCCAAATGTAGCTAGCAATCGGGATGTCTAGGAAAACATGGGAATGAGTTTCGCAATTACCCACCGAACAGCAAGAACAGCGAGGGGCCATGTATACTCCTTTTTGAATCACACTCTCGTCGATGGGCAGTTTCTGTTGCCACAATCGCCACATGAACAAGCTAAGTTGCTTCGAGATGTGCTTCTGCCATATAAATTTAGTGAAGACAATGATGGGCCACTTTTTCCGAATGAGATGCCAGGCCGAAGAAAGCGTGAAGTTACCGCTGCTCGTAATGCTCCAACAAGCAACATCAGGCTGATCAGAGAGAGAAATACAGTGGGAAATAATAGAATGAGCTACTTCCTGCCCATGCTCAGAAATAGCCACTGCAGAAAGAGTAGCAGGAGAGCTGAAGGCCTCATTAACACGAACAAAGTTGCTGGAAACAGGCCTGGGAGGAGTAGTGGGCATCCAGTTGTCCAACCACATCGAACAATCACCACGCCCAATGATCCACTTGATATACTGTTCTGACTCCTCACGGATGGAACAAATACGCCTCCAAGTGTAAGAACCTTTTCTAGACGATAAGACCGCGTGCGACGGCGAGCAATACTTAGCCTTTAAAAACTGACTCCAAAGGCTTTCCGAGGAGTGGAATCTCCACCAAATTTGAATAGAGAAAGCACGGATAACGTCGGGAACCGTTCTAATACCAATGCCTCCTTCCGATGTGGGCTTACAACATTTATCCCAAGCTACCCAATGAGCTTTTTGCTTGCAATCAATAGAACCCCAAAAGAAATTAGCGAAAATCCTGTGAATGTGCTTAATGACAGCCACCGGGGGATCCAGAATTGCGATTTGATACATAACAACTGAATGTAACACAAAATTGATAAGGATGACTTTTCCGGCTTGAGAAAGAAAGGCCCCATGTGGCGACCCGACCCGAGTCCCAATACGAGACCCCGAGGTCGTGCCGCTTTCAAAAAGGCACGTAACAAAAACAAGTAGCAAATAGTGGGTAAGGCCATAACGGCGGTACGCCAAAAACTTTAACACATGCGGAAGCGTATAATAATTAAACAGTGACGCCCGAGCTAACAAGCTCAAACTAACACAACCTTAGAGATAATGAATCTCTTGGTCCAAAAATAAAATCATGTGACGCAACAATAGGCACATATAACAATTTATAGCAATTATATATCAAGTTATCGGCAACGTTACGGCCGGAACCCAACATTTAACTAAGTCTAGAACTCTAGTCTAGCATGCTTAACGGCTAAAAACATGCCAGATAATAAACATATTAAACAAACCAATACATGGTTAAACAACAAAAGCATGATCAACATAAATACATAGGCACGACTAACATATGTCGGCTCTCAAAACAATAAGTACTAATTAAACAAATGTATCAAGTCTTGCTACCCCCACATAAAGTTTATATAACTTTATGTCCCGTCGTCCTTGCCAAAAGAAAAGAGTACTAATATTACAAGGTAGCAACCTTGCCAAAGCTTCTTCAATGTAAAACGATAATCACTTCGATCCACTGGCACGGCTCGGATCTAGGGAAAACAATCAAAACAAATAGGAGTAAGTCATAAAGACTTAGCAAGTTACTAACATAACTTCCTGTCATGGCATCATGCTCAACAATAATAATTCATGCAATTGGCATAATATACATTTCATAAATAATCATGTCAAGGTATTCATACTTAACAATCTTGAATATCATGTTATCAACAAGTATAACATTTCATTAAATCAATCAATCATCATTTCATATCATACCATATTCACGTAGCACATTATTCACATATAGCACTCGTGAGTCAATTCATACAAAAGGGAGGTGATATCGTTACCCTTTTTTCCGCGCATGTCGCTCCTACAAAAACATGTGCCAAACTTATGTGTCCTCGATATCCTTTTCGTGGATATCGACGTCCCCAAGACAATTCCCCGCTCGAGTTCCGATAGTTATCAAAGTCATGTTTCCATACTACAACTAAGATCAACTACTTCCCTACCGTGGCCATCGATAGAGGGGTGTGTGCAATCCGGCGCGGCGATCCATCAAAATCACGAATCTCACAATTCGTGAAGATGATGCATCGTCCCGCCCCAAAGACTCAACAAACCGACTCCAGCTGGACTCAAACTTCAAGCACACGTAATTCATATTCATATGCTCAAATAAGTAGGCAAGTACTCTACAATCATCTAGTCATGCTTTTAATTCACAACTAGCACATAATCACATTAGAGATAAATCAAGACTCTAATCATCAAGTGTTCTTCATACACTTTAAAATTCTTGGAGGCTTAACCTCCATTAATACTACCCCAAAATTCGTAGGACTTAGGCATATTACTCCTTAATGTCATACTAACCCAATGGTCAACTCCGTTGAGTCATAGTCAATCTTTCAAAATTAGGGTATAGAAGCCATTGGCCTCAATACTCTCCTATGTCCATACTAACGTATTTAAATAGGTTACTAAGGTCATTAAACCCATAAAACCCCAATCAAACAATCAAGTATGAAACATAGAATCAAAGTCACAAACTAGGCATATACATTCTTGTCATTTCATCAAATATGCACCCAACACTTAAACAACAAAGTAGGGTGATTTATCATACATTACCACACATAAATATCATCCTAAACATGGTTTACAACCTGTTTATAATCTGATCATACAACTAAAAATGTAGCATTTAGCATGTACGTGAACATAGCATCTCAACAAGTCTAACTATTTCATCAAACATGCTCCCAATGCTTAAACAACAAAGTAGGGTGATTTGTCATACATTATCACACATAAATAACATCCTAAACATGGTTTATAACCTGTTTATAATCTGATCATACAACTAAAAATGTAACATTTAGCATATACGTGAACATAGCATCTCTACAAGTCTCACTATTTCATCAAACATGCTCCCAATGCTTAAACAAAAAAGATGGACTGATTTATCATACATTATCACACCTAAATAACATTAAAATCATGATTTACAATCTGATCATAATCTGTTTACACAACCCAAAATACATCATTTAGCACATACGAGATCATGGCATCTCTACAAGCCTAACTATCTCATCCAATATGCTCCCAACACTTAAACAACAAAGTAGCATGATCTATCATACATTACTACCCTAAATGACATTAAAATCATGGTTTATAATAGGTCTATAATCTGTTCATACAACCCAAATTCATCACATAACATAAACTAGAACATGGCATCTCTACAAAGTCTTAAGTGCTCTCATTGACCTCATATAGCAAGATTGTTTTCCCTAGGGTCAATGAGGCTAAAAGAAATAAGAAGAGATGTTGTAACTCACCTTAAACAAGCTCTAAAAGAAGTACAAAAACGTCCATGCAAGGGTGGGTATGTGTTCTCCTTGCTCTCCTCTTCACTTCTACCGTTCGGTTTTGGAAATGGCTTCTTCAAAGCTTGGCCACCATTGATGAACACTCAAGAACCTTGTATAAACTCTCTATAACTCTCATGAAATGTTCAGCCACGAATTTGGAAGAGAATGACTGATTATGGTGGGTTTAGTGGAGGTAATGGTCATGCAATGGCTGAAGTGGGGTGGGGGAAGGTGTCCAATGCATGGCCTTGCATGTTGGAGGTCTTTCTTTGCCATGTGTTGTACATGCATCCAAACCACTCAAAACTTGTCAAGCATGCAGGAGATGATGTGTAGGACGAACTAGGGTGGTTTAGGGTGGGTTAGGTTGGGTTTGGGTGGGGTTTGGTTGGTCAACTTTTGACAAATGCGAGAAAATCCCGTAAGGTGGAAAGGTCCAATGCGGTCGCATTGGTTAGGCATGATGCGGCGCATCATCCGGCTTCCACAAAACTTTCATTTTGCCCCCTTGGTTGATCTAGGTCCTTCCCTCTTGCACCCTCAAGTCCTCCAAAGCCCGAAATGGTCTAGAATTCAACCCTAAACACCTCTAAACAATAACCAAAGCAAATCAATGTTCAAACCTCAATCAAACATGGCTAAGAACTTAGGAAAAACACTCCTGAACAACAACCGAAAAGGTCAAACGAAGAAGGGTTAACCCTAAATTGCGTAGTTGGAATTGGTCTGTTTTTGGGAATGTTCATCGACGTTTGGCTGCGCTGCAAGATGAAGTGTTACGGTTGGAGGTCGGTTTACAGCAAGTTTGGGATGAGGAGAATTTTAAAACTTTATTGGCTGCTAAATCGGAGCTTTGTCAATTGGTAAAGTGGGATGCTGATTTACTTCAACAGAAATCGAGAAACCAGTGGGTTAAAGATGGTGACCGAAATACTGCATATTTTCATGCCTGTATAAAAGACCGCGCTAAATCAAATGAGGTTAAAATTCAAATTTCTGATGGTGTTTGGGCTCCTAATAATCAGGTTATCGGTGACATGGCTGTTCAATATTTTGGTGATTTATTTTCTTCTGTTCGACCTACAGTTCCTGAGTTTCTGTTCAGGGATTTCCCTAACTCGATTGGCAGCTCTGAAAACTTGGCTCTTCAAAAAGTTCCGGAGGAGGAAGAAATTTGGGAGGCGATTAAGTGTCTTAATCCTAACAGCGCTCCCGGTCCGGATGGCATTACAGGGTGTTTCTATCAAGGGTGTTGGGAAATTATTAAGGGGGATGTGATTGCTGCAGTTCAAGATTATTTTCGTGGCAGTTATATTCATCGTGGTATCTCTTCTACTACTATGGTTTTGATTCCGAAAGTTGCCCATCCAAATGGTCTTGGAGATCTCCGTCCAATCAGCCTTTGCAACTTCTCTTGTAAGATAATATCTCGTGTTATGTCTACTCGAATTGCCATATTACTCCCTGCTCTTATATCTGCGGAGCAATCTGGTTTTGTGAAAGATCGATTAATTCAAGACAACATTGTTCTTGCCCATGAGCTAATTCACAAGATCAACACAAAGGTGAGAGGGGGGAATGTCGTTTTTAAGCTCGACATGTCTAAGGCTTATGACAGATTGGAGTGGCCTTTTCTCCTTCGAGCTTTGAAAGCGTTTGGTTTTGATGAGATAAGTCGTGACTTGGTTTTCCGTTTGGTGAGTAATATTTGGTATTCGATCAAGGTCAATGGAGATTTATTTGGTTTTTTCAGTTCTTCAAGGGGAGTTCGTCAAGGCGATCCGTTATCGCCCTTATTATTTGTGATTGCTCGGGAGGTTTTATCGATAAATTTAAATCGTGCGATTGCGAGATGGCGAAACACCTTACGCTCATGGTCGAGGCGGGCTCCCTATTACGCGCATCTTCATGCGACGATATGCTTATATTTAGTAATGCCTACAAACAGTCCATTCGGCTTTGAAAAAGTTGATTACAGACTATGAATGTGCGTCGGGACAGCGTATTAATCTACAAAAAAGTGGTTTCTACATGTCTTCTTCCTGTCCTCGACATAAAACTCGGTTGGTTGCTCGATGGTCGGGTTGTACTCATCAAATGCTGCCAGTTAAATATCTTGGTATTCCGTTATTTAAAGGGCGGGTTAAACAGCTATTTTGAGGATCTTGAGTTGCGAATCGAGATCTCGGATAAGTGGATGGAAGGCAAATTTACTTTCCTTTGGTGCCAAAATAGTTCTCTTAAAATCAGTCCTAAGCAGCATTCCGGTCTATGTGTTGGCAGCTCTTAAAATGCCGAAAGTGGTAATCAAGCGGATTGAAAGAGCCCTGTCTAATTTTCTGTGGGATGCATCAGGTGATAAACGTTCTCATTGGATATCTTGGGGGTGTATTTGTCGTCCTCTAGAAGAAGGGGGTCTGGGTCTCCGTTCCTTGGAACAGATCATGTTTTCTCTGCATGCAAAGTTGGCCTGGTCAGTTCGTCGGGGGGAAAGTCTTATGGCTCGTTTTTTTAGAGCAAAGTATGGGTCTGTTGATGGGGGTTTCCACTCAGCTGCGTCATCTCATGTGTGGAAAGCCATTCTTTTACAAGTTCCGAAAGTTGATGAATGCTCCAAATGGATTGTGGGTGAGGGTCATATGGGTTTTTGGTCTGATAATTGGTGTGGAGAATGCATCTTTGGTCCTCGGCACGTGGATGTTCACCTTCGGGTCTCGGATGCTATGCCTATGTTGGAGGAGTTGCTTAGTTAATCCTCTCGTTTGCATCTACCGATGTTAAGTAACGTGCACATAGACCCTTCCATTAAAGATCGCTTGATTTGTACTCGTGATGACGGGTAATTTTTCCTCTGCGGCTTTTTGGAATCATTATCGCACAGCTCATCCTAAATACTCTTGGGCTAGCAAGATTTGGCAAAAATGGATCCCGATGAAGGTTAGTGGTTTTATTTGGCGCTTATTTCAAGATGCTATTCCAGTGGATTTGTTGCTGTCTAAAAAGCATATTAGCTTGGCCTCTAAGTGTGTTTGCTGTGCGGATACTCATGCTAGAGAGAGTGTGAATCATTTATTTTTACATTCTGAGCTAGCGACATTTCTATGGGATTTTTTTGCGGCTCCATTTAATAAAGTGGCCAGGTATGTATCTATTCAGCACCTCTTTGACATTTGGATGGATGGAGGGTCTTTGCGTAATCAAATGGGGGCTCTTCAGTTGGGTATATTTTGTTTCGTTTGTTGGGAGATATGGAAGGCTCGATGCTCAGCGATATATGATGGCAGCAGTATTTCTCATAGAGGGGTCTGTAAGAAGATTTTAGATGATTTGCATGATTTGATGGTATTGTTTCACCCTCGGAGTTCTTTGGATTCCAGGGGTGTCCGAATTTGTCATATTTTTAATATGCCTATCACTTCTGTGTCTCTTCGTATTGGGTCTTGGTTACGCTGGGAGCCGCCAGATTTGGGCTCTTTCAAATTAAATACGGATGGTTCTGCTATAAATGGTTTATGCTCAGGGGGTGGTATTATTCGTGATAATGCAGGGAAGCTAGTTTTTGCTTTCTCTAATTTTTATGGGAATGGTACCAATATGTTTGCCGAAATCATGGCTCTTCGGGATGGTTTGCGGGTTTGCCGAGATCTTAATTTACAACATGTTGTCATAGAAACTGATTCGAAGGTTGCTGCTTTGGGGATTCAGGGTAATGGTCAGCTTCCTTGGAAATTCATGTTTTTCGTGAGAAAAATGGGGTAGCTGATCGGTTAGCTGCTATGGGACACACTTTTAAGGATAATATCAGTTTTGCGCGGTTGTCGGATCTTCCTCAGTCGGTTAGACAGGCTCTGAACCATGACAGATTAGGTTTATATTCTTATCGTCATTGATTAGACCTTTTGGTCCTTTTTTGTATTTTCTTTTTGGTTTGAGGTTCAGGCTCCTTTGTCCCCCCTTTCTGTTGGGTTAAGGCTGGGTTGTCCCCCTCTGTTTATTTCTCTTTTATTTTAATAAATTGATGCAGGTGCCGTCCTGTTTTCTTAAAAAAAAAAAAAAACCCTAGAATCAAACTAGCAACCAAACCGACAATGCAACTAGCATTCAACCAACATCTAAAGCGTGTTAATGATGTTAAGAATGGTTTCTAACATTTAACCAAGTGTTTACAACATAAAACACAAACCCGAGTTCCAAAGCAACTCGTGAAGGAAAGGTGCAAACGAGCATCTCAAACGACGTCAATGAACATGCTATCGACTTTAAACATATAAGTGAGCTAAGTTAACATACTAATGATGATTATTAATGTATGAATTGTCTTGTTCCTCAATACTTGCTCCTTGGTGTCAAGAATCTTCACCGGTTTCTCAACATACGACAAATCAGGCTGAAATGAAATC
Source organism: Codonopsis lanceolata (assembly GCA_013146195.2). Classification (NCBI taxonomy): domain Eukaryota; kingdom Viridiplantae; phylum Streptophyta; class Magnoliopsida; order Asterales; family Campanulaceae; genus Codonopsis; species Codonopsis lanceolata. Next base: position 115,398,295 of record CM028377.1, on the reverse strand, counting down.
TCCTCATACGCAAGAACATGCGAATCATCCTTAAGATACTTCCGAAGCATAGATACGTGAAACACATTATGAATGTCCGACAATGATGGCGGTAAAGCCACCCTATAAGCCAAACTCCCAACTCGCTCAAGAATCTCAAAAGGTCCAACGAACCTCGGTGATAACTTCCCTTTCTTCCCAAATCTCTTAGTACCCCTTCTCGGCGATACTTTAAGAAACACATAATCTCCGACTTGGAACTCCAAATCTCTCCTCCGATTATCCGCATAACTCTTCTGTCGACTCTTAGCCGTAAGCAATCTATCCCGAATCAACTTCACGCTCTCGGCCGACTGTTGCACAATCTCCAAACCCCATAGCTTCGCTTCTCCAACTTCATCCCAACAAATACGAGATCTACACTTCCGTCCATAAAGTGCCTCATACGGTGCCATCCCAATACTAGATTGGTAACTGTTGTTGTATGCAAACTCCGCCAATGGAAGGTGTGAATCCCAACTTCCCTTAAAGTCCACCGTACAAGCCCGTAACATATCCTCAAGTATCTGAGATCGTTCTCTCTGATCGTCTGCGAGGGTGAAAAGCTGTACTGAAATTCAACTTAGTCCCCAAAGCTTCCTGCAAAGCCTGCCAAAATCTCGAAGTAAATCTCGGATCCCTGTCTGACACAATGCTAACTGGAACCCCATGCAGTCTCACAATCTCCTGCACATATAATGCCGCCAACTGACTCAAGGAATAAGTCATCGCAATCGGTATAAAATGAGCTGACTTTGTTAACCGATCTACAACAACCCAAACGCCATCAAACCTCTACGCTGCACGTGAAACCCCGAAACAAAATCCATCGTAACGTGCTCCCACTTCCACTCCGGAATATCTAACGGCTGCAACAATCCCGCGGGCCTTTGATGTTCCGCCTTCACCTGTTGACAAGTCAAACACCTCGACACATAATCCGCAATTTGGCGCTTCATGCCATTCCACCAAAATTGCTTCTTCAAATCCCTATACATCTTCGTACTCCCCGGATGGATAGTATATCTTGCCTTGTGAGCTTCATCCAACACAAGTCGCTTCACATCCTCAACTGAAGGTACACAAACTCTTCCCTTGAAAGTCAAAATCCCTTCTTGATTCATTGCAAACTCCGGCGTCTCATTCTTACTCAAACCATCAATGATCTTTACTAATCTCGGATCCTTCCTTTGAGTCTCCTTAATCTTTTCCAACAAAACTGGAATAGCCCGGACATTAGCAAACAACACTCCATGATTAACCTCACTAGGACTCCAATCACGGACATCCTCCAACATCTTCCATTCCCGAATCATCAAACACGACAAATGAACTTTCCTACTCAAGGCGTCGGCAACCACGTTCGCCTTCCCCGGATGATAAAGTATCATACAATCATGGTCTTTCAACTTCTCCATCCACCTCCTTTGTCTCATATTCAACTCCTTCTGTGAGAACAAATACTTCAAACTCTTGTGATCCGTGAAAATTTCAAACTTCGACCCATACAAATAATGCTTCCATTTGTGCAAAGCAAATATGATCGCTGCCAACTCAAGGTCATGCGTGGGATAATTCTGCTCATACGGAGACAACTTCCTCGAAGCATAAGCGATCACCTTACCATTCTGCATAAGAACACAACCCAATCCCTCCTTTGATGCATCGCTATAAACCACAAAATTCTCATCTCCGCTAGGCAACGCTAAAACTGGTGCCGTAGTCAACTTCTTCTTCAATTCTTGAAAACTTGCTTCACACTTATCGCTCCAAACAAACGGTGTCTTCTTTTGGGTCAAATTCGTCATCGGTGTAGCAATCTTCGAAAATCCCTCTATGAACCTCCGATAATACCCGGCTAACCCCAAGAAACTCCTAACCTCCGTAACTGTAGTCGGTCTCCTCCAATTCATCACCGCTTCAACCTTAGAAGGATCTACCGCTATCCCGGTACTAGAAACAACATGTCCCAAAAATGAGACCTCCTCTAGCCAAAAAGCACACTTGCTAAACTTAGCATAAAGTTGCCTCTCCCGAAGAATCGACAACACCATCCTCAAATGCTGTGCATGCTCATCCCGAGACTTAGAATACACAAGAATGTCATCTATGAAGACCACCACAAAACAATCAAGAAAATTATGGAACACCCGATTCATCAAGTCCATAAATACTGCCGGCGCATTAGTCAACCCAAATGGCATCACCATGAACTCATAATGCCCGTACCTCGTACGAAAAGCGGTTTTCGGAACATCCTCGTCTCTCACCTTCAACTGATGATACCCGAACCTCAAATCAAGCTTAGAATACACCACCGATCCTTGCAACTGATCAAACAAGTCATCTATATGCGGCAACGGATACTTGTTCTTGATCGCCGCTTGTTCAACTCCCTAATCAATGCACAACCTTAGGCTTCCATCCTTCTTCGACAAATAATACGGCGCACAAGACGATACACTTGGCTTGATAAAGCCAATATCAAGAAGCTCCTGCAACTGCACCTTCAACTCCTTCAACTCCATAGGTGCCATTCTATATGGCGCCTTCGATATCGGTGTCGTCCCCGGCAACAACTCGATACAAAACTCGATCTCCCTATCCGGTGGCATCCCAAAATCTTTAGAGAAGACATCCGGAAACTCATTCACAACCGGCACATCCTCAAGATCAGAAGTCGAAACCCGTTTATCAACCACACAAGCTAGGTATCCCGTGCAACCACGTGACAATAATTTCCTAGCCTTTAGAGCAGAAATGACGCGCAACCCACTAGACGCGTTATCACCCAAGAACATAAATTTAGGAACACCCGGCATATCAAATGTAACCCTCTTACTAAAGCAATCTACCAAAGCATGATAAGCGCATAACCAGTCCATACCGAGTATCACATCAAAATCACTAAGTGGCAACACTACCAGATCCACATGCAAGACATGTTCATCCACAAGTACATCGCATGCTTTATAAACTTCTGAAGCCAATAAACATTCCCCAAGCGGGGTAGAAACTTCAAGCACGTAAGGCAAAGACTGAGGCAATGCACGCAAACGGTCAACAAAATGTGATGCAACATACGAATGTGATGATCCTGGATCTATAAGTACTCGTGCTTCACTATCGAAGATAGAAATGGTACCTCCAATAACTGCGGTCGACTCAGGTACTCCCCTCTGGTCTAAAGCAAATACACGTCCCTGCACCTTTGCTTTCCCATCACTATCTCTCTTAGCCCCAACAGTAGGCTGACTCGATCCTCCAGGCTGATTACCCTTCAACTTAGGGCAATTCCTCTTCACGTGCCCTGCAGCTCCACAATAGTAGCACTCTACCGGTGCTCCACTCTTCTTCCAACATTTATCTTCAGTGTGCCCCGTCTTTCGAACAATAGAAGCATACCACAATCATGCTACGATCTCCCTGACTCGGTGTAGAAGCAGCTCCTCTACCACCTGACTGATTTCTTGTCTGCCCATCATGATGAAATTTGCCGTTTCCCTTCCTGCGATCATTGTGCCCATGATAATTCCCTCGATTACCCGATCCATTTCCTCGTCCCGAAGACTGTCTAGGCTGTGAAGAAAAACCCGAATTACCCATGACACGGTGCTCCTCGATGTCTCTCTCAATCACATAGGCTCTATCCACTGCCTTCCTATACTCCACTTAACCGATGAGACAACAACCCCCTATACTCCGTCTTCAAGCCCTTCACAAACTTCTGTGTTCTCTTCGCCTCATCCGGAATCAAATGACTGCAATAGCGTGCTAGCTCCGTGAACCTCGCTGAATACTGCGATATAGACATACCTCCCTGCACGAGGTCAAGGAACTCCTTCTCCCTTCTTTCCCGAACAACCTCCGGCACATATGAAGCTCTAAATTCCCTAACAAAGTTAGGCCATGTGTGGGGGACTCTCAGCATGTCCCAACTCTCTCTTAGCACTTGCCACCAGTGCTCTGCAGCGCCCTCTAGCTTAAAGACTGCTAGTACCACCTTCTGCTCATCATCACACCTCAACGGTGCAAATATCTTCTCTAGATGCTCGATCCACAACTCGGCCTTCGAAGCATCCGGTTCCCCATCGAACTGTCTTGGTTTCAGCTTTACGAACTTCTCAAGCATCGAATCTCCGTGATATCTAGCCTCTGCAGGTACTCAACTGCCCGGCCGCGGCGGCCGTGGGTGGGCGGGTCTGGCGGTGGTTCGGCCCTACCAAAGACCTGATTCATCTCGTTCATCATCGCAAGCATTCCCCTATACATGGTAGACATCGCTTCGAACTGCTCCTCCGGCGTCCGAAGTGGAGGAACCTCTGGCTGACGGTTCTCATTAGTCTCTCTACCAACATTTGTGCCTCTACCGGCACCTCTACCGGTACTACCTCCGGTGCTAGTACCAGCTCTAGTGTCAACCATTTTAACCTACAAGAACACTCTTCGTTAAGATAGAACTATCACACAAAACCAACCCCCTAAGCCAAGGAACCTATCCCGGCGAATAGCTAACTTATAACATAAGCTCTGATACCAACTGTGGCGACCCGACCCGAGTCCCAAGACGAGACCCCGAGGTCGTGCCGCTTCAAAAAGGCACGTAACAAAAACAAGTAGCAAATAGTGGGTAAGGCCATAACGGCGGTACGCCAAAAACTTTAACACATGCGGAAGCGTATAATAATTAAACAGTGGCGCCCGAGCTAACAAGCTCAAACTAATACAACCTTAGAGATAATGAATCTCTTGGTCCAAAAATAAAATCATGTGACGCAACAATAGGCACATATAACAATTTATAGCAATTATATATCAAGTCATCGGCGACGTTACGGAACCCAACATTAAACTAAGTCTAGAACTCTAGTCTAGCATGCTTAACGGCTAAAAACATGCCGGATAATAAACATATTAAACAAACCAATACATGGTTAAAACAACAAAAGCATGATCAACATAAATACATAGGCACGACTAACATATGTCGGCTCTCAAAACAATAAGTACTAATTAAACAAACGCATCAAGTCTTGCTACCCCACATAAAGTTTATATAACTTTATGTCCCGTCGTCCTTGCCAAAAGAAAAGGTACTAATATTACAAGGTAGCAACCTTGCCAAAGCTTCTTCAATGTAAAACGATAATCACTTCGATCCACTTGCACGGCTCGGATCTAGGGAAAACAATCAAAACAAATAGGAGTAAGTCATAAAGACTTAGCAAGTTACTAACATAACTTCCTGTCATGGCATCATGCTCAACAATAATAATTCATGCAATTGGCATAATATACATTTCATAAATAATCATGTCAAGGCATTCATACTTAACAATCTTGAATATCATGTTATCAACAAGTATAACATTTCATTAATTCAATCAACCATCATTTCATATCATATCATATTCACGTAGCACATTATTCACATATAAGCACTCGTGAGTCAATTCATACAAAAGGGAGGTGATATCGTTACCCTTTTTCCGCGCATGTCGCTCCTGCAAAAACATGTGCCAAACTTATGTGTCCTCGATATCCCTTTCGTGGATATCGACGTCCCCGAGACATTTCCCCGCTCGAGTTCCGATAGTTATCAAAGTCATGTTTCCATACTACAACTAAGATCAACTACTTCCCTACCGTGGCCATCGATAGAGGGTGTGTGCAATCCGGCGCGGCGATCCATCAAAATCACGAATCTCACAATTCGTGAAGATGATGCATCGTCCCGCCCCAAAGACTCAACAAACCGACTCCAACTGGACTCAAACTTCAAGCACACGTAATTCATATTCATATGCTCAAATAAGTAGGCAAGTACTCTACAATCATCTAGTCATGCTTTTAATTCACAACTAGCACATAATCACATTAGAGATAAATCAAGACTCTAATCATCAAGTGTTCTTCATACACTTTAAAATGCTTGGAGGCTTAACCTCCATTAATACTACCCCAAAATTCGTAGGACTTAGGCATATTACTCCTTAATGTCATACTAACCCAATGGTCAACTCCGTTGAGTCATAATCAATCTTTCAAAATTAGGGTATAGAAGCCATTGGCCTCAATACTCTCCTATGTCCATACTAACGTAATTAAATAGGTTACTAAGGTCATTAAACCCATAAAACCCCAATCAAACAATCAAGTATGAAACATAGAATCAAAGTCACAAACTAGGCATATACATTCTTGTCATTTCATCAAATATGCACCCAACACTTAAACAACAAAGTAGGGTGATTTATCATACATTACCACACATAAATAACATCCTAAACATGGTTTACAACCTGTTTATAATCTGATCATACAACTAAAAATGTAGCATTTAGCATGTACGTGAACATAGCATCTCAACAAGTCTAACTATTTCATCAAACATGCTCCCAATGCTTAAACAACAAAGTAGGGTGATTTGTCATACATTATCACACATAAATAACATCCTAAACATGGTTTATAACCTGTTTATAACCTGTTTATAATCTGATCATACAACTAAAAATGTAACATTTAGCATATACGTGAACATAGCATCTCTACAAGTCTAACTATTTCATCAAACATGCTCCCAATGCTTAAACAACAAGATGGAATGATTTATCATACATTATCACACCTAAATAACATTAAAATCATGATTTACAATCTGATCATAATCTGTTTACACAACCCAAAATACATCATTTAGCACATACGAGATCATGGCATCTCTACAAGCCTAACTATCTCATCCAATATGCTCCCAACACTTAAACAACAAAGTAGCATGATCTATCATACATTACTACCCTAAATGACATTAAAATCATGGTTTATAATAGGTCTATAATCTGTTCATACAACCCAAATTCATCACATAACATAAACTAGAACATGGCATCTCTACAAAGTCCTAAGTGCTCTCATTGACCTCATATAGCAAGATTGTTTTCCCTAGGGTCAATGAGGCTAAAAGAAATAAGAAGAGATGTTGTAACTCACCTTAAACAAGCTCTAAAAGAAGTACAAAAACGTCCATGCAAGGGTGGGTATGTGTTCTCCTTGCTCTCCTCTTCACTTCTACCGTTCGGTTTTGGAAATGGCTTCTTCAAAGCTTGGCCACCATTGATGAACACTCAAGAACCTTGTATAAACTCTCTATAACTCTCATGAAATGTTCAGCCACGAATTTGGAAGAGAATGACTGATTATGGTGGGTTTAGTGGAGGTAATGGTCATGCAATGGCTGAAGTGGGGTGGGGGAAGGTGTCCAATGCATGGCCTTGCATGTTGGAGGTCTTTCTTTGCCATGTGTTGTACATGCATCCAAACCACTCAAAACTTGTCAAGCATGCAGGAGATGATGTGTAGGACGAACTAGGGTGGTTTAGGGTGGGTTAGGTTGGGTTTGGGTGGGGTTTGGTTGGTCAACTTTTGACAAATGCAGAAAATCCCGTAAGCTGGAAAAAGGTCCAATGCGGTCGCATTGGTTAGGCATGATGCGAGCGCATCATGCTGGCTTCCACAAAACTTTCATTTTGCCCCCTTGGTTGATCTAGGTCCTTCCCTCTTGCACCCTCAAGTCCTCCAAAGCCCGAAATGGTCTAGAATTCAACCCTAAACACCTCTAAACAATAACCAAAGCAAATCAATGTTCAAACCTCAATCAAACATGGCTAAGAACTTAGGAAAAACACTCCTGAACAACAACCGAAAAGGTCAAACGAAGAAGGGTTAACCCTAGAATCAAACTAGCAACCAAACCGACGATGCAACTAGCATTCAACCAACATCTAAAGCGTGTTAATGATGTTAAGAATGGTTTCTAACATTTAACCAAGTGTTTACAACATAAAACACAAACCCGAGTTCCAAAGCAACTCGTGAAGGAAAGGTGCAAACGAGCATCCCAAACGACGTCAATGAACATGCTATCGACTTTAAACATATAAGTGAGCTAAGTTAACATACTAATGATGATTATTAATGTATGAACTCATGCAATAAACAAGCAAGCAATAAACTATGGTTTTACACCCCCGACCAAGAATTAATTTTACATTGAAGTTTACTAATCAGCGGATCAAAAAGACTTTTCTTTTTCCTACCTTCAAAGAGAAGACATCCCAAATAGGAGATATGCAACAATTTGTGGTTAAATCCCACATGACGTCTAATGGAAGCAACCCTGGAATCAGTAATTTTATTCGAGACTATGAAATAGCTTTTCCCCGAATTAATAGATTGACCCGAACAATTCTCATAGGCTTCCAGAAGAGTGCGATGATGAGACATGGAGTGTTTATTTCCGTTACAAAAAATAACAATGTCATCAGCAAAGGCCAAATGAGAAATAATAGGGCACCACTAGAAGAAGAGTATGCAAAATTCGGGTGATCTTGGTGCAGCTTCTTTAAACTTTGGCTAAGAACTTCAGCAGCAATGATAAATAGGCTAGGGGAGAGAGGATCTCCTTGACGTAAGCCACGGGAGGAAGGGAAAAAACCAACCGAACACCCATTCACAAGAACCGAGAAATGATTGTTCGAGATAACACGCCAGGTCATATCGATAAAAGTTTCCCCAAATCCAAATTTCCTAAGTACCTGAATAAGAAAAGTCCAGAAGACCCTGTCAAAGGCTTTAGCCATATCCAATTTGATGATAACGTTAGAGCCATTGACCTTCTTGCTGATTTGGTGAGTCAATTCATGAGCCAGAAGCAAGTTATCCTGAATAAGCCGCCCCTTTGTGAACGCACTTTGATTATCAGAGATGAGGAGAGGAAGAATTTTACTAAGCTGGGTGGCAAGAATCTTGGTAAGCACCTTATTACAGAAATTGCATAAACAGATCGGGTGGAGGTCTTTAAAGGAGTCAACCTGACTGGATTTAGGAATGGTGAGCAGGAGAGTGCTAGTCCAAGTCTTAGGCATATCAAACCTTGCGAAGAATTCAGAAATAGCGAGGCAAAAATCATCAGTAATAATGTCCCAACAAGAAGTGTAGAATTTACCATTAAAGCCATCAGGGCCGGCAGCACTATCAGCACACAGAGAGAAGACAATATCCTTAATTTCCTCGGGAGAGGGAGGAGTGGAAAGAGCATCACTTTGCACCACCGAAATAACGGGGGGAATAACATTGATAGTGTCATTAATGCTGCAAGGGCAAACAGTAAGTTGCTCTCGGTAAAATTCAACAGCAGCACTCTTAATATTGTCATCAGAAGTAACCAAATTCCCATTCATGTCAACAATTGTATGAATAAAGAGTTTGTTGTGAGTATGTTTAACCGAAGCATGGAAGAGCTTGGTATTACCATCAACATCCTTAAGCCAACAAAGATGGGATTTTTGATGCCAAAACTCTTCTTCCACCTTCAATTTATTCTTTAAATTGGCTTGAGAAAGATGGAGAGCAGTCTGATTGCTAGGGTTATTGTTGAGTTCATAAATAAGTTCCTTATTCAGCACATCATCTTCAACTTGTTTCACAGCTTGGAAAATATTACCAAAAACTTCCTTGTTCCAAGACTTCAAAGCTAACTTGACCGCTTTAAGTCTGTTGGCAAAACGCACCATAGGACACCCCCAGGTTTGTATATCCCAAGCTATTTTAATAGTATCAAGAAACGTATGGTGGTCTGCCTAGACATTGAGGAAACGGAAATGATAGGGCCTGGGAGCGAGGTTCAAATTGATGGATAGGAGAAGAGGAGCATGATCCGAACACGTATGATTAAGATGCTAAACAGTGGTTGAAGCAAAAGTAGAAAGCCATTTGGAGTTGCAGACTGCGCTATCTAAACGTTGGAAGATTGTGGCGCGACCATCACGGTTATTACTCCAAGTATACTTGCTGCGAATAAAGCCAATATTAGATAATTCTGCCGCATTGAGACATGCTTGAAACTCAAGGGCACCCTGCCTGTCCCATCCCACGCCTCCAATTTTTTCATGACGCTCAAGAATGATGTTGAAATCGCCAAGGACCATCCATGGGTTATCATGGAATTCCAGACCCATGTCAATAATGTCGTTCTATAGGGTTTGACGTTTGCCATTGGTGCATTTAGCATGAACCGAAGTAATGAATGCAGGAAGAGCCCAAGAAAAATGGCGCACACTTAGAGTGAATTGCTGCTCGGATTCATAGATATCCTGACAAGTGAAAGAGGATTTAGCCAAGATCCAAATAGTATTAGCAGAATTACTAGAATAATACCGGAACTTCAGTTTATGAGCAATAAAAGAAAGTTTGGACTTATCCTGCTTTGGTTCACAAATGGAAATGAAGGAAATGTGATGCAGTTTAACCAGCTTTTTCAACTGCGAGATTGTGGAATCATTGCCCACAGCACGGAGATTCCAAAATAACATCTTAATCGTCATGGGATGATTGAGAGGTGTTAGCATATTGGGATTTTGCGAGCCTTTTAGATCGGGTATTCATTCCCTTCCCCACCAAACTGGTTTTCTTTGAAGCACATTCTTCTTGGTGTCTGAAGCTTCCAGGTTAAGAGCATCAATAGAAAAATTGTCATTGCGCGGATCTTCTTCTTGAAAGATTTGTAGCACAACAAAACGGTTCGGGGATAAAATAATGGTGGCCCCTTCCTCCACCGAAATGGGAACTGCATGGTCATCAACATGTATATCATTAAGATCAGACGCCCCATTAGAATTATAGTGCGTATCTTCTTCCTCCTTGTCTCTAACCAGGATATCATCAGTGTTGACGGGATGCTGAGAGGCAGACAACGGGGACTTGTCGATGTCTATAACCGGGGGACTTTCTTTGTCCAAACTATAGACTGAAGACAATGGCCTTGGCAGGGGTCAGCTTCTGGGGCTTTATTGCCTTGTGGGGAGATATTCATAGCAGGAGTAGGAATAGAACTCTTTCTTGGATTCAAACCAGGACCTGTGGAGGTGCAAGTGTCCTTAGCCTCAACAGTCAAAGCGGATTTTTTGGGAGTCCACCTAGTAGTTGGAGGGAGGGGGGGCGGAGGCGGGGGAGCCCTTGGAGGATTATCGCTAATGGAGGTGGTAGGGTTTTTCATTTTGTAGCCTAGTTCCGAATGTCCTTGTCGAAAGCAGTGGGAGCAATAGAGGGGAGTATTCTCCGCCTCGAGGGTTTGCCAGAAGCTAGGATACATGTTGCCGTAATCAATCCAGATCCTTTTAGGGGTACGCTTAGTTAGATCAACCTCAACACAGACACGAGCCACGCTAGGATGGGTGAGGTTGGTTGTGGGCTGATCTAGCGTAATAGGTCGACCAAAAAGGGAGGCAATAGAGAAGAGAGTCTATTTGTGAAAGAGATGAATTGGAAGACCTGGGAGAGCAAACCACACAGGGACAATGAAGCTTTCAATATCAGGTCGAAAATCCTGCGACCACTTGAAGACACGCATGGGAAAACGGCCAACGTACCATTGGTCTTTGATCCATAATCTTTGATAAACATCATCATGGTGAACCTGGATAAACACGTGTTTAGCGTCAAGGTGACCAATGGAGACTACAGCCTTGAGTCCAAAAGTCTGGAAGATTTTCCGTATGGATTCCATCGAAGGACGGTCGTGGGAAAACTTCCCAACTAAGGCGTATTTAAAAGGTAGAGCTTCAATGAGGTCTGCCGAAAGTTTGAGGGATGGTTCGCCCTTATAAGTCGAAGGAGGAATGTGAAAGGCATTAAGAATGGGACTAGGAGATGAAGTGAGAACATCAACAAAGGTTTTAGGAAGAGAAGTAGGATCCGAAGGGGCTGGAGGAGGTGGATCCGCCATGAGGCCGGTAGCTAGAAACCCTAGCCGAATGAAAAAAAGGTAGGATCGCACCTATAGTGTGTGTATGTACATTAAGTCTACTATGCCGGCTAGACGAGCACACAAAATTCCAGGGCGTTACACATCCCATTTCATTCCTCTTTATCCACGACATTGTGACCTTCGACTTGGATCATGAACGCAATGTCAAACCCTAACCCCACCCTTACTACTCTTCCCTCTTTCTTGGTTCAAATGATAATTGAATTTCATGCTTAAAACAAAAATACAGTTGCTCAAAACGTATAGTTACTAAGAGGGATTAGACGTTTATTAATTACATAACTAGTCCCTGAACTTTCTAACATGATATGATCACATGACACGCACGTGGGGAAACTTAACTAACGGAATTGGATGGAAGGACCAATTTCGTTAAAATATTCAGCTTAAGAACCAATTGCGAGCAATCGGGGTCAAAACTAAGAAACCGAAATTGTATAAGGACCATTGGGGTACTTTGCCATAAATAAAGTGGTTGTTTGGATGAGCATTTTGACCAAAATGCTAGCAAAAAATGCAGTGTTTTCTCTTTTAAAGTGTTAAAACGCAATATTTTAAAACGCTCTAATTGAAGTGTTTTGAAAATGTGTTGCGTTTAAAACTACTTTATTTATGAAAATAGTGTTTTAAAATAGTTTCTCAAACGTGATTAAAAGAAAAAAAATTACGTTTTGAAAGCACTGTATTTTCAAAACGCTACGCCGAACGAGACCAAAGTAAACATCTTATTTCAAAGCCCACATTAATAATTAGGTTTAAACTAAAAGAAAATTCATTTTCTATTATCCTATTATATACTTGAGGTGAGCAAAGAGAATTTTAATTTCAGAGCTCGCATTTGGAAATTGAAAGGAAATTGAAGTGATATAGAAGAAGAAAAAAAAAAGGGGAAAACTCTACACCATTGAATATTTTATTGTTACTAATTTCTAAAATGGCACATCCCTATCTCTAATCTCTTTTTTCTTAACTAATTTAAATTTTGTTTGTTTGTTTTTTTTCTTTTATGTGTTATGTGAAATCTGTCGCAAGGTGTTTATATAGGTAATTAGGTTTTAAGGTTTAATTATTTATGTTTTGCATATTATATATGCTAATCTGCATTGGATGATTATTTTATTGATTAATCAATAGTTTAGTTTTTTTTATCATATATTTATTGTGAATGATTTTGCGTCAGAATATTTATTTGTTAGTGTGTCAATGTAAAGGTGCTATTATTTATTAATATAAACTTTTTCTAGATGTTTAATGTTGTAATATTGCCCAAAACAACTTATAAACATGGATTTAATAAAAGAAAAAAAAAGAAACAAAAAGTAGAAAATTTGGTTCGATATCAAATCGAAACTCTTAATATTTAATATATGTCTATGTAGTTGGGGTCTCATTTTTTAAGTATGCCTAGGATCCCAAAAATCTTGGTGTCATCACTGATTGAAGCACGAAAAAATAAGAATAAAATGATAAATGTTTTTCCTTAAAAAAAAGTTCAGAAATATATGACAATATTTTTGCAATGAACGAAAAAGAGCAAAACAATAATTTAAGGATGGACGGATCTTTTAAAAGTTTTTTTTTTTTGTTAATCATTAATGTGCTTTAAATTAACTTATTTTTTAATCGTGGGGAATAGATAGGAGGCGATAAATTGATTCCCCTTGGGCTAATGGAGTGATTATGGAACATAAAATTAAATTAGAAAAAAATCAGGTAGGTCCAGTTTGGTCGATTTTCAATTGCTTTAATCCACGATAATATTATTAAACCGTTAAAATTTACTTTCATTCATCATGTTTTCAAATGGATGCATCATGATCACAAATGCGTGCATCGTCTAATATAAAACGATACATCGCTAATCAAATTATGCATCGCGATGCATCAAATTGGACTTTAGCGGTTTGATAATAATACCTTAAACTAAAGCGGTTGAAAATCGATCAAAATATATCGACCGACAATTTCATCAATTAAAGTTATGAATGTGAGCAGTATTACGTATAATCCTCGAATGTAAAAACTTGTGTAATATTGTTTAACAGATCCTAAATTCGTAAGACAGAGCCCCAAACACGAGAAAAATGAGGTTGTTGGAGCAGATGAACCATCAGAGAAGACCACATGTTACTTAGCAAGAAAATGGATCAACATGAGAGAGAAAATTATGCTAAAAATTGGGTAAAAGGGGCTAAAATTCGCGGGTCAACCCAAATCCAATTACAAAAAATGCGGGTCATTCTTGGATGTGGGCCACGTGACACAACCACGTGCTCCATTGCATTAATGAAGTTGGTTTTTTAATTGCTATGATGTCATCCATCTTTCTAAACTTGGTTGCCGAAGTCCTTAAATGTCCACACTTTGTATTTTATTCATTAATTAATTTATACTTTGATGAACTTTATTTTTATTGCAAAGTGACATTTTAGGAGCACAAGTGAGATATACTTAAATCCAAAAGTGATCATTTTAATGTCAAAAGTGACACTATTAAGGAAAAAATAAAAATTGTGATTAAAGAGACAAAGTGACACTTATAGGGACTAAAAATGACACATTTAAAGGCAAAATTAACATACTTTATACGATTGACTTATACATTAAGAGATTAAAAGTGATAATTTTAAAGGCAAAGTGAAATATTTAAAAGTAAAAGTGACACACTTTTATATATAATGACTTACACATTGTTTTTAAAAGTATCACTTTTAGTGATGAGGCCCAAGTCACCAAGGAGCCCAATGAAGAGGTCCAAGTCACCCGGGAATCAAATGAAGAGGCCCAAATCATCAAGGATCCACCAACAATGCATGGACCAATAACAAGGGCTCGGGCTAAGAAAATTCAAAATGAAGTCCTCAAATTATCCCGTGAGACATTTGACGTAGAAGCCCAAATTATGGCACGCAACGGAGGAGTCAAAGCGGGTCAAGGAAAATGGGTGAACACCTTAATACTTGCGGATGAAGGAGGGCACAATGAGCTGAATTTGGGCGCCCCAAACAAGTCTTATGGCAGCAAGGAAGGAAGGATCTAGAAGGCTGATGACTCACCATGTTTCTCTAGCTAAATGCCGCCCTAGTGTAGGACAAACAAAGGGAATATTCCCCATTTATGATGCCTAGTCATAGGATCTTATCCTTTTATTAGATAGGTTGTTAGATCTTATCCTTAGTTGGTTAAATCTTATCTTTATTTGTAGCCAATGGCAGCCTAGAATTCTTAGGTATATATGGCTGTCATTCTTATCTTTGTAATCAGATTTTTATGAATGAAAAAGTTAGCTTCCTTCCCAACCTTGAGTATTCAAGACTATTGAGCGATCGGGGGTTGCCCGAGTACTCACGAACCTATCAATCGACCCTCCATATCGATTGTGTCGTTCTTCACTATCCTTTGATTGCCGGTTTCGTCATACGAAGGTTAAGGGCTGATTACAGATTGATTGTCGTGTGCGTGAACCCGAGGTCGAGGTTCCACTTCCATCCATTTTTGCCGCCGTTTTTTCATTTTGATTGCTGCATTTTTATGAGTTTTTCCCAAGAAGGCTCATATCATTTGGTATCAGAGCGAGGTTCGGCTTCCACGACTATCTTTTTATTTAACCGTTCTTGTGTTTTCCTTCATTATACTTGTTTCGGCCTGCCTACTTTCTTTTGTTTGCTTCGGCCTAGAGTCTTAAAACTCTAAGGCTGTTTTGCTTTCTTGTTTGATATCTTCAAAACCAAGTGTGGTCATTATATATATATTCTGTATTATCAAGAACCGAGGCGTTTGTGATCTATCTTCAAAATCCGAGGTTGTTTGTGTTCCATCTTTAAATCCGAGAGTTTGTTGGTATAAAAATTCAAAAGAAAAGAAAAATAGGACTGTTGTTGCTGTTTTACATTCCGTTTGCTATCTTCAAATCCAAGAAAAGAACAAAAAGAAATACATATATCTCTAATCGATATCTTTGTGCTATCCTTCTTTCTTGTCTATTTCGGCCTAAGCATTTTATACTTTAAAGGCTGTTTGACTTTTCCGTTGGATCCAATAAGTATAACGGTTTGGAAACTCTAATTGCACCCTTCAAGCATCCCGAATAGGATGTGGTGCTAAGCGAGCCACAACGCCACGCATCTTGGATCTGTTTGCTTTTCTTATTCTATCTTCAAGGCTGAATATTGCTGTTTTCATTTCCGTTTGATATAGTTAAAACCCAAGTGTGGCTGTTTACATCTTATTGTTTTATCTTCAAACCCCAAGTAATAGCGGTTGTTGTGTTCATCTAATACCTCAAAAAACCAAGTGTTTGAGGCTGTTTGTGGCTGTTTTGCTTTCGTTTTCCGTCTTCAATTCCCAAGTGTTTATTTCTTCTTTCTTCTAAAAACTCCTTTCCGTTTGATAGTTTGTGAGTTACTTGTGGCTGCTTCCTTTTACTCATAGTCTTTTGCTTTAAGGTTGAGAAGTTGAGTGGAAAAAGGCAACAGAGGGTTGAGATCAAAAGAGGGAAAAAGCCGAATTAAGAGTGCATACACGAGGGGAGTGATCATATTTGAGTGAAACACGTAAGGGAGAGCTGTGAGGAATTTCTATATATATATTGTTAATTTTTGTGCAGATTTGGAATGTCGGAGGAAAGTGGTATTGGTGATGGGGGTGATGTTACGGGGAACAAACTGTTCATGGAGGCCTTGATGTCCAAGATCGAAGGGATGTTGAGGGTCCATAACGAAGAGATTTTTGAAAGAATTGGTAGGTTAGAAAGTGTCCAAAAACAAAAAGGAAAAATGGATGGTATTAGTAGGGAGGAAGTTGAAAGAGGTGAGCCACCCCGGCGTAGGTATGATGAGGACCATTTTGGGGGTCGGGATGAATGGGATGATTATGAATCTGAATTTGGTAGGAGGAATCAATATAGGAGAGATGATAGGAGAGATGAAAGGAGGGATGGCAATCGAGAGGACCACAATCTCAATGGGATTAAAATGAAAATTCCCGCTTTCAGGGGAAAGGAGGACCCGGAATTGTACCTTGAATGGGAAATGAAAATTGAGCGAATTTTTGGTTTTCACAACTACTCCGAAATTAAGAAAGTGAAGTTGGCAGCCATTGAGTTCATCGAATATGCTTCGGTTTGGTGGGACAAACTTAGGAGCGAGAGAGAGAGGTATAGGGATCCACCGATTGAGACGTGGAAGGAGATGAAGAGGGTCATGAGGTTGAGGTTTATTCCACCCCATTACATTCGGGACCTTCACCATAAATTGCAAACATTGAGGCAAGGCACCAAGAGTGTAGAGGAGTTCTACAAGGAGCTTGAAATGGCCCTACTTAGGGCTGATGTGAGGGAGACTTCGGAGCAAACCATGGCTAGATTCCTTACCGGGTTGAATAGAGAAATCTTTAAGGTGGTCGATCTTCAAGAGTATGGCAACATGACGGAGTTGTTGCAAAAGGCCCTTAAGGTGGAAAGACAAGTGAAGGCGGACAAAAATTACTCACTTGCAAGAACCCCGTGGAAGGCTAGTGCGGGAAGTCAAAGAAATGACAAGTTTGACAAGGGTTTTATCAAGACCAAAGTTGAGGCACCCAAGACTACCGCTCCCATTCCAAACAAAGGTGAAGTTTCTCAACCCAAAACTAAATCGGTCAAATGCTTTAAATGTCATGGGTTTGGGCACTATGCCAATGAATGTGGTAACAAAAAGGTTATGGTGATGTTGGATAGTGGTGAGTATGTTCCGCTAGAGGAGGAATAAGAGGAAGAGGGAGTTGAGGGAGATGATTATAGTGAGGATGAGGAAGGTGCCGAGGGAGATTGTTTAGTGACTAGAAGGGTTTTGAGTGCTCAATTGAAGGAGGAGGAAGAAAGTCAAAGGGAAAATTTGTTTCACACTAGGTGTAGGGTGAATGACAAAATTTGTGGGGTGATAATAGATGGGGGAAGTTGTGCAAATGTGGTGAGTGTTAACTTGGTGAAGAAACTAGGATTGACCATGTTACCCCATCCTAAACCCTATCGCTTGCAATGGTTGAATGAGCAAGGAGAGTTGAAGGTGAACAAGCAAGTCCTCTTGAAATTTAAGATCGGGAAGTATGAGGATGAGCTTATGTGTGATGTGGTGCCGATGCAAGCCACCCATATTCTTCTTGGAAGGCCTTGGCAATTTGATAGGTGTGTGATTCATAACGGGTACACTAACAAGTACACGTTTGACTTTGACAACAAACACATTGCACTTGCACCCTTGACTCCAAAACAAGTGTTTCAAGATCAATTGACTTTGCAAAGAGAGAATTCGGCAAGTAAGGAAAAGAACGTAGAGAATGCCGAGAAAAAAGAGAGTATGAGGGAAAACAAGAGAGAGGGGCCGGCTAAAAATGAGAGTGAAAAAAGAGTGATAGCCAGGCAAAAGGAGAGTGAGGGGCCGGTTAAAAAAATGAGTGACAAAAGAGTGATAACCGGGCAAAAGGAGAGTGAGTTGATTGAAAGTAGTTCAAAGGAAAAGAGTGTGAGAGAAAAGAGAAGTTTGATAGCCAAAGTGAGTGAGGTAAAAAGAGCGGTGCTACTTGAGAGGCCCATGATCATGCTCATGTTTCGAGAGGCACTCGTGAATACTAACAATGATTTAATTGCTTCTTTGCCTAGTCCTTTGTCTTCTCTTATTCGGGAATTTGCTGATGTGTTTCCCAAGGAGATTCCAAGTGAGCTGCCACCAATTCGAGGAATTGAGCACCAAATCGACTTTGTTCCCGGGGCTTCCATTCCGAATAGGCCAGCCTATAGATGCAATCCCGAAGAGACCAAGGAACTTCAAAGACAAATTGAAGGGTTGTTGGAGAAGGGTCAAGTTAGGGAGAGCATGAGCCCTTGTGCGGTGCCGGTTCTTTTGGTGCCCAAAAAGGATGGATCGTGGCGGATGTGCACGGATTGCCGAGCCATCAGCAACATAACGGTGGATGAAGAGAAAGTGCGAGCGATTCAATAATGGAAGAGCCCTACAACTGCGGGAGAAGTGCGAAGTTTCCACGGCCTCGCTAGTTTTTATAGGAGGTCTGTGAAGGATTTCAGCTCCATTGCAGCCCCGTTGACCGAAGTCATCAAGAAACATGTGGGATTCAAGTGGGGGGAAGCTCAAGAGAAGGCATTTTTGACTTTGAAGGAGCGGTTGACCAATGCACCTTTATTGGTCCTTCCATGTTTTGACAAAACCTTTGAGATAGAGTGTGATGCGTCGGGGATCGGGATTGGAGCTGTGCTCATGCAAGAAGGGCGTCCGTTAGCCTATTTTAGTGAAAAGTTTAGCGGAGCCACATTGAACTACCCCACCTACGAAAAGGAATTCTATGCATTGGTTCGGGCATTGGAAACGTGGCAGCACTATTTGTGGCCCAAGGAGTTCGTCATTCGCACGGACCATGAATCTTTGAAGCACTTGAAGAGTCAACAAAAGTTGAACCGTCGACATGCTCGTTGGGTTGAGTTCATTGAAACATTTCCCTATGTCATCCGGTACAAACAAGGTAAGGAGAATGTGGTAGCCGATGCCCTTTCTCGGAGGTATGTGTTGCTTTCCAATTTAGATGCAAGAATTTTAGGATTCGAGCACATTAAGCAATTATACCATGATGATGCTGATTTTGGTAAGGATTATGTGGGTTGTGAAAAGATTGCATGTGGGAAATTTTATCGAGTAGATGATTTTCTATTTCGTGAGAGCAAACTCTGCATACCCGCTTGTTCCATGAGAGAATTGCTTGTGAGGGAAGCCCATGGTGGGGGCTTGATGGGACACTTTGGTGTGGCCAAGACCTTATCGGTCTTACAAGAACACTTCTTTTGGCCACACATGAGGAGAGACGTTGAGATGGTTTGTGCTAAGTGCCTAACTTGCTTGAAGGCTAAGTCTAAGGTCCACCCACATGGACTTTACATGCCTTTGCCTATCCCTAGTCACCCGTGGACGGATATATCTATGGACTTTGTCTTAGGATTGCCAAGGACTAAGTTTGGTAGAGACTCCATTATTGTTGTTGTCGATAGGTTTTCAAAAATGGCACATTTTATCCCTTGTCACAAGACCGACGATGCTTCCCATGTCGCGAATTTGTTCTTTCGCGAAATAGTTAGGCTTCACGGAATGCCTAGAACTATAGTGTCGGATAGGGATGTTAAGTTTTTGAGCTACTTTTGGAAGACCTTGTGGGGTAAATTGGGCACAAAACTTTTGTTTTCCACCACTTGTCACCCACAAACGGATGGACAAACGGAGGTAGTCAATAGAACTCTTTCAACACTTTTGAGGTCCATACTGTCCAAAAACATTAAGACTTGGGAGGAGTGTTTACCACACATTGAATTTGCTTATAATCGTAGTTTACATTCAGCAACTCAATTTTCTCCGTTTGAATTGGTTTATGGTTTTAATCCTCTAACGCCTTTGGATTTATATCCGTTACCTGTTTCTGAGTTTGTTAATGTAGATGGCGAAAGGAAGGCTGAATTTGTGAAGAAATTACATGAGAAGGCCAGGCTCAATGTTGAGCGAAGGACCGAGCAATATGTGCGACAAGCCAACAAAGGTCGCAAACATGTCACCTTTGAACCGGGGATTGGGTATGGTGCACATTGCCAAAGGAAATCAAAATTGATGCGAGGAGATAATCCTTGCATACAAATTGGACCTTCCCAGTGAGTATAAAGTCAATGCTACTTTCAATGTTGCTGATCTAAGTCCTTATGATGTAGGTGACGATTTGAGGACAAATCGCTTCCAAGAGAGAGGGGATGATGAGGCCCAAGTCACCAAGGAGCCCAATGAAGAGGTCCAAGTCACCCGGGAATCAAATGAAGAGGCCCAAATCATCAAGGATCCACCAACAATGCATGGACCAATAACAAGGGCTCGGGCTAAGAAAATTCAAAATGAAGTCCTCAAATTATCCCGTGAGACATTTGACGTAGAAGCCCAAATTATGGCACGCAACGGAGGAGTCAAAGCGGGTCAAGGAAAATGGGTGAACACCTTAACACTTGCGGATGAAGGAGGGCACAATGAGCTGAATTTGGGCGCCCCAAACAAGTCTTATGGCAGCAAGGAAGGAAAGATCTAGAAGGCTGATGACTCACCATGTTTCTCTAGCTAAATGCCACCCTAGTGTAGGACAAACAAAGGGAATATTCCCCATTTATGCTGCCTAGTCATAGGATCTTATCCTTTTATTAGATAGGTTGTTAGATCTTATCCTTAGTTGGTTAAATCTTATCTTTATTTGTAGCCAATGGAAGCCTAGAATTCCTAGGTATATATGGCTGTCATTCTTATCTTTGTAATCAGATTTTTATGAATGAAAAAGTTAGCTTCCTTCCCAACCTTGAGTATTCAAGACTATTGAGCGATCGGGGGTTACCCGAGTACTCACGAACCTATCAATCGACCCTCCATATCGATTGTGTCGTTCTTCACTATCCTTTGATTGCCGGTTTCGTCATACGAAGGTTAAGGGCTGATTACCCGTTGATTGTCGTGTGCGTGAACCCGAGGTCGAGGTTCCACTTCCATCCATTTGCTGCCAGCTCGTTTTTCACTTTGATTGCTGCATTTTTATGAGTTTTTCCCAAGAAGGCTCATATCATTTAGTCCCTCAATATATAAGACATTATGTATGAAAGTATTTTACTTTTGTTTTTAAAGGTGTCACTTTACATCTTTGAAGACAAAATAACACATTTAAACATAAAAATGACATTTCTAAAAAAAAAAAGTGATAATTTTCATTAAAAATGTAAAGGGACACTTTTAAAGAATAAAAGTGACAAGTTTAAAGGTAAAAATGACACATTTAAAGGAAGAGTGACACACTTTTATACATAATGAAATTGAAAGTAAAAGTGATACATTTAAAACAAAAGTAACACATTTTCATGTATAATGACTTACACATTGAAGGACTAAAAGTGACACATTTAAAAATAAAAATGATACATTTAAAGCAAAAGTGATGCATTTAAAGATGAAAAAGATATTTTCATACATAATGACGTATACATTAAGAAACTAATAGTGAAAAATATATAAGAGCAAGTCACACATTCAAAACCAAAGTGGCACGATTTTCATTCATAAAATCATAGAAATGATGTTGTAATTTTTGAAAGTCGAGGAATGATGCTATAATTTCTACTCCATCTGTTCTTAAATTATCATCCTAGTTGACTCGGTACACAGATTAAAAAAAATAATTGACTTGATTATTTATATTGTTTTAATGTGTAATTTACTTTAAAATCTATGTGTATGTGACTCATAATTAAAGTATGGTGAAAAGTAAGGATACAATTGCAAAAATGATGTTTTAAAAAGATAAGTTTTAATAATTATTTTGAAACGGACGAAAAAAAAGACGGTAATTTAGGAACGCAGTGAATAATTTTTGGCAAAGACTTGTGTAGGACGATTTTACGGATCCTAAATCTGTAAGACAGAGATCCATTTAGAAATTAACGGGTCATAATAAATAAATAATATGTTACAAAAAATAACAAAGATGGATTAGCTGAGATGGTTCCTAGTGAAACACCTTAGGTTTCAAAATTAGTGTGTTGGTCTTCGGTTCAAATCCCCTTTGCTGTATTTTTAACTTTTATTGGTGAGATGTATTATTTTGCTTCGGTGTCTTTGCACTTTCAAGGTTTGCCGTCAAAATTCTTATGTTTTCTATGTCTTATAGTTTAATTCTTTTGTCAGCTCTGTTAGCATAAATTACCTTGAGATTCAGTTTAACGAAATGATAAATGATACATTTAAAGCCAAACGTAACACATTGAAAACACAAAAGTGGCACATTTTAAGGTTAAAAGTGACACTATAAAGAAATTTATTATAATTCTCATTAAAATATAAAGTGACACTGTTAATGCTAAAAAGTGATACTCTTAATACTAAAAAGTGACACTCTTAATACTAAACAGTGACATTTTTAATACTAAAAAGTGAGATATTTAATACTAAAAAGTGATATTTTTAATACTAAAAAGTGACATTCTTAATACAATAAAGTGACACATTTAATACTAAAAAGTGACACTTTAAAACTAACCTTGATTGCCAAAAGTGACACATTTAATACTAAAACGTAATATTTTCAATGCTAAAAAGTGATACTTTTCAGGTCAATAACGACGATTTTTATTTATAAGACAAAATGATACTTGTACGGTCAAAAGTAACATATTTAATGCTAAAAAGTGACACTTTTAATGTTATAAAGTAGCACTTTAATGTCAAACGTAATGATAAATATTTACTTTTCAAAGTGAAACTAACACATTTAAGACTAAAAGTGTATATTTAAACCAAAAGTAATCTTTTAGGAAAAAATTATAATTTTCATTAAATGAAAAGTGACACTCTTAAAGTCAAAAGTGACATATTTTCTACTATAAAGTGATACTGTTAATCGTAAAAAGTGATACTCTGCATATATAAATATGAGGGGTGACGTTGTAATTTCTAAAAACTAAAAGGTTATATTGAGATTTTTAAACTTTTTATCATATTTAACTTGAATAGATCCATCTTACAGAAAATCGTCTAAATCCACCTTAAAAAAATTTAAGTCATTTAATTTGACACAGATAAGGATGTATACTCATTTTCGGATCGCCTCATTGTATTCTTATTAAACACATTGTCGGCCTTTTCATGTCGGTTCTCAAAGCAAACCGTCGTCACCGACAAAGTCATACGTAGGATAACCGACCCAACACCATTGTCACATTTTGTATGTGAATTCACTCAAATCAAGTACACGGTCTCTTGTTGACTTAGAACATGTCAACGCCCATACTCTTTTGACATCGTCGAATTAATATAATTCGTCTAAAAAAAAAAAGTAGTTTTCTTTGACTTTTTTATTTAAAAAAGAAAAGAGAAGATAAAGAAAGGCCTTTTATTGAAAGAAACTAGATTCTGTGTCATGTCTATGGTACGGCGTAAGTATGAGACGATGTCAGTATACGACAGTGTTAGTATTCAAATAAATCAATATAATAAATAATATATATTGTGTGCATATATATATATATATATATATATATATATATATATATAACTAGAATATAA
Source organism: Codonopsis lanceolata (assembly GCA_013146195.2). Lineage (NCBI taxonomy): Eukaryota > Viridiplantae > Streptophyta > Magnoliopsida > Asterales > Campanulaceae > Codonopsis > Codonopsis lanceolata. The sequence goes on along the minus strand of CM028377.1, from coordinate 115,374,334 downwards.
CTATTTCATCAAATAGATTTAATATCCCATTTTACATGAAGGAAAAAAAAAAGAAAGAAGGAGTACAAATTTTAAAAAGAGAACAAAAAAAAAAAAAAAAAAAACTAAGCCTGAGACGTCCCATCTCCCCCACATGTTTAACCTACTTCCATCAATATATCACATTATCACCACTCATTCTCCCTTCTTAAACAAATAAAAAAAATGAAAGAAAAAAGAAGAAAAAAGAAGGAGAACAAAGAGGAGTACAAAGTTTAAAAACATAACTAAAAAAAAACAACTAAGTCTGAAAATGATGGAAGAAAGCTGATTGAAATAAAAACGTAGGAAGAAAAACGTGAATATGAAACGGTTAAATTATGTTAAGATAAAAACAGTTTATATGAGATTTAAGATGAAAAACGTGAATAGGAAACGGTTAGATTAGGTTGAGATAAAAAAAGTTTAGATGAGATTTAATCCTGGCCGGTGATTGTCTTTGGTAATATTAAATCCTAGCCGGTAAATAGTTTTTCCCAAAGAGTTAATCCAAAACGGTTTAGATGAGATTTAAGAAGAAAAACGTGAATAAAAAACAGTTAGATTAGGTTGAGATAAAAACAGTTTATATGAGATTTAATCCTGGCCGGTGATTGTGTTTGGTAAAATTAAATCTTGGTCGATAAATAGCTTTTTCCAAAGATTTAATCCTGACCGGTAAATAGTGTCTGATCTGCTTTATATATATATATATATATATATAGCTAGAATATAACTATTTCATCAAATAGATTTAATAGCCCATTTTACATGAAGGAAAAAAGAAGAAAGAAGGAGTACAAAGTTTAAAAAGAGAAAAAAAAATCTAAGCCTGAAACGTCTCATCTTCCCCACATGTTTAACCTACTCCCATCAATATATCACATTATCACTACTCATTCTCCCTCCTTAAACAAATAAAAAAAATGAAAGAAAAAAGAAGGAGAACAAAGAGGAGTACAAAGTTTAAAAACATAACTAAAAAAAAAAAAAACCTGAAAAGGATGGAAGAAAGCTGATTGAAATAAAAACGTATGAAGAAAAACGTGAATACGAAACAGTTAGATTATGTTAAGATAAAAACAGTTTAGATGAGATTTAAGAAGAAAAACGTGAATAGGAAACGGTTAGATTAGGTTGAGATAAAAACAGTTTAGAAAAGATTTAATCCTGGCCGGTAAATAGCTTTTCCCAAAGAGTTAATCCAAAACAGTTTAGATGAGATTTAGGAAGAAAAACATGAATAAGAAACTGTTAGATTAGGTTGAGATAAAAACAGTTTATATGAGATTTAATCCTGGCCGGTGATTGTCTTTGGTAAAATTAAATCTTGGCCGGTAAATAGCTTTTCCCAAAGATTTAATTCTGACCGGTGATTGTCTTTGGTAAAATCAAATCCTGGCTGGTAAATAGCATCTGATCTGTTTTATATAATAGATAATAAATCAAATTAGCGTCTTTTTTATAATTTCCATTTTAGGAAACACTTTTTGTTCTTTTATCTTTACTTTTTTTCTTAATTTAATTATGGTTAAATGCATAAAGACTTTACAAAAAATTAAATATTACTCCCTCCGTCCCTAAATTATCGTTCTCATTTCCTTTTTCGTCCGTCCCAAAATAATTGTCCACTTTGAAACTTACCTTTTTAGAACATCACTTTTACCACTTTACCCTTACTTTTTCACTCTACTTTAATTATGGGCCACATATACATGGGCATTAAAGGAAACTACACATTAAACCAATATAAATAATCAAGTCAATTACTTTTTCTTAAACTGTGCGCCGGGTCAAACAGGACGATTATTTAGGGACGGAGGGAGTATAAATCAATCTATGTCAGTATTCTAAAACTCCCCGCCTAGCTCCGCCTAGGCCCCACCTAGGCGCTAGGCCCCTCTCTACCGCCGCGACTTTCTTAGTCGCCGCCTAATCGACCAAATCGGCATCTACGTCAAACCTCGCCGACCTTAATTTATTTTTGTAGTTTTGATTTTGTGGCATATGGTGACCGGAGAAGGAAGGGGTGCGAACTGGAGAAGGAAGGGAGAGTGGTAATGGTGAGGCAGAGAGGGAGGTAATGGGGGGGGGGGCGAACTAGAGTAAGATCTTTTTTGTTTTTAGTTCTAAACTTGGCTGGTTTATTGCATTGGAGTTGTTGAGAATTGAGATTAATGGTAGGTTTGTATATTTTTGTTCATTTTACAAATATAGACTAGTGTTTGATAAAATGACAAACATAAAAAAAAAAAAGTATTCAATGTGTTTGATCTTTGATGTAAATTATCAAAAAAATGGTATTTATGCCTTAATTCTAGGCTCCGATTATACCCCGAATAGTCCACTAGGCGCTAGGCGCTAGTGTGCCGCCGAGCGGTCGCCTAACGATTTTTAGAACATTGATCTATATTATAAAAGAGCTTAGGGTCTAACTGGCGGTACTAATCGAATTACTGATGGTTCAGATTGATTTATAAGTATGTGAGTTACAAATGAACCTCTTAATTATGAGTTAGATTTGAATTACCCCTCTAAAATTATATATAAAATCTTTAGTTGTGGGTTTTATTTGAATTATCCCGTCAGTTATGAGTTTTGTTTATCCTGACCATTCATTGAACCGACCTCATACCGACACCGTGACTATGGCACAGACACGTATACTATTATATATATAAAATAGAGTTAATTAGTTTTTCTTAATATGTGTTTCAAGTCAATCATGTCAAATACTCCATCCGTTCCTAAATTATTGTTTTCTTTTCTTTTTTCTTCCGTCCCAAAATAATTGTTTTATTTGAAATTTTTCTTTTTAGGACAACATTTTTACCACTTTACCTTTACTTTTCCATCATACTTTAATTATGAGCCACATACACATAGACTTTAAAGTAAACTAAACATCAAACTAAAATTAATAATCTAGTCAAATGAGTTTTCTTAAACTGATTTTCCACATCGATGTGATCGATTCATACCACATGATGCAACCGCCTTGTTTCTACGTGGTCGCTTCACCCTTGTTGACATGGCCATTTCAACTTTCTGAAATGCCAACCCAAAGAAATGCGTTCACTTGACATCGTTGCTTCTGGATTTTTTTCTCAAACCCACGCGCTCACCTTGTCCAAGAGATGTGAATGCTTTGCCATATGCAATCACTTCCCTATACATAGTACACGATCTCTTTAATGTGATAACTCAAAAAGTTTATACCACTGATCACCCTCTTCGTTCTGCTTCGAAGGACTTGACATATAACTTGGTGAATCGATTTATACCATTTTCAACAGTTAATGATAGTTTTTGGCTAATGGCATGAAGATATAAACCAAAAGTCACATGGAGGCTTGTGGTTTTGAGCAAATTGCGGGCTGGTCCTCTTTTTCAACAATTTAATCATTACAGTACATCTTATTTATTTTCAATCAAAAAATGTTATTTTTAGGAGTGAAATGACTATTTTAGCCTTAATGAATGCATAACAATAAGTAGCCGCGTGAACCGCGGTTCAAAGGTCACTTTTTATATGAAATTTTTATTTTTGATTAATGATTTATGAATCGTGATTTCAAAAGGTTGTTAAAGTGCAAAATATTAATTAATTTTCAATATATTACGTTATAAAGTGCAAATATATGGCGGTGCAACAATTTTAAGAAAAAAATCGTGATGCGAGAAACAATATAACTTTCTTTATTTTTGATTCCAACATGTGAACCGCGATATATAAAAAATGAAATCGTCGTGTAAGAATATTTTGGCTCTTGATATTTAAGCAACATGTAAATATGTTGTACTTTTTCAATTTAGTGCTCTTGAACCGCGATATATAAAAAAAGAATCGCGGTACAAAACTATGCTGTCTTTTAATTATGTGAATCGTTGTACAAAACTATGCTAGCTTTTGAATTTGTGAGTCGCGGTGCAAAAATTTCTGAATTGTGGTTTGAAAATGTTGTTAAAGTGTAAAAAAATTAATTAATATATATTCAATAAATTATGGTATAAACTGTAAATATATCACGGTGCAATAATTTTAAGAGAAGAATCGCGGTACAAAACTATACGGGCTTTTAATTTTGTGAATCACGGTGCAAAACTATGCTAGCTTTTGAATTTGTGAATCACGGTGCAAATATTTCTGAATCGCGGTTTGAAAAGGTTGTCAAAGTGCAAAAAAAGTAATTAATTTTCAATAAATTACAAAACAAAGTACAAATATATCGTTGTGCAACAATTTTAAGAAAATAATCACGGTGCAAAACTATGTTAGCTTTTGAATTTGTGAGTTGCGGTACAAAACTTTGTTGACTTTTGAATTTGTGAACTGCGGTGCAAACTAATAATAATAAAAACTGAATACTTCATCCATCACAATATTTTGCACTGCGATATATAAACTTATCTTAATGTGTCTCTTGCTTATTAAGGGTATCACAGTCTTTTTACGTTTAAAAATGATTTTTTTTCGATTGAAAATAAAATAAAATTACTTTAAAAATTATTCTTAAATAAGATGATGTATCATTTGGAAGCTATTTTTTCAAATATTTTGAGCTTAATGGTCTAAAAGTAAACTCGAGACCTACTATTGAATTTAGAAGAGCCCCCACGGCCCACCCACGGAATTCTACTCCTATCTTTTTTCTTCGATATCTTAGTACTCATTAATTTGTCAAATCCACAAAAAGAATATCTAATTAATTTATTAAAATAAAACACAACTTGCATAGATTCCCTGGTGCAGTGGCTTAGACCGACTTCATCCATGGCGGCTCTTATTTTATTAATTATCCCACTTATTGACCCTTTGACCTTCTCACCTTATCCATCCTCACAAACCCACCTATATAACGGTCAGTTGAAGAAGGCTCAATATAGTGTTGTCAAAACTCAATAGAGTAATATACTTTTCCCTTTATAAATTTTCTTCTGTTTGGTTATGAGTTATGACCTCAGAAATTGAATATACGAGTAATTGAAGAAGGTTTTTTACTTTTTTTTTCAAACCTACGACTTCAAAAATCGAACTTGTTTCCAAGTTGGGTAAGTTGATAAACATTATATGTGTGAGTTCAAGGTGGCGAATCGGAATAGAAAAATCGTGGACGACGGCACCGGGAGCAGCCATGAAAGGAGATTGGGTGACGATGATGAGGGGTTGGAGAGGGTGTTGGGGCCGTTGTTTTTGGGACATAGTAGAGAGGATGAGATTTCCGCCATGGTTTCGGCACTAACCCATGTGGTCGTCGGTGATCTCGATGAAGATGATATCGACGGAGGTGGTGGTGACCGAGGCGGTGGTGGAAAGAAGAGAGGGCGTCAAGAGGTGGCAGAGGAAGGTGGCGAAAAGGTTTACGAATCGGTTACATTGGTTTGTAGTAGAGCTAGAGCATACGGTCACTTTCCTCTTGCAGGTTGGTTCCCTCTCTCTTCCTTCAATTCCATGCCAAAAATGTACTTTCTAATATTTGTTGTTTTCAATCCAAAATAAGTGAGGTTTAAAAAAATTGATCTTAAATTAGTGTACTGTGTAGTTTAGGTTTTCAATGCTTAAAAAATCATTCTAAAAAATGAAAAAAGAACACTTATTTTAAAAAGTCTGGAAAAGTAGGGGTGAGCAGATGCGTCAATACTCATCAAGCCCGTTAGAGCTGATACGTGAAAAGGATCGCTCGAGTTTGGCTAGCGAAAGCTTGAGTACGGTCGAGCTTGATCGAGTGTCCGTTCAAGTTGAGCTCGATCAACTCGAACGTCGAATGCCAAACACCGGTCATTATAATCGTGATAGTGAATAACAGGGTTTGCATTGTAATTTGTCCAGTTCCAGAAGGACCAAATTTGGGGGATAACAGTATAAGAGTGGCAACACAAACTCCATACACATACGCACCATCAATCAACAACAACAACAACAACAACAATGAGACTAGGAGAAAATACAGAGGAGTGAGACAGAGACCGTGGGGAAAATGGGCTGCTGAAATCAGAGATCCGTTCAAAGCTACTCGGGTTTGGTTAGGCACATTTGAGACGGCCGAGGCTGCAGCTCAGGCCTACGACGAAGCAGCTCTTAAGTTTCGAGGCAACAAAGCCAAACTCAACTTCCCTGAAAACGTTCGCCTCCGTGAACAAGATAAGATTTCCACTTTGCCATTGCCCGATCCGTACAAAACTACGTCTCGGGTTTGGTTAGGCAGATTGGAGACAGCCGAGGGTGCCATTGATCAGGCCTACGACGAAGCAGCCAAACTCAACTTCCCTGAAAACGTTCTTCTCAGTGGACAAGATAAGATTTCAACCTTGCCACTGCCCGAGCCAATTATTGTTCAAAACGAAGATCCTCATTACATGCATTCGCAAAACTATTACCCTCAGTTTTTCCAAGGATCACCCACAAGTTCTCACAATGAAGATCCTTACTACATGCATTCGCAATCGCAAAACTATAACCATGATCACTTTTTCCAAAGAGGGCCAGTAAGTTCTTCATTTGACCAAATGTGGCAGCCATCTTCAATGACTTCATGTAGTTACCAATCTTCAACCTCTTCTTCGGCTCAACACCCTATTTCACCGTCGTCTTCTTCACCGCCCTCACTTTTTTCGGTTCAAACATCAGCAGGTACTAGCTCAGCCGCCATTTACGGTGCCCGAGAGGATTTTACGGTTACGCCATGGTCAGATTTTAGCCATGACCAACCATCTACTTTGAGATAATTAGATATAGTTCCAGCATTTATCTTAATGTTGGGCTGAAAAAAAAACAAGTTTATTATTAAGTACGCTTTCACTAGTCTAGTCTTCACAGCAAGGAATATTTTTTTTTCAATTTATTTGAAGGTAAAAACTAGGATAAGATGTTATTACAGATATTTTTTGTTAGATAGATAATATATATCTATTCACTGTGTTTTAGTGGGTTAATCTGTAAAAAAGTAGGGATTCGTCTAACAAATTAAGATTTTTAGGACAATCTTACGTAAAACATGCTCTTATTTCCAATTAAAGCATTTTAGGAACATAAACCCCAAACATCATTACTATTCTGCCCTTGGCCCTTTCTAAAAACAAAATTCGTCAACTCATGTAATACTCCCTCCGTCTTCAAAATATTGTATATTTTGATCTTATACACCGTTTAAGAAAAAGTAGTTGATTGTATTATAAATATTGGTGAAATGTGCGATTTCTTTTAATGCCCTTGAATATATGTGGTCATAATTAAAGTATGTAGAAGAAGTAAGGGTAAAATAAGAAAAAATGTTTTCTTAAAATATAAATTTTTGAAAAAGGATAATTATTTAAGAACAAACTGAAAAAGAAAGGTGGACGGTAATTTGAAATTGGTGAGAGAAATATGTTATGGTCTTAATTACAAGTTTACAACGATGATATTTATGAATAGACATGGTAATTATAACTCATTACCAATTAACACACTAAACCCCTTAATATTTTTGGGTTGAAGCAGGTAACCTGTTTCAACCTAATAATATTAACGAGTTGGATCGGGTCGGGTTAAAGCGGATTGATTCCATTACCCATTTTCACCCGTAACTTTTTATGCTGTGAATTTATCTTTTTTAGAGGGAAAGTTGGGTTGAGACGGGGCGATCCATTTCAACCCGGTACCCGCTTCAACCCGACTCGTACCGACTCAAACACTCAATTCAACCCGTTTGACATTTAGGTTCTAACGGGTTTCGACTCGTTTCAACACATTACTCATTCCAACCCAACCCAAGTCACCCAATAAGTCTAATCATGTTGATTTGAAAATAAATGAATCGAAAATGAAACTGTTGTGATTTTTTTAAAGGCAAAACACACAAATGGCCCACCCAACTTTAGCCCTTTTTGCAATTCAGCCACCAAAAGTTTGAAATATCTAATTTAGCCACCCAAATTTTGTTCTGTTGCAAGCGAACCCATTTTCTAACGCCCATTAGACTAGGACGTTAACTTAATGTAATTTCTCTATTTTGCCCCTATAAAAGGGGTCCAATTGTAACCCAACAATGCTTAAGGGTTACACGTCTAGGGTCAACAATGTTTATTGTTGATCTTCATCTTCTTTAGGAAGAAAACCCAACAACCCAGTTTATTATGAAACCCCAAAAATTAGACCCATCTTAATCTGGTCAAGTCAATGGAATGAATTTGACTGGAATTGAGAAGGAAAAAGAGATGGAGACCTCCATTTTTTAAAGCAACTTCACACCTCCATTTTTTGAAGCAATTACCCAGCTATATTAGGACGTTTTTTTAAGCAACCTCATACCTCGATTTTCTCTTTCTCCTTCTCCACAACAATGGCGCCCTCTTCGCCACCTCTTCGCCTACGTTTGCTCTTTCTCCCCACACTCACTTTCTCCTCCTCCCTCCTCCAGTTCTGTTCCACTGTCGATGACGACGACACAACCCCTGTCCGCGAGCTCAACTTTTCAAAACGTCGATGATTCTTTCTCATCTCCCAAATCACTCTCCCTCAAATATATGTCACAGATCCGACTGGCTTCTTCCACTACCAGTCTGGCAAGCTCTGTCTCCGGCCAAGCGGCACCAACCCTAGCCCTCTCCTCACCCAGATCTAGCCGAGATTTACCCAACACAACAAATCAAGTTTTTCGGGTTGAGATGGGTGCATAGCCCATTCCAATTCACGAGTTTGCTCGGGTCGAACCTGAAAACCTATTTCGACCTAACAAAAGTGGGGGGAAAGAATTACGCGAAGGCTTGTTACAGTCAAGACGAGATAAAAAACTGTGCCATCAAACCATTGCCGTTGGCGCCAACATCAAGATTTCATCTTCACTACGGGGTTGAGAAAGAGATGGGATTGTTCAATTCTCATCCAAAGAAGACTATTTTGGAGGATTTTTTTTGATGAGGCAAAAGGAGTTCCGCCTTGGGCATTGATTTGAGTAGCAGATGAAGTCACTAAAACTCTAATTTTGAAATGAAATATGTCTGTATATCTGTATTTGTATGTATAGTAATAGATTCGGAGGTGACAGATCTAGATCTAGGAGTAGATCTGGAGGTTGTCGTTGCTAGAGAAGAAATCATGACACAAGTTAACTGAAGAAAGCCGAAAATGGGGGCCATGACATTGATGGAGGAGGTGGTGAGATGATGACGTTGGGGGAAGGTTATGGTGGAGGTGGGTCCGGAGACATGGAGGCGAGTTACAAGGAAATTTAAAGTAAGGTCTCTGTTTTTGGATGAGAAGGTGAGGATGACGGTGTCTTGGAGAGGAATGTGGAAAAGGATGTCCGCCAGGAAGATAAAGATCAACAATTATTGGCCCAGACATGTTGACCCAAATAACCTCAAAGTTCTATTATTTACAGTTTGACCCCTTTTTAATTATAATTGTTCTTTCTCTTTGTTTGTGTTTTCAGTTAGACCCCTTTAGATTTCTAGTAGGCAAAAAATTGTATTTACAGGGGTAAAATAGATATTTGATATGACTTAACAGCTAAATCTAACGGCCATCCAAAAAATGGGCTCGCTTGCAACTAGACTAAAGTTGTGTGGCCAAAATAGATATTTCAAACTTTCGATGGCCGAATTGCAAAAAGAGGGAAAGTTTTTGTGGCCCATTTGTGTGTTTTGCCTTTTTTAAAAGAAAAAAGTGAAGAACCATCGTAGGAAGCCGAACTTGTCCATATGCAAAGCCGCCTAGTGCTGACGGCTCTCCAAAAATATTTGCCAAAGTTCTATCTTTTTAAAGAAAAATAGTAGGGCCGTCGGAAGATGTCGACGCCTTCCATGCAAAGTGGTTCAGGTATAGCGGCTCTACAAAAAAATTGCAAAATAAAAATTCTAAAAAATGGACAAGGCCGTCGGCAGAAGCCGACTTCTGCATACTAAGCTGCCTAAGAGAATCCACAATGGATACCCACTATCAACTCTCTATCACCTTTTTAGATATTTTTACCTCCTCTTGTTCCCACAACGAACACATTCAATCACTCTCTTTCCCTAAAAACTAATAAATAATCACTCTTCTAATTAGGAGATTGATTTACCTTGAATAGTAACACACACTATCTCTCTCTCTCTCTCTCTCTCTCTCTCAAAATATATGGTTTCTAACATTTTTTAATTAATGGTTCACCATATTGAAAATGATTTTATTGAAAATTAATTATACCACATTTTATTTCATATTGTTTTTGTTGTTGCAAACAATTGATATATATTTATATATTTTGTTACTACATCATCGTAAAACTTTATTTATCAAATATATAAATCTAAAAAAACATATTTTATTTAAATTTTATAAATTTAAAATGTATATATTTCATTCAAATTGTGGTGGGAAAATAGAAATAAAAAAGATTAAATATATTGGTAGTTGGGTTTGTTAGTTGATATTTGAGAGATTATAAGTTTTCAAAGAGATATATAGAGATTATTGGAGTAAATTCTTTTTTAGAGTGTTGAAAAAGTGTAGTTGAAACAGAAAATGAGGTGTTTGACAAGTTGTTTAGAGATCCACCATTTGGATGCTCTAATGTTGGCAGCTCTCGAAAAAATTGTAATCTTTTTCCCTCTCCGGTAAGGAATTCGAAGAGTGATAGAAAAACATCTTTAGATGAGTGTTTTTGGGAAACATTATAGTAATAATAATAATAATAATAATAATAATAATAATAGTAATAATAATAATAATAACAACAACAACAACAACAACAACAATCATGATTTTTCCACCTAAATGCTTTCCATAAATGAAAACACAAATATGCATTGGAAGTTGAAACACTTTGTTTTATTACATTTTTCTTAGTTTTTATACTAAACATTTAATTAACAAGATATTGGAAATTGAAACACTTTGTTTTGTTACGTTATTTAAATCTAAAAAAACACATTTTATTTAAATTTTATAAATTTAAAATGTATATATTTCATTCAAATTGTGGTGGGAAAATAGAAATAAAAAAGATTAAATATATTGGTAGTTGGGGTTGTTAGTTGATATTTGAGAGATTATAAGTTTTTAAAGAGATATATAGAGAGTTCTTATTGGAGTAAATTCTTTTTTAGAGTGTTGAAAAAGTGTAGTTGAAACAGAAAATAAGGTGTTTGAAGAGTTGTTTAGAGATCCACCATTAGGATGCTCTAAGGCTGGCAGCTCTCGAAAAAATTGTAATATTTTTCCCTCTCTAGTAAGGAATTCGAAGAGTGCAGTGATAGAAAAATTCTTTAGATGAGTGTTTTTGGGAAACATTATAGTAATAATAATAATAATAATAATAATAATAATAATAATAATAATAATAATAATAATAATAATAATAATAATAATAATAATAATAATAATAATAATAATAATAATAATAATAATAATAATAATAATAATAATAATAATAATAATAATATATAATAACAATCATGATTTTCCCACCTAAATGCTTTCCATAAATGAAAACACAAATATGCATTGGAAGTTGAAACACTTTGTTTTATTACATTTTTCTTGGTTTTTATACTAAACATTTAATTAACAAGATATTGGAAATTGAAACACTTTGTTTTGTTACGTTATATATATATATATATATATATATATATATATATATATATATATATATATATATATATATATATATATATATATAGAAAGATATACATAATGACAAATGTAATTTGTTTATCTCAAGATTGCTAGATAACCATTGTAGCTCCTTATAAAATAAGGATTATATTTACATATGAACACATATACATGTATTGATAAGTAAATAAAAAAACATAAGAAATTAAATACCATCAATCTAAGAGGGAATGTCTTTTCTCTTTTTTCCAATATGCAAGGAAAACAAGAATAATAATCTAAAAACTCATTATACTATAAGATCTTTCTATACTGATATTAGTTTACTTGTGAGTTTTATCAAAACAAATTCTATTCATTTGAGCTAAAGAATAAGTATATAGTGAAATATAAGTTGATGAACAACTATGGACCCTTAATGTCAACCATGTCTAATTTAATACTCAACAAACATTTCTTACTCAATCATAAATCTGTTACCTCCTTGAATATAAATGCTCTGTGACCACTTTTGTTGCCTATAACCAAGTAAGTTAATCGGAAAAAGTAGTAGTATCAGTTATGATATACTGGATGAGTTGACTTTTAAAGATCAACATGGTCCTAGTGAGAGGTGACAACATCATCATTACCGGATTTCATTTTCGTTCATTGACATTGTAGAAAAGCGAAGATGAATATGAGCAAGTAAATTGTAGTCTAATTGCTCTAAGAACATGTAAAATGATTCTAGAAGGGTGTGATTATGTATATGTGAGAATAGCCAAGTATATCTGATGCGTATAGCCTCGCTTGAAACAACAAATCTGTCCAAGCTAATTAGGATAGCCCCTGGCCGAACAAACACTCCCTAAAACAGCCCCAAAAACCCTCTAAAACCCTCAACAACCCGAATTGTTTTTTAAACAACTTCCCTTACAATATTAATCCCGCAACCCTAGCTCTTTTCAGTGAATTAAAAAACAATTTATGAACTACCCAAAACCACGATTTAAAACCCCCACAAACATTACCCGAATTTAAGAAAGATCGCTTACAACTTCAGCCCAAAACTATATATACTTTGTGTTGCAAATCACAACAGCCTATAAACTGCCCCAAAACAATGAACAACAACTCCCGTACCCGAATCACTCACCTAGGCCGAATTCACCAAGGACTTGCAAAACAGTCCCACGCCCTTTTAGGAGATAAGCTGCCACGAAAATAAAATAAATAAAAAGATAGAAACGGGCTCACCGGCTAGGCTTCACTCACCCAACGTAAAGAATCCCGGCGATCAATTCTCTCTTGGCTTCACTCACCTTAAGAAGAATAAATCGGTTTGAAAAGAACAACCTTGTTCTTGAAAGAATCACTTCTTTTCTTAAAAATCCAAATCTGCTTTATTAATGAAATTAAAGTGCCTTATAAAAGCTTACAAAGTATCCTAATTCTAATAAGAAAAGAACTCCTAAACTTGGAGGAAAAGAAATCCTAAACTAGTTACAACATAAAAGACTCCCTAACCACTTAAAATAATAAAAAGGAAACTAAACAATCTAGGAAATAAAATAACCAACAACTACTTAGTAGATTTTGTTTCCTAAAATTAACCAATCCTTGTGTCATAAGGCTTATGGTGGCCGGCCTGCTTTCCAAACAACTAGTCCACTCTTTCTGTTGGTAATTGGGCTTGCGGCCCGATTATTTAGTCCCGCCCACATGGAAATAATATTTATATTATTAATTGGTTAATTAGTTTCCTAATCCAATTGGGTTTAGGATTACTTAACCTACAAGAAATAGGTTTCTTGTAATAATATAAATATGGCAACAAAAGGGATAAAACCCTAATTCACCATATTAAAGAATACGTCTTCTATGCATTGCCGCCCTCTCTCTCCCTAAATTCTATCTCACCAAAATACTCTCTCTAGCCTAACCATCAACAGGCTTGGATTTGCGGTGTGAACCAGTATTGATATCCGTGCTCCGTGATATCAATTCGACGAGAGAGACTTGCAGGTCTGTGGATATTGGCATACGGAGATCGTAGCTCAAGCGTAATTCTTCCGCTGCGTATAAGACTCCAGTTCGCACAAAGGTAATTCATGATTACTGTTATATTAGCGAACTTGTTTGATATATGATATGATATATCCTTCATTGGTATCAGAGCCATATTTCTTGATTGCTCGTATTGTTATGCCATGAATCGCATGCTCTTGTTTTTGGGTTTGTTTAAAAGTTTTACCCGATAACGAAACAAATGGGTTTTATTATTTTATGTGTAAAACTTTGAAATTTTCGAGAAAGATTTATATGTCTGAGTTCCCTACAACGAGGCGAACAACATACTAAATTCTCGTTGAATTCCGTTGGGTATTTTTCAAAATATCGCAAACCCAAGTTTTGTTGAAAACAATTTTTTTCCGAAACTTTGCGTGCTGATTCGACCTGTTTATGTTCTGTAAAATCGTGATTTTATGAACTATACTTGTAGTACTCCGTGAGGGCTTTCCAACGACATATTATATGCTTAATTTGGACTTAAAATGAACGTTTTATGGCCTCGCGAAGTTAGCCCTTCGCAAATCGATTTTTAGGGTTAAAAATTCGACCTAAAACGACCCCCACTCTCGGCCTCGATACACGTGCCTTTTTGTGGCACTTCTTTCGAGGTAAAAAGTACACCATTGGGTAGTACTCAGAGAGACGAGTCCAACGCCACTTTCCGTGAGGTCATCGGACCACCAGAAGGCGGCGCGTGTCCTGCACTCTCCGACGAGGCGCGTGGAGGAGCGACGTGAGGCGCATACTGATCGGCGGTCAACGGTCAACGTGGCCGATGGCGTGTCGCCACGTCACGCCATTGCCACGTCACCAGTGGGACCCACTTCCAAAAATCCTGTGATGGCCATCGCGACGTCATCATGACACGTCGCCACGTGCCGCCACGCCGCCCTAAAGCCCGCCACCGCCCGAATGCGAAGCCCACACGCGCAGGTGGCGCGTGAGGCGGCCGATCCGAGCTCGATCGGCAAGCGGCCGCGCTCGCTTTTGGCCGTCTGAGTCCATGGATGGTCTCTGTTTTGATCAATTCAGCCTTTAAATATTTGTTTTTGATTTTTCAGTGTGTAAAAACCTATTTTTTGATTTTTAAAAATTACAAAAATAATATCCAGGGGCTGTTTTGTCATTCTGTGACTGTTTGGGACAGTTCTGGAATTTTTTAAAATTCTTTGTGAATTTTAAGCTATTTTAAGTCATTTTTAGCATATTTAATTGTCGTTTTGGGCTCTAAAATTGCGATTGGGACTATGCGAGACCTAATAAATTTATTTTCAGTAGTGAAAATATTTTTGTGCATGATATGTACTTGATGGATCTCGTTCTATCACATTTATTTTGTTTAAATTATCAATTTATGAATATTTTCATGTTGTGCATGCTTTGGTTGT
This sequence comes from Codonopsis lanceolata, assembly GCA_013146195.2. Taxonomy (NCBI): domain Eukaryota; kingdom Viridiplantae; phylum Streptophyta; class Magnoliopsida; order Asterales; family Campanulaceae; genus Codonopsis; species Codonopsis lanceolata. The sequence continues at coordinate 115,359,292 of CM028377.1, read as the reverse complement.
GATTACGAGCCTCGCAGATTTTCCCTCCTTACGTGTATGATGTGATTATATTTAGTAATTGATTTTTTAAAACAAAAGTTAATCAAAATATATATATATATATATGCTTATGTCTTATTTTTGCAACAAATTGTAGTGAAATGACTTCTCAGAATGTAATCGCTGACCTTAATAAGGGTGAGAAATTAGATGGCTCAAACTATGGTGTTTGGCAAAGGAAAATCACATACTTGCTAAGCGAGCAAGAGGTTCGGACAACCTTGATATTGTGATGGTAGAACCGAGATGGGTAACTTGACCATCGCCCGATCGCCGAAAATGCAGAATTCCTTGATTGAAAAAGAAAGATCGATGTGCACGCTTTACTATGTTGAGTAGCATGCATAATGATCTGATTGGCGAGTTTGAAGACTGCCTGACTGCTAAACATATGTGGGACCAAATTAAGCGCATTTATGGGAATACTACGCTACAAAGTTAAGGACTTTGACCTATAAGTTTGAAAGCTATAAGATTGACCGAAACGAAACATTCTTGAACAACTTCGTGAGATGTCAGAATGATTTGTGATCTTAAAGCTGCTGTTCTGTCTTATCGATGAGCAACAAGTTCAAGCGGTGATTCGTTCACTCGACTCTTGGAGTGGTTTGAGGCGTATCTTGACTCATCTGACTCCATTCGGACTTTTGCGGATGTATGCCACCATGTTGAGCTTGAGGTGAGTGTCATGAAGCGAATCGCGCGATAAGTCTTTGCGACTCGTGATCTTGCTCTTGTTTCCCTTGAGGGTCGCGCAAGCCACACGCAACGCAAGAAACAAGCTAAAGGCAAGAAGACTCGAATTTGGGCCCTAAAAGTGACAAGATTGCTAAACGCCGTAGAGGCAAAAAGAATATTGCTAAGCAGAAGTGCTACAACTGTGGTGCCTTGGGTCATTTTGCTCGGACTTGTCCTGAGCCCAAGAAGGTATCATTTTATCCTATCTCCATGCAAAGTTTTGTTTCCTCTCATGTTTTATTGGCTGACTCTCTCCCTGTGTGGATTGTAGACTCAGGCTCAACCAAACATGTGACGAGGGATCGAGAAGGATTTGTAGATTATCGAAAAGTTCTGGTACAAGAAGAATTTTCATGGGAAAGCAGGTCTGTTGAAGTCAAAGGAGTTGGCTCATACCAACTTCAATTGCGGAGTGGACGCACATTGACTCTTCATGAAGTTCTTTATGCACCTGGAATTCGACATAATCTACTATCAGTAGTACAATTGCTAGGACATGGATATTCTTTTAATTTTAGTAATGATCACTTGGATATTTGTTTTGGTGATGAGGTTTTGGGACATGGTTCTTTGTCCGATAATTTCTTTAAATTAGATTTGTTGGATTCCCATAATTCTTCTCTTAATTCTTCTTCTTGCATGGTTTATGATGATTCTAATTCTGAGTTATGGCATGCTAGACTTGGACATATAGGAAAAGATAGGATGACTAGATTGGCTAGGGAAGGCCTATTGGGGTCTCTTAGAAATGTCAACCTACCCTTGTGTGAATCTTGTTTGGCAGGAAAAGCTTGCCGAAAGCCTTTTGGTAAGGCAAAAAGAGCCACACACCCATTAGAGTTAGTCCATTCAGACATTTGCGGACCAATGAATGTTAAGGCACGTCATGGAGCTTCCTATTTTCTCACTTTTATCGATGACTATACATGTTATGGTTATGTTTACCTTATTTCTCACCGCGATGAAGCTCTCAAGTGTTTTGAGCGTTTTCTCGCAGAGGTTGAGAATCAAAAGGATAAAAGCTTAAAAACTTTTAGAACCCGTGGCCGTGAATATTTATCGATCAATTTAAAGAATTGTGTGAGAAAAAAGGGAATACGCCGACGCTTGACAATTCCTAGAACTCCGCAACAAAGCGGTGTTGCGAGCGAAGGAATCGAACATTGTTGGAAATGGTTAGGTCGATGATGGCACAGGCCAACCTCCCAATTTCGTTTTGGGGGGATGCGCTAATGACTGCCGCCTACATACTTAACCGAGTGCCTTCTAAGTCAGTTCCCACAACCCCTTATGAACTTTGGAAAGGTGAGAAGCCTAAATTGGGGCATCTTCATCCTTGGGGTTGTGCAGGTTATGTCCATAGTACTTCCAATAAGTTTGGAAAACTAGGCCCTAGAGGAAACAAGTGTGTTTTCATAAGGTATTCAGATACCTCAAAGGGTTATGTTATGTACGGTGGAAAACCTAACGAAGGAATGAGTGAATCGAGTCGCAATGTTGATTTCATTGAGAATGATTTCCCACAGATAGGTGAAGTTAGGAAAGACTTTGAACTTTTTGAGATGGAAGAAGAACACATGACATCTTTTGGCGAAGGTGGGGAATTGCCTCAACCTAATCCTATGGTACAACATGAGGTTGAACCTATGGAAGTCGCCAATGAGAGTCAAGGTGATCTTCATCCGAGTGGGAGTACGGATTCTAGTGGGAGTCCGATACTAGAACGAAGAAGTAAACGTGGAAATATACCTCGTCGTCGATTCGCGATCGAAGAGGAATCTTTCCTAACTACTTCTTTTAATTCTAGTGAGCCTACATCGTTCAAAGAAGCTCTTTCTTTACCTACAAACAGTGAATGGATGACTGCAATGGAAGATGAAATTTCCTCTATGAAAAAGAATCAGGTTTGGGAGTTAGTTGATCTTCCGCAAGGTCGCAAGACTATTGGAAACAAATGGGTTTTCAAAGTCAAGCGAAAGGCAGATGGATCAATTGACAAATATAAGGCACGTCTTGTGGCGAAAGGCTTTACCCAAAGAGAGGGTTTAGACTATGAGGAGACATTCTCCCCTGTGGTGAGATTTTCCTCTGTTCGCCTAATCCTAGCGATAGTAGCACACATGGATCTAGAACTTTATCAGATGGATGTTAAAACTGCATTTCTCAATGGAGAACTAGATGAAGAGATCTATATGACTCAACCAGAGGGTTTTGAAGTCAAGGGACAAGAGCGCAAAGTGTGCCGACTCAAACGTTCCATTTATGGTCTCAAACAATCATCTAGACAGTGGTACATTCGCTTTCACCAAGCGATAACCTCAATTGGCTTTGTGATGATTGAGGAAGACCATTGTGTGTATGTTAAGCGATCCAAGAAAAAGATCTTGATTCTGTCATTATATGTTGATGACATCCTACTAGCTAGAATGACATGGAGATGATAAATGCCACTAAAGAGTGGTATGCGCTTTCGATATGACAGACTTGGGTGAAGCAAGCTATGTGCTTGGAGTAAAAGTCATTAGAGATCGTTCGAAAAGATTTCTTGGTTTGTCTCAAGAGACTTACATTAAGAAAGTTATCGAACGATTTGGCATGACTAACTCAAAACCCGTTGTCACTCCAATGGAAAAGGGATGTGTCCTTAGTACAAACCAATGCCCTAAGAATGAAGAAGAGAAGAAGAGAATGTCTACGACTCCATATGCAAATGCGGTAGGAAGCTTGATGTATGCTATGGTGTGTACTCGGCCTGACCTATGCTTTGCAGTTGGGATGTTGAGTCGATTCCAAAGTAATCATGGACCTCAACACTGGATGGCAGTGAAGAGGGTTCTGCGTTACTTGGTGGGAACCACAAATTTAACCCTGTGTTACCAAGGTGGTGATTTGAGCTTGAAAGGTTTCACTGACGCGGATTGGGCTGGAGATGTAGATGGTTATAAATCTACTTCGGGCTACGCTTTCCTCCTTGGTGGTGGAGCTATCTCTTGGAGTAGCAAGCGACAGACTAGCACCGCCCTATCTACGATGGAGTCAGAGTACATGGCTTGCTCAGCTGCGGTTCAAGAAGCTGTGTGGTTGAGGAGTTTTCTTCAACATCTTGATGTTACGACGCATGTGGATCGTCCTGTAGTCATTGCTTGTGATAGCATGGCAGCTTTAGGTTACACTAAAGATCCCAAGTACCATGGGAAGACGAAACATATTAACATCAAATATCATTTCACTAGAGACATGGTTGCAGAAAAGAAAGTTGTTCTAGAATATATTCCTACTAGAAGCATGTTAGCAGACCCTATGACTAAACCTCTAGCTAGAGAGATCTTTCAGGATCACATGTTGGGTCTAGGGCTTCGTAGGATTTGACTTTTATTCTGAGAACACTTATGTTGACATTTGATTATTATTCATTATCATTTGAATAAATTGCAGTTTCATTTTATTCCTTTTATATGTTAATTGGATATTTTAATATGAAATTGTGTGGCATATATATTTTTATTAAAAGATGTCGTGGATATTGAATTGGCCCTCTCACACGGGTAATTCACCTTGTCGCCAGGTGGGCGAGCAAGTTGAGATAGTAAAAGTCTTTGGTACCTACAAAGGGGGGTACGCAAATGACATTACATTTATCGCCTTGGTATACGGCCAAGATGAGACCTTTTATAAGGTCGACTTTATATCCCAAGGAAAAGTCCGAATGTGAGATCTTAAAGGAGAGTCACTAGAAGAGTGACTGCTTTTAAGTACTCAAGTTAGACGCCAGAAGGGCGGCTAGACTAAGGTTCGTATGACGTTTGAGCATGACATGCCTGCTTCGTGTGGGAGTTCCGTCATAGCATACACTTCATACTGTATGTGACTATAATGCGACTTAAGAAAGTGATTGAATGATCCTCGCTTCATCATCTTTGTGTGAGTTCTAGTGATCAAACCGGATCACAATTATACCCTATGTGACTTAGAACTATATCATGAACTTGGGCGTTGATGATGCTACTTTGGCATGCCGACCAACGGGCTATGCACATCTGATCCTACGAGCATTCTTTGGGAAAGTAGTCAGCCAAGAGTGATTAATATGAGTGTCTAAGGAAGATAGTATGATATGCATCTTTATTTTTGTGTTTCAATGCCATGGCGATCATATTGAACATACGGTTCAAAAGGTTGATCTTGATACACAAACATATTGAGTTTTAAGCACCGCTCTTGAGGGATTGAGGATGCTTAAATTGATGTATATATACGATCTGGGGTATAGACGAGTTTTGTTTTCTAACGAGGACGTTCTATGCTGGTCAGATGGTGATTTGGTATAGCGATCCACCCTTTATCTTTCTCGTCATGTCGCACGCTTCACTTCCAGTATGAAGAGGCAGTGTTTAACGGGTTTTGATGATACGTTGTGGTCAGAGAGGTGAGTCCATGTGTACGAGTGGGAGATGTTGGTAATTGGGCTTGCGGCCCGATTATTTAGTCCCGCCCACATGGAAATAATATTTATATTATTAATTGGTTAATTAGTTTCCTAATCCAATTGGGTTTAGGATTACTTAACCTACAAGAAATAGGTTTCTTGTAATAATATAAATAGGGCAACAAAAGGGATAAAACCCTAATTCACCATATTAAAGAATACGTCTTCTATGCATTGCCGCCCTCTCTCTCCCTAAATTCTATCTCACCAAAATACTCTCTCTAGCCTAACCATCAAGAGGCTTGGATTTGCGGTGTGAACCAGTATTGATATCCGTGCTCCGTGATATCAATTCGACGAGAGAGACTTGCAGGTCTGTGGATATTGGCATACGGAGATCGTAGCTCAAGCGTAATTCTTCCGCTGCGTACAAGGCTCCAGTTCGCACAAAGGTAATTCATGATTACTGTTATATTAGCGAACTTGTTTGATATATGATATGATATATCCTTCACTTTCCTTGCATGTCGTACCATGCAAGGCCTCCTAGGTCCGTGCCCCCCTTCCAAGAAACCACTTGATCCCAACCAGTCATTCTTCTTGAGTCATGACCTATCTCTCTCTTGTCTTCCAAGAAATACTTCCACTCCATTTGCGGGTTGAAACCCCTTGTTGCATCTTTGACCCTTCGGCCCTTTGACCTTTTGTGTCATTGATTCTACCAACAAAACATGGCTGCCTTGCCTCCCAAATAATGAACTCATTCATTTCTTTCAAACCTTGTTGATCCTTGGAACCTTGGACCCTTGCTCCTGCATCATACTCCCTCTCTTGAAAAAGGATTGTCTTCAATCCTAGAGCCTTCTTTGCTTGAGCTTCCCCTTCTAGTTCTTGATTGATTCGTTCTTCCTTGGGTTCATTGGTAGACTGTTTGGACAACCCTTCCTTTGTGGTTGATCAATCATATTCAAATGTTCCATACTTATGTCGAACCCCAATGCTAGAGCCTTCCCTCTTGCCTCTTCAAGTATGATGACCCCTTGTTTCTTCATGTTTTGTGTGCCTTTCCTCAATTGATCATAAAGTTTCAAAGCCTTATAGAGTGTATCCAAAAAGCTTGTCCATTTTTCGGTTTCGTCTTTCCCAAGAATCATGTGACAATCGAACTTGAACTCGTGGCCCTCATAGGTTGATTTCTAGACTGATGGAGTACTTTCATCCACGCTTGTCTAGAAATTTTCATCCCACTTCTTTGTTTCTAAAACAACTCCAATTTGTGCGCTTGCCCGACTCGTGAAGGGTCACATTGTTGTTTTCGTGTTGAGCTTTCCAACCACGTCTTTAATAACACCCATGTGACTGCCATCTTATTTTAAAACAATCTCGCGACCTTCATCTTGAACAGCCCCAATTTTTATATCTTTAACCAAAACAGTTCTGAACCGTGTTTCTTTGAAAGCGACCTCAATGTCGTTTGCTAAATTTGAAGCAATCCCAACATAATGCCTTTGTATAAGTCAGCCCCACATGTCTTGTCTTTCTCCCTTTTTGCAACCATATTTATTCCTTGTGATAGATTATGGAGTATGTCCTTTTCTATAAGTGATGAAGGTGTGATTTTTAATTGCTCTCCATCTTCGTCACCAACAGCTTGTATTTGGTTTTTCTCTTGTACCCAAACAGCCCCAAGTCATTTGTCAACCCACACAATAAACTATTTTCTTAAAGCAGCCCCTTTGTCTATTTTTTTTAACTTCCATCCAGCCTTCCACGGTGGTTTGTAACCATTAGAGCTCCATGTTGGTGTATACTCATGTTTTTCCTTCCATGCCTTGCGAACCGCTATAAAAATTAGTCCTTGAACACGAATTTGATAGGAAAAGTCACATACCTTGGCACAAATAATTTCGTGGAGTTGCAACTCTCCATACTTGTCTTCAATGTCGGCCATAGGTTGTTTTTCTTGTGTCAAGATGCCCATCCTATCTTCAAACAAACTTGCCTCCAAATCAAATTTTGGAATCCTTGATACAAAAGGATTTGGAATTTTACGGTTAGACAGATCTTCGAACACGTGCACTTGCTTCAATTCCTCACGAACCACCATTGATTTTTTTCTATCATCCTCTTCACGTCTTTCTCTTTCACTTTCTTCTTTGGCAAGCTTTTCCTTTTCTTCTTTTTCCATCTTTTCAAGCTGCTCCTTTTCAACCTTTTCTTTTGCACGTCTTTCTTCTTCTTATTTCTCATGTTTTTCTTTGGCTCGTTTCTTTTCTTCTTCTTTTTATACCTTCACCTTTGCTAACTTTAACTCATCAATTTCTTTCAACGTCAATACTTTTCCAAAGGGACATTCGGATGAGGGGTAACCATTACTTTCACATTTATAGCAATCGAAAGGATAAGAAGAGACAATGGAAATTGACCTTGGATCATAGTCATGAAAATCCTTTGAATTTGCAGCCATAGAATATGTTTTGGAGCCACAAAATTCCTTCGAAGGTGTTGCCTTCTTCTCCACGTTTTTGTGTGGCAGCCGCGTCTCACGATATTGTTGTAGCAGCTTAGTCAAGTGTTGTACCTCCTGTTGCAACTTTCGCATTTCTTGATCGAACAATGCTCCGTTGTCTTCCATGATCGTCCACGAAATTGGAATCCGTGGATGCCTTTGCTCTGATACCACTTGATGCATATAGCCTTGCTTGAAACAACAAATCTTTTCAAGATAATTAGGACAACCCTTGGCTGAACAAACACTCCCCAAAACAGCCCCAAAATCCCTCAACAACGCGAACTGTTTTTAAACAACTTCCCTTACAATATTAATCCCACAACCCTAGCTCTTTTCAACGGATTAAAAACAATTTATGAACTGCCCAAAACCACGATTTAAAACCCCCATAAACCTTACCCGAAATTAAGAAAGATCCCTTACAACCGATGAGCCCAAGATTTCCACGAATTTTCCTGGGATTTTTCTTCTATTTTGTGTTATTTTTGAGTTAATTATGCTTTGGAAATATTATTATATGTGTAAAATATGCCGCTTTACTGCATGCATTGTCTTAGGCAAGGGCATCATGAACTTAATTGCAAAATTAAGAACCCTACCCATGTCCCTCCAACTGAAACTGTCCCAAACCCTATTCCCCCTCGTCAAAGATGGACTCCTAAAAAAACTTCTCCTCTCAAAGACCAAGAGCAGACTGATATCCCGATCCCAACAACAGGCACGGCTAATGTGGAAACAAACCCTACAACTTTGCTTTCGGATCAAGAAAGGGACAATGTGATTAATGTTGATAATGACACTGATTCGCGGATTACTGAGGTTAACAATCCAGGTGAGCCTCATACTTCTAATCCTTTATTGGATGATCAATCGGCCAAAGCTACAACGCCCATCCAAACTGCTCAAGCTCCCCCTCACGGCTCGACCATCCCAGTTCCTACTTCCCAAGTTCAGGTGCCGGCCACGGATGTTCCCTCTAGCAGCACCTCTCGCAGGCCAGACCCTGTGTGTCCATCCCAAACAACATGTAGGCCTTCACAAGTGCAACTTTCTTCATCGAATGTTGTTCAAATTGACCTCACAGAAAGTAACCGGTTCCCAATTCAAACATCTCCATCCCATAGTCATAAAAGTCTTTCTTCCAACCTGAGCCCTAACTCCCTCCCTTTTAGTCCTTGTATAAATATCCAAGCCACTATGCAGAACAATTCACCTCCTCAGCCCTGTCCTCCTATTGTCTCCCCTAACAAATTTGTGGTTCTGCAAACTATCGAAGAAGAAGATTCTGATAACGATCACGCCCAATTTGAAGCTCTTGATCTTGACACCCCAAGTCTCAGAAGGTCGAAGCGTCGTACGAAGAGTCGTTATTGTAATTATTAGATTTCTTTCTTTGTTTTATCTCTCTCCAAGGTAAGGCTCCTTTGTCCCCCCTTTTAAGGGTAAGGTTGGTTGTCCCCCTTTAGCTTGTTTTCATTATTTCCCATTTATAAAAATCTAGCATTTTAATTAAAAAAAAATGTGTATTTGTGCTTCTTTTTTTTACTTTTCTTTAACTCAAGTCTTGGTAGTCGGACGCGCTATTTTATTCACTGCGGACTTTCACTACATATAGTAAATCTAGATATCCCTCAATCTTGCTACGGGCTCATATCATCGCAACATATAACATAGGGGAGAAAATAACCGCATGTCTAAACAAGCATCCAAAGACTATCTACGCACGACCTCCTTTCGTTCTCACGCCACGCAAGCTACTATTGTGATTTTCGAAATAACAGGAAGGGCTTTCACTTCGTATCCTATCATTCTAGTGATCATCTAATGGTTCGCTACGCCATTAAAAACATGAAGAACACACAATAATAACAAAGCGCATGGGTAATACTTTGCAAAAAGAAACTCTCTATATTTTTCTACAAGTCATGTTGGTAGCCGAGACAACTAAAATTGGTTAACTACGGGCTCTTACATCTTATAGTCAACCCTAACCTTCTAGACCTCGCGAATGGCGAAGGTGGTTCGATCGCGTGTCAAACCGAGTCTCACAATGGCTATCGGCGTGTGTCACAAAACACCAACTATTAAATTGATTGGTTTGAAATATAAAGGTAGCTCTTGTGAATCCTAAATATTTCTAAAATCATTTAATTATTGGCCAAATAATTAAAAGCATTAAGTTCACAAAATAATAACCAACATGAATATGTACTAAATAAAGAGATAGATCAAATCAAAACAATACATTGGACATAGAAAAATAATTGCATTCCAAAAATAATTGAAGCATAAACCAATTCAACATTTACAAATTTAATTAACCCAAAAAATTATAACAACTATAAAAAATAGAGAAAGGAAGAATTAAGCCGAACAAATCGCGTTCTGGGGTTGAAATCATTTGTAGATGCTTTGTTGGCTCTTGATTTAAAGTTCCAAACCTTCAATGGTGATCAAGCATTGGAGATTTGGTGAGAAAATGAGATGAAAGAGGGCTGATGCCCCATTTAGGGCTCACACCCGTAAATGGAGACTTGGGATTTTGGCAAATGAGGCTGCTTGGGATTTAAAATGGAGAAGGCGCAAAGCTGCCAGGGGCTGTTAGGGGCATTTTAGGGAGCACAAGGGAGAAAAAGGGGCAAAAAGGGATGAAATAAGGCTCCTGGGGCACGGCTGGAGCAGGACTGAACCAAGGTGGAGGGACACGGGCTACCCAGGTTGGAAATGGGTAAAGCTGAGAGAGGGAAGTGGGCCGGATGGAGGGCAGATGGGCTGGATGCACGCGGGTCAGACCCGATCCAGGAAGGAGTGCACGCGGGTCAGGGCTTAGCAGAAGGTGGCAGATGGTGACACATGTCTCCACTGGCTGAGCGAAAACGCGCCAGGGAATCTGGCAATTGCTCCGGCCTCCCCTGCATTTCTATTTGTTACTCCGGTGCCCTAGAAGGTTCTGAAGTTGGCGCCGCATTCCAGCTTTCTCCAGGCTTTGCACATTGGTCCTCAGTTAGAGCTGTAAGCCTCTGTTAGCCCCTGTTAAGCCTGAATTGCCTTGAATTACTTAACAGACTTAACGAACTTTGTCCAAATAATTTCCAATTCAACTTTTAAGCCCAGAATTGTCTCGAACTTCATGCTAAACACCATATAAAAGCTCGATCAAGATTAAATTAAACACCGGCTAGACTAGAAATATTGCACTTATATATTTTTATCTTGATTTGTTGTTGCCAAACCACCTCCGCAGTAGTGTAGATTTAATTGTTTTCTAGGTTGCACCACTAGAAAAACGATAATTACTGACGGAAATTTCCGTTAGTAATTTAACCTTTCCGTCGGTAATTTGGCTTTTGCAACGGAACCATTCCGTCAGTGATTCGTCGGTAAATTTGGTCGGTGATTACTGACGGCATTTCGTTTCCGTCGGTAATTTCTAACATAATTTTCCGTCGGAAATTTCCGTCAATAATTGTTATTTCTGTCAGTAATACTGACGAACATTTCTGTCAGCAATTTACATCTCCGTTAGTAATTCCCAACGGACTATTCCGTCAGTAATATATATTTCCGTCAGTAATCCTAACGGAATATTCTGTCAGTAATTCCCAACAGAATATTCCGTCGACAATTGCAGAAATACTAACGGAATGTTCGCCAATAATGCTAAAAAGATGCTTAAATTTTTAACTTTACCAACAGAATTTCTGTCATTAAAATTTTTTAAAAAAATTAATAAAATTATGTCAAATAAATTTTTTTTAGGTACATGATTTATCACAAATATATATAATAGATTAACAAAAATTAATTGCACTACAAAACTAAATCATTAATAAAACAAAATGTTATTACATCAAATTCGTTTCACATATCTATTGTTAATTACAAGTGTATTGAATGTTCGACACATAAATTATGTAAAGGCTTTGCCTGACTGGTTGATATAGATCTCGTGATGACAAGTGTAGTTCCCGGGCATGGCCCCTGGTAGGGCAGACAAGCCTGTGCTCATCCAGCCATCCAGGTTTAGACGGGAGTTACCTTGCTCTCTGCTCGGGTACCCTGCTAGGCCGGTGGGTCCCACGCCAGTTGAGCTCGTGGTTGAAACATGGTGATCGCTCGTGCTTTGCTCGTGATCGGATTTGGGTCGGGCACATCACCTACAATCATTATTACTATTAGTTAACATAGCATAGCAGAATCCATTTAATTTAGCAATCATATAGTCATGGTTAATGAAATGACATAATATGTAAAGGAAGAGGAAACATATACTGACAAGTGGACAATGAGATGAAACATATACTAATAGAATGCAATGATTCCACCATAATTTATATCTACAAGTGCATCAGCATATCCCACCACAAATTACCCATCATAGCAATTAGTACATTACCACCAACTTCTAAAACAGTCCATATTATCTATGAGCATTCCAAGAAATTAAGTTGTGGTCGTACTATTAGACAAGCTGCTGAATGAAGGGAGCAAGAACAACACATGACAGACTAGCAGGTGCAAACTACTCAAACCAAACACTTCCATCAAATCCCAGAATCCCATAATCATACAGGTGCAAACTATTCAAACCAAACACTAAAGTCTACTATTGAATAAGGTTGTTTTTTGTTGAAAAAATTAAAATAACGATGCAAGGTACATTCTCTAGAACCCATTAAATCTTAAGGATACATCTTTTTTTTTTTTATATAAGTAAATCTTAAATGTCATGGTATTTAGAAGTTAGAGCAAAGCACGAGAATGAGACATCAACACCCTGACAAAAATGAAGTTAGAGACAATCTACAAATTAACTCAACATCTGCTCCTCTAAAATCACGGAAAGAACAAGATGAGTGACAGTCGTACATGTTATAGATGACATGAATGACCTATCAGACATTTTGTGTTGTGGGCTAAGGGCGGGGGTAGAAGGGAACTGCGGGTGTACCTTTAGAGAGATCATCAGCACCATGACAGCTGCTCACCATGACAGCTGATGTATCAATTAATTTCCATTATATGGATGCAAGACCATAACTGAGCCTTCTTTGATTTAGTAGATTGGGCTTTATGTAAGTATGTACAATGTTCAACTCAAAAAGTAATGCAAGTGCTAGGATAATTAATGAAACCTGTAGATGGAAACCAGGATATGCAATAAGATTTCCTTGAGGTTTTATAATCACAGTGTGGCGACACGACCCGGATCCCAAGACGAGACCCCGAGGTCGTGCCGCTTCCAAAAAGGCACATAACAAAAAACAAATAGCAAATAGTGGGTAAGGCCATAACGACGATACGCCAAAAACTTTAACACATGCGGAAGCGTATTATAATTAAACAGTGGCGCCCGAGCTAACAAGCTCAAACTAACACAACCTTAGAGATAATGAATCTCTTGGTCGAAAAATAAAATCATGCGACGCAACAATAGGCATGTATAACACTTTATAGCAATTATATACCAAGTCACCGGCGACGTTACGGCCGGAACCCAACATTAAACTAAGTCTACAACTCTAGTCTAACATGCTTAACGGCTAAAAACATGCCGGATAACAAACATAATAAACAAACCAATACATGGTTAAAACAACTAAAGCATGATCATCATGAATACACAAGGCACGACTAACACATGTCGGCTCTCAAAACATTAAGTACTAATTAACTTAAGTACTAATAATCAAACACACAAAGTCTTGCTACCCCAAATAAAGTTTATATAACTTTATGTTCCCATCGTCCTTACCAAAAGAAAAGATACTAAAATTACAAGGTAGCAACCTCGTCAAAGCTTCACCAACGCAACTTGATAATTACTTCGAATCGCTCGCTCGGCTCGGATTTAGGGAAAACAATCAAAAAAAATAGGAGTAAGTCATAAAGACTTAGCAAGTTACTAACATAACTTCTTGTCATGGCATCATGCTCAACAATAATAATTCATGCTATTGGCATAATATACATTTCATAAATAATCATGTCAAGATATCCATACTTAACAATTTCGAGTATCATGTTATCAACAAGTATAACATTTCATTAATTCGTTCAACCATCATTCCATATCATATCTTATTCACGTAGCACATTATTCACATATAAGTACTCGTGAGTCAATTCATATAAGAAGGGATATGATACCGTTACCCTTTTTCCGCCGTGTCGCTCCTGCAAAAACACGTGCAAAACCTTTATGTGTCCTCGATATCCCTTTCGTGGATATCGACGTCCCCGAGACATTTCCCCGCTCGAGTTCCGATAGTTATCAAAGTCATATTTCCATACTACAACTGAGATCAACTACTTCCCTACCGTGGCCATCGATAAGGGTGTGTGCAATCCGGCGCGGGGATCCATCAAAATCACGAATCTCACAATTCGTGAAGATGATGCATCGTCCCGCCCCAAAGACTCAACAAACTGACTCTAGCTGGACTCAAACTTCAAGCACACGTAATACATTATCATATGCTCAAATAAGTAGGCATGTACTCTATAATCATCTAGTCATGCTTTTACTTCACAACTAGCACATAATCACATTAGAGATAAAAATCAAGGCTCTAATCATCAAGTGTTTTTCATACACTTTAAAATGCTTGGAGGCTTAACCTCCATTAATACTACCCCAAAATTCATAGGACTTAGGCATATTACTCCTTAATGTCATACTAACCCAATGGTTAACTCCGTTGAGTCACAATCAATCTTTCAAAAATTAGGGTATAGAAGCCGTTGGCCTCAATACTCTCCTATGTCCACACTAACATGAATCAATAGGTTACTAAGGTCATTAAACTCATAAGACCCCAAATCAGACATTTAAGTAGGCAACATAGAATCACGGTCACAAGTTAGGCATATATACTCATTCACAAGTCATCAAACATGCTTCCAACACTTAAACAAACAAGATAGAATGATTTATATATATCTCTACCCTTGAATATCATCATAAACATACTTTACAATCTGTTTACTAAGGTTATTAAACCCATAAAACTCCACTCAAACAATTAACTAGTCAACATAGAATAGAAGTCACAAACAAGGCATATATATTCATTCTTTCTATTTCATCAAATATGAGTCTAACCATTTCATCAAATATGCTCCCAACACTTAAACAAACAAGATAGCATAATTCATCATATATCTCTACACATGAATATCATCATAATCATACTTTACAACATGTTCATCCAACCAAAATTTCATTATCTAGCATATAGTGAAACATGACATCTCTACAAGTCTAACCATTTCATCAAACATGCTCCCAACACTTAAACAACAAGGTAGAATGATTTATCATACATTAACACACATAAATGAAATCATAATAAGGGTTTATAATCTGTTCATAATATGTTCATACAACCGAAAATGCAACATTTAGCATATACGAGAACATAGCATCTCTATAAGCCTAACCATTTCATCAAACATTCTCCCAACACTTAAACAACAAGGTAGAATGGTTTATCATACATTAAAACACATAAATGAAATCATAATAAGGGTTTATAATATGTTCATAATCTATTCATACAACCGAAAATGCAACATTTAGCATATACGAGAACATAGCATCTCTATAAGCCTAACCATTTCATCAAACATGCTCCCAACACTTAAACAACAAGGTAGAATGGTTTATCATACAATAACACACATAAATGAAATCATAATAAGGGTTTATAATCTGTTCATAATCTGTTCATACAATCGAAAATGCAACATTTAGCATATACGAGAACATAGCATCTCTATAAGCCTAACCATTTCATCAAACATGCTCCCAACACTTAAACAACAAGGTAGAATGATTTATCATACATTATCACACCTAAATAACATCAAAATCATGATTTACAATCTGATCATAATCTGTTTATACAACCTAAAATGCATCATTTAGCATACACGAGAACATGACATCTCTACAAGCCTAACTATCTCATCCAATATGCTCCCAACACTTAAACAACAAGGTAGAATGATTTATCATACATTACTACACCTAAATGACATCATAATCATGGTTTATAATATGTTTATAATCTGTTCATACAACCGAAAATTCATTATATAACATATACTAGAATATGTCATCTCTACAAAGTCCTAAGTGCTCTCATTGACCTCATATAGCAAGATTGTTTTCCCTAGGGTCAATGAGGCTAAAATAAATAAGAAGAGATGTTGTAACTTACCTTAAATAAGCCCTACAAGATGTACAAAACGTCCATGCAAAGGTGGGTATGTGATCTCCTTGCCCTCCTCTTCTCTTCTATGGTTGGGTTTTGGAAATGGCTTCCTCAAGACTTGGCCACCATTGATGAACACTGAAGAACCTTGAAGAAACTCTCTATAACTTGCATGAAGTGATCAGCCACGAATTTGGAAGAGAATGGCTGAATAGGATGGGTTTAGTGGAGGTAATGGCCACTCTATGGCTGAAGTGGGGTGGGAGGAAGTGTCCAATGCATGTTTGTGCATGTTGGAGGTCTTTCTTTGCCAAGTGTTGTACATGCATTTAAAACTCTCAAAACTTGTCAAGCATGCAAGAGAGGATAGTTAGGACGAAGTAGGATGGTTTAGGGTGGGTTAGGTTGGGTTTGGGTAGGGTTAGGTTGGCCAAATAGAAAGTCTAACACACAATGAGTGGTCAACTATAGTAGACCAGAATTTGGGTCATTTTACAAAATGTTCCTGTACCGAAATACACGTCCTAAAATCACACAAAAGGTATGTTTAGAAATCTCTATGAGTCTAGTTTCTAACACATCAAACGATGCATTTAAATCATAACTAGCAAATAATCACATTAGAGAAAAAATTAAGACTCTAATCATCAAGTGTTCATCATACACCTCTAAATGCTTGGAGGATTAACCTCCATTAATACTACCCCAAATTCTGTAGGACTTAGGCATATCACTCCTTAATGTCATACTAACCCAATGGTTAACTCTGTTGAGTCAATTTCAAACTTTCAAAAATTAGGGTATAGAAGCCATTGGCCTCAATACCTTCCTATCTTCATACTTACATTTATCACTAGGTTACCAAGGTCATTTAACCCATAAAACCCCAATAAAACATTTAACTAGACAACATAGAACCAAAGTCACAACTAGGCTTATATATACATTCAAGCCATTTCATCAAATATACTTCCAATACTTAAACATGCAAGATAGAATAATTTATCATACTTCTTTACACATGAATAACATTATAATCATAATTTATAACATGTTTATCCAACCAAAATTCATCATTTAGCATATATCAAAACATGGCATCTCTACAAAGCCCTAAGTGCTCTCATTGACCTCAAATAGAAAGATTGTTTTCCCTAGGGTCAATAAGGCAAAAATAAATAGAAAGAGATGATGTAACTTACCTACAATCAGCCCTACAAGTAAACAAAACGAACATTCAAAGGTTTGAATGTGTTCTCCTTGACCTCCTCTTTACTTCTATGGTTGGGATTTGGAAATGGACTCCTCAAGCTTTGGCCACCATTGATGAACTCTCAAGAACCTTCAAGGAACTCTCTCTAACCTTCAAGAAGTGTTTAGCCCGTTTTTGGAGAGAATGGCTGAAGAAAATGGGTTTAGTGATTGTATTTGGTCTCCCCTAGGTTGAAAAGTGGGGTGGGAAGGTGTGACCAATGCATGTGGAGGTTCTCCCTTGCCAAGTGTCTTTCATTCCACTCAAAACTCCCAATACTTGCTTAGGATACATTGGTTGATAGTTAGGACGAATTAGAAGTGGTTTAGGATGAGTTTGGGTGGGGTTATGAAAGCCAAAATGGAGGAACAAACAAAACAATACGTATTAGGAATGAAGACCATGCGGTCGCATGGTATGGCCTAGCATGCGACTGCATGCTAGGCAAAATCAATGCTCACAACTTCTGTTCATCTTGTGGGGGCAAGGTCCAAACCCACTTGCGATAGCAAGGTCTCCAGAGCTCAAAAGGTCTTAAATCAACCCAATACAACCCCAAACTCAAGGCCAAAGATCCCTAGGCTCAATAATTACTTAAAGATGATCTAGAACACAACAGAACACTCCCGAACAATGCCCAAACATGCCAAACGAGGAAGAACAACAACTAGAAGTAAGCAACGATCGAATCGACGATGCAACGAGCATTCAAACAACATCTAAATCATGTTAAGGATGTTATGAATGGAATCTAATACTTTTATACATGTTTTCAACATCTAAACACAATCAAAGTCCCAACACATCTCATGACGCAAAGGATGCATACGAGCATAGAAATCAACGTCAACGAACATGCTATTGAATTGAAACATACGAATGGGTTAGGTAAACTTGTTTATGATGAATATGAATGTATGAACTCAAGCATAAGATAAGCATGCAATAATCTAGGGTATTACATTCTCCCCCACTAAAAGGAATTTAGCCCCTAAATTCTTACTGTGATCTTCAAACAAATGAGGGTACTTCTCACGCATCTCCAACTCGGTCTCCCAAGTCGCTTCCTCGATCTCATGATTTCTCTAAAGAACCTTAACCAATGGAATTGTCTTGTTCCTCAATACTTGCTCCTTGGTGTCGAGAATCTTCACCGGTTGCTCAACATACGACAAATTAGGCTGAAATGAAATCTCTTCATACGCAAGAACATGCGAATCATCCTTAAGATACTTCCGAAGCATAGATACGTGAAACACATTGTGAACATCCGACAATGACGGCAGTAAAGCCACTCTATAAGCCAAACTCCCAACTCGCTCAATAATCTCAAAAGGTCCAACAAACCTCGGTGATAACTTTCCTTTCTTCCCAAATCTCTTAGTACCCCTTCTCGGCAATACCTTAAGAAACACATAATCTCCAACTTGAAACTCCAAATCTCTCCTCCGATTATCCGTATAACTCTTCTGTCAACTCTGAGGTGTAAGCAATCTATCCCGAATCAACTTCACACTCTCGGCCGACTGTTGCACAATCTCCAAACCCCATAGCTTTTCTTCTCCGACTTCATCCCAACAAATAGGAGATCTACACTTTCGCCCATAAAGTGCCTCAGACGGTGCCATCTCAATACTCAATTGGTAACTGTTGTTGTATGCAAACTCTGCCAATGGAAGGTGTGAATCCCAACTCCCTTTAAAGTCCACTGTACAAGCCCGTAACATATCCTCAAATATCTGTATCGTTCTCTCAGACTGTCCGTCTGTCTGAGGGTGAAAAGTTGTACTGAAATTCAATTTAGTCCCCATAGCTTCCTGCTAAGCCTGCCAAAACCTCGGAGTAAATCTCGAATCCCTATCGGAAACAATGCTAACCGGAACCCCATGCAGTCTCACAATCACTTGCACATACAGTGCCGCCAACTGACTCAAGGAATAAGTCATCGTAATCGGTATAAAATGAGCTGATTTCGTTAGCCGATCAACAACAACCCAAACGGCATCAAACCCTCTACGCGTACGTGGAAACCCCGAAACAAAATCCATCGTAACATGCTCCCACTTCCACTCCGGAATATCTATCACGATCTGACCCGGATTCCAGCACGGAATCCCGAGGTCGTGCCGCTGGAACTACACAAGAGAGGACAAACACTTGCTAAAACAAAGTGCAAGTGGAACATTCGAGCTAACAAGCTCTAGACAGGAACAAGAAGCCGTACTAAAATACGTATTTCAAAATTTCGAAGATGCAGAAGCTTTAAAGAACAAGCCCTCGAGCTTAAGAGCTCGAGACTGAAACAAATGAAACCAAGAGAGGCCTTGCCTCACGAGGTATGAAAATGAAACTCGCGTGCCGCAACATTGCAGACGCAGAACTAACCATCGGCACTCCAAGCCGGCGTTTCATCAAAAACCAACCTGATATAACAATGACCCACGGCTAAAGCATACCGGGTTAACAAAAACAACAACAACCATAACAACAACCAGGATAACTGGAATAATGAAATCCTTGAAGCTACTACTAGCTGGGGTACAACTGACAGATTACTATACTCTGGAGTACTCGGGCCCGACTACAAATGTCGACTATAGGAATAATACAATAATACTAGAACAATCTACCCGACTGCAAAGTTTATATAACTTTACAAAAGAAATGTCGCCCTCAACAAAGTAAAAGGACACAAATATAAATACTGAAATAAGCTGACTAGGTTCCGCTAGCAAAAGCTCAGAAGGAGATAACTGCACATATATCACGACCTCAACTCAACTATCGATCTACGTGGCTCTGTTACAGATGGGATCTACTCAGCCTCAACGCGGCTAATAAACAACTACACACTGGAAAGTAAAGTACGAAGTGAGTCATAAAGACTCAGTACGCTACTACAAACAACATATCATAAATGAAACATTGTTATAATAAAACATGTCATCGCACTGTTACGACTAAAACCCACGAAGATGTGTCGTATACTCGACACTTCTCAAGATAATCTCTCTGTTCATGTACTAAACTGTCCAAACGACTAGGGTGAAATTCCCTGATCATAAACAAACCAAATAAGTCAGAAAATATTTCACAAAGAATCAACATATATAAAGGAATGTATATCTATATATATACACTTTATGTCATTCCTGGAATTCTCAAGTATAAGTATATGTATCTACATATATACATAACAAGTCTCTCATTAATTTACAATCAATACAAACATGGTCATTTAGATTTCATGTCTCAGGTAACACTTTGTTATCACATAAGTGCTCATAGTAAGCCACATAAAGGTTTAAGAGAGAATATTGAATCCATGTCGCTGTGTTGCTCTTGCAATCACAAATATTAATCATATCGTGCCAGTGATACTCGTGATCGGGTATCAAAGTACCGAGCTCTCTTCTCGGGTCCGAGCTCTCTACTCGGGAAAATAGCACTAGCCAATGCGCTCTTTTGGTTACGACAAATGGGGCTACTTCCCCACCGTAGCTAGCGGTGGAGGGTGTGTGAACCGATCCGTGCGGCGATACATTGCAACCACGAATCCCATAATTCGTGAAGACAATGCATCGTCCCACCATCAACGTAAAAACTCAAGTAATGCCAGCTGGACTTATATGCAATGCACAAGTAGATGTTTACTTGCCAATTCTCAAGTAGATATAATGATCTACTAAATTCATACGATTATGCACATTGTTACAATAATCACAAAACCACAACAGGAACTCATTTGAGTCTTAAAATCCCAAGTGTCAAGTTGTCCACTCTATCCAAGTCAAGGTCCAAAAGCTAGTAATCTAGTCAATGGATTCTAGGAATCGTAGGGCCTCGTTCTACATTTTAATTTAAGGAATTTCTAGGTTCTCATTCCATTTAGGAACCCTAGTTCACAAGTCACTAAGTCAAGTATGAGTTGGTAGCCTAAGTTGATTTCAAGTTCGCAGTTCCACTTGTTAATGGAATACAATTTAAATACAAGTTAGGAAATCAACACCAATAAAATCATCAAGTAATCAAAGGAAATATATGCTTTATGAGTCATATTCTCAAATGCATACAAGATACAAATCTCAACAAATGTAGGAATTATGCATTTTGTCATAATCTAAATCAATCATAGAATTTCATATTCTAGTTTACAACCAAGCTAAGTTATTTACTTAACCATTAACCCATCATATATTGACCGAAGACTACTTTGTTAGTTTAGGTAGTTAATCAACAATGTTATATTCACTACAATATTTCTAGAATGATATATCATTCTATAGTCTCAACTCATTAAAGTTCATGTTAATTCATAAACTCATCCCATCATATTCACATGAATAGTATCGTACATTAGATACAATCCACTATGCTCTAAGTGCATCCAAAGAGTCTCTACGTCGAAATTAAGGATACGCTCTACAATATCTCTGAATGGTAATCCATTATTCAAACCAAATCAATCATTCTCTACTCGATGTTCATGCACCGAAAGATACCCATTCTAACCATTGGAATTACAACTTAGTAATAACTCATTCTGCGTAGCCATTTTGTAAAATTGACCAATAACTCATCATAACTCTAAATTTCATGAATCTTACATATTACGAAACTAGGATTTTCAAACTATAACTTAGCCTTTTAAAACACTCAATTCAGACTTGTATTCATTAAGTCATGGTCACTTCAAGTTCAAGTCTAAAATCTGATTTCCAGCTATTACACATTCTGCCCAGTAAACTTGTAAATTCAACCATTAATTTCTCACAACTCCAAATGAGGTGATTATTGCCTTGTATGAAACTAGACTCTTTAAAATATATTTTAGGCTTTTAAATTACTCTATTAGGACTTGTATTCATCAAAATAAAACCCCTCCAATTTCATGTCAGAAATGTGTTTTTCTATTATGGCCTGTACTGCATGTCTATAATACAAATTTCACCAAAAAATCCTCATTGATCCAAATCACACATATTTTACATTTCCAGAAACTAGATTCTTCGAGCTAGAGTTTTCTATTTTAAAACACTAAAAAAGGACTTGTATTCATCAATTTATGATCACATTAAGATAATGATACTAACCAGTTTCCCCTGTATCAGTCTCACAGTTGAAGCAATGGTTCGTGATTTGTTTTAAAATACTTCCCGAATTCGAACATTTATGAAAATTTACAGAGCATTTCTTAACATTCACACGTACACTATATAATATTTTTAGACAATTCCATATAGCCGATTAGTACCAGTATTTTCGCGAATTTGGTTCAAAACTGAGATTTTTCTGATTTTGAATGTCATGTTTCGAACATACCCAAATCAGATGTAACGACCCGACCCGGATTCCAACACGAAATCCCAAGGTCGTGCCGCTGGAACTAACTTAATAAGAGGACAAGCACTTGATAAACATTAGTGCTAGTCAAACAGTCGAGCAAACTCGCTCTAAACATGAACATAACGCCGCACTAAAATACGGTATTTCAAAAATCGAATAAGCGGAAGCAATATAAGAAAAGAAGTCCCAAGCTATGAAGCTCGAAACCAATGACAATGAAACCAAGAGAGACATTATCTCTCAAAGGAGGAAAAACAAAACTCGCGTGCCGCAACATTGGAGACGCTAATCAAACCATCGGCACTCCAGACCGGCGTTTCAACAAAGAACCAACCTGATATAACAATTACCCAACGGCTAAAGCATACCGTGGTCAACTAACAACTATAAAAACTAGAATAAGGAAATTCCCCAAAAGCTACTGCGTGCCCGGGAGACAACTGAAATAAATACTAAAACCACAAACAAGGCACGACACAACACGTCGGCCCAAGAAATAACCAATACAAATACCCAAGTATTCTACCCGACTGTAAAGTCTAAATAACTTTACAAAATGTCGATCTCACAAGAATAGCAAAGTCCATGAAATCAATGACAATGCTAAAAAGGAACAAGATTCCACAAGCTGCTACTCGGGAAAGTCGGCTGCTACAAACACGAACCACACGATCTAACCTCGATCTATCGACCAGCTGCGCCCTGCTACAGTCACGATCTACTCGACCTTAGTGCAATATCGATTCGCAACTAAAAACAAGTACGAGATGAGTCATAATGACCCAGCACGCTACTACAATATATATGCAACATATAATTATGTAACATAAACATAAACAGGGTGTCATTTTATATATGACAGAAAAACCCTTGAAGAGGCGTCGTATCGTTTCGATACTCCACAAGATATCCACTCCTTCTTACTTACTAAACCGTCCAAATGAACCAGGGTGTAATTCCCTGTTCACACACAAATCAAAGGAATTAGAAGGTAGTTCCCACAAAACATCATATGCAAGTATACATATCATTATATATACGAATCAAGCTATTCACACTATTACCACGTATAAGGGTGCATGTTTATATATATACATCTATATCAGTATGTATATCTCTAAATATACATATCAAATATCCCATAAAATCATCATGCATAAGTGTGCATATCTATATATATACACATCAAGTCTTTCATATATATCTCAAATACAAGTATGCATATCTCTATATATACATATCAAATCTCTCATTTATCATCAGCCAATACAAACATGGTCAATAAGATCTCATGTTCAACTAACACTTTGTTATCACATAAGTGCCCATAGTAAGCCACATAAAGGATAGAGAAGATACCAAATCACTTTCGTTGTATTGCTCCTGCAATCACAACTGTGAATCATATCGTGCCAGTGATACCCGTGTTCAGGTATCAAAGTACCGAGCTCTCTTCTCGGGTCTGAGTTCTCTACTTATGAAGATAGCACTAGCCAATGTGCTCAATTGGTTACGACAAAGGGGGCTACTTCCCCACTGTAGCTAGCAGTGGAGGTGTGTGTGAAACCCGAATCCGGTACGACGATATATTGCAACCACGAATCCCATAATTCGTGAAGACAACGCATCGTCCCACCATCATCATGAAAACTCAAGTAATGCCAGCTGGACTTATATGTAATGCACAAGTAGATGTTTACTTGCTAATTCTCAAATAGATATAATGACCTACTAAACTCATACGATTATGCACATTGTTACATAAATCACAAAACCACAATAGGAACTCATTTGAGTCTCTAAATCATAAGTGCCAAGTTTGTTCACTCTATTCAATTCAATTCCCAAAAGCTAGTAATCTAGTCAACTGGAATATAATTGTCATAGGATCTCACCACGATCCTAGTAAGGTTCAATTGTTCCTTAACTCGACTCTGTTGAGTCTTTACTACAATTCCAACCAAATAGAGTTTGAACACTATATGTGTCCCAAGACTCTTTTCTATGTTCTCGTTTGAGGCATAGCAAGGTTCTCATTCCATTTAGGAATTTAGTTCAAAGTCCCAAGTCGATTATATAAGGGAAGCCTAAGTTGATTATTGTGAAATCAAGCTTAGTTCAATTTTTGATTCATAATTCCACTTAATAGTAGAATCCAAGTTCACCACAATTCATTAACTGTAGAACAGCTCAAGCACGAAGGTAAACACATTCAATATGCTCATAAGTCATATCATAGAAACACGTAGAAGAATCAATTCTTGACAATGTAGGAAATCATGCATTTAGTCATAATATAAAATATACACAGTATTCCATATTCACCTATGAAATTCAACAGAGTCACAACTTAACCATTAGTCCATTAAGTACTATCCAAGACTACTCCGTTAGTCTCGGATCATGAAGCCATTTACTAAACTCTTCCTAGAGTAGTAACTCTTTCAATAACACAAAAGTCGATGGTAGTCAAAGACTTAGGCAACACTAGAGCGGTAATAACCCGTAAGGTCAAACCATACCGGTGAGTCTTAGATAACAACATGGTCATCATAGCGACTTATACAAGTAGACTCCATGTATAGAGTACTAAGAAAGCCCCAATCCAAATCTTCTCATAGAATAGTCCTCAAATTCATTATTCAACAAGTAGGTGTTTTTACTCATTAAAGAATCAAGTAGGAATTCGACAAGAGCGAATTCAACCTGTCAAGTAGATATACATTCTACAACATGCTCTCAATTGTGCATTTGCTTCACACAATCACATAAACCACATAAGAACTCGATTGAGTCTTATAATCACTCATATCAAACATGCCCTTCAATCCATCCCAAAGTCACGTAAGCTAATATATTAGTCTAACGCACTACAAACGTCGTAGGGATTGAATGTGGAGTCGGTATTGTTCAATAACTCCCTAATCTCAACTCCGGTGAGTTTTACTAATATTCAACCAAATAGAGCATTGATACTATATGCATCACATTGCCCTTTCCTAAGTTCTACTTTCATTTAGAACTCGATAACTAGGCCGTTCATGATCTTAAACTAGCCTTAAACACAATCCCGAGTTTCAAACCCTAGAATCGGAGATTTTGTTAAACCTTGAATTGAAACATAATCTTTCACAAGAGTTGTTCCTAAGCTCATTATAAACAACATTCATGCTTTGCATAAAGTCAAAATCACAACTTCAATAAGAATTCATAAAATCCTACTCATATTTCTTAGGTTGAATTGGAGGATTTGTCTTCACAAAAGATGTTCATAATCATCAATAGAGCAACTATAATGAAGGGGTCATGTCATTTTATTGAACATGAAAATCTCAGGGAATTGTCAACGTACCTTAGTCCTAAGATTAATGGAGGAAAGGTTGATTAAAGCAAGGATTGTTGTAGAGAAGATCAAGGGCTTCGATTTGGCGGTCTCGGATCGCCGATCGGATCTCCGGAACTCCGGGAAATGGCCTCTCAAGCTAGGGTTTCCTCCATGGACGAAAGTGGAGTTTGTGTCTCTGATTCTCTGGTTCTTGTTGATCAACAATGGTTGGAATGGCTGAATTAGGTTTATATACTTGCCAAGTAAACCACCATCCAAGTGAAGAGGGTTATAAGCCTTCTAAATGGCTAAGGGAGGATAGCCTTTGATAAGGAATGATCCAAGGGCTCAAAAGGGTTGTAGGAGAGTCAACAAAGGTGGCCTCAAGTCACTAAGGACGGCCAAGGGCAAGGGAACAAGGGTCTATAGCCAAAAACAACTCAAAAACTCACCAAGGCTGAAAACAGACCAATGCGGTCGCATCCAAAATGGACCATGCGAGCGCATGGTCCCTGCTTCCAGATTCTGCACATTTGGTGGTGCTCTCAGCATCTCATGCGAGCCAACAGCCAAAAACCAATGCAGCCGTGAGGTTCACTACTCAAACTTGTCCTAAACAAGTCCTAAATGATCTCAAACTCATTGGCAACAATCCTAAGGTGTAACCCAACTCAAAACAAGTCGGAAACACACCCGAAACACATCCGAAACATGTTAAAACATGGCTGGAACCACTCGACAATTCGCCAATGAATCAAACCCAACTTAATCTAGGATAGAATGAACATGTATTAGGCTTGTTTAGACATGGTTATGGCTTGTATTCAAGGCCTATAACTCAATCGAAGTTCTCTCGAGACGAAATGAAGGCAATACAAGCAATAAAGAACAACCTCAAAACACCAACGAAGCAACGAAGCTTCTAAACTTCCAACCAAGCACACAACAACTAAGATGAACATTATAAACCTTAGATGCAAAGTACTAAGACTATCATGAGACTTATTTAGGTGCTAACACGATACGATGAGCACTCGAAACATCAACAACAAGGCATGCAACGCATGGAAGACCATTACTCTATTATGATCTCAACCAACTCAATGCCAACATGATATGAATGAAATGAAGTCTCTAACATGTCAAGACCTACTACAAACATGTTATAATGATGACAAACATGAAATGGGGTTTGGGTTCTCACACTACGCGAGAAAACTCTCAACCGTGTCAAGTAACGAACAGCGTCGGTATACGACTTGTAACTTTAACTAGTTAAAGTCTATGGAACATATGGAATTAAGGTATTGGCTCCTAGATAGCCTACCTACACAAATCAAGGTTCCTTCCTCAAGTTTAGTAAGTGAAGTCACAGTTAAATGACAAGCAAAACGAGAAAGCCAAATACACGAAGGTTCGGGGTCTTACATCAGATTCATGTATCATAATATGTCAAGTTGTAAGAAACATAACCCTTCCAATATTGTGAACTAGAACTCTTAGCTATGTTCTCAAGAACAGCATCATGTTATCCAACTAAAATCGAAAATCCCCAACAGAAATCCCCAAAACAGATTTCAACTTATTCACACATCATTCAATAACATTCATGACATAGAAATCAAAGTAACATCATCTATTTCGAAATGAAACTCCCAATATAGATTGTGATTCGTTCATGTAACATGTCATAGCATTCAAGTCATAAAAATCACAGAATCATTATGTATTTCAGTTTCTTCCAAGGAGTAGCATACTTACAAGTCTTAAAACC
Source organism: Codonopsis lanceolata (assembly GCA_013146195.2). Classification (NCBI taxonomy): domain Eukaryota; kingdom Viridiplantae; phylum Streptophyta; class Magnoliopsida; order Asterales; family Campanulaceae; genus Codonopsis; species Codonopsis lanceolata. The sequence continues at coordinate 115,331,661 of CM028377.1, read as the reverse complement.
TAACAAGGGGATTTAGTATACGTACCAAATCAGAACTAAACCAACCTACAAAAACTGAAAATGGATAGAGGGAAAACGATCTCCTCGTCGAGAGCTTTCCAACGGCGGTCTCGGCTCGTCGATTGGTTGGCCGGAGCTTCGGGAATCGGCCAATCACCGTGAATGATACTCTCTCTCTCTCTCGCCATCTCCCTCTCTCTCTGCGTCTTCACGGCTGATCCAAAAAATGAGGGAGAAGATGAAGTCTTTCACCTATATTAGGGGTGGAAGGACACTTACACCCTTGCTAGGCCAAAGGGGATGGGTTTAATTGAGGGTAGAATAGGATTTTCATGCCCAAAATCAGAAAATAGGAGGCTGTCCCGGTTGCTACAGTAACCAGCCTGCTACAGTGATTTTCAAACGGCTCCAGTTTGAACACCGTTCGACGAAACGACGTGATTTTTTTTCCTAACACTCTGTAAATGTCTAAAGTAAAAGCCTTAAAAATATCAAACTAAACAAAAAAATTTCGAGGGTTCCTTGATCAAAACAACTCAGCTGCGTACGGAAATCGGTTTGAACTACCCAGTTGACTTAATTATTAATCAACTCCAAATTAACTCCGTAAAGTGAAATACAATACCACAAAAATATTTCTAACACATAGGGACTAATATATTATTCCTTCAATTAATATTTTAACTGGCATACGAATTAACCATGTAGGGTCAATTAAAATACTAAAACACTTTGGGGTCGCAACCGCTAATTATTTATTTGCCCCTAGACTTCAAATAATAATTTCTTATTATTATATCTAAATTTAAATAAGGGTATAATCATCCCCTAAATAAATTATCAACCTCATAGGAGTTAGTTAAACTACTCCATATAATTTATTTCGCTCAATCTGACTCCTTAGAGTCAATTGCAAAACAATTAGATCCCAGAAATATAATAATAAAATTACATAACTTTTGGGGTCTTACAATATCCAACGGCTGCAACAATCCCGCGGGTCTTTGATGTTCCGCCTTCACCCGTTGACAAGTTAGACACCTTGAACATAATCTGCTATTTGGTGCTTCATGTCATTCCACCAAAATTGCTTCTTCAAATCCCTATACATCTTCATACTCCCCGGATGGATAGTACATCTTGCCTTGTGAGCTTCATCTAACAAAAGTCGCTTCACATCCTCAACTGAAGGAACACAAACTCTTCCCTTGAAAGTCAAAATCCCATCTTGATTCATCGCAAACTCCGGCGTCTCATTCTTGCTCAAACCATCAATGATCTTCACTAATCCCGGATCCTTCCTTTGAGTCTCGTTAATCCTCTCCAATAAAACTGGAATAGCCCGAACACTAGCAAATAACACTCCATGATTAACCTCACTAGGATTCCAGTCACGGACATCCTCCAACATCTTCCATTCCCGAATCATCAAACACGACAAATGAACTTTCCTATTGAAAGCATCGGCGACCACGTTCGCCTTCCCCGGATGATAAAGTATCGTACAATCATGATCTTTCAACTTCTCCATCCATCTCCTTTGTCTCATATTCAACTCCTTCTGTGAGAATAAATATATCAAACTCTTGTGATCTATAAAAATTTCAAACTTCGACCCATACAAATAATGCTTCCACTTATGCAAAGCAAATATGACCGCTGCCAACTCAAGGTCATGCATGGGATAATTCTGCTCATATAGAGACAACTTTCTCGAAGCATCGGCAATCACCTTACCATTCTGCATATGAACACAACCCAATCCCTCTTTCGATGCATCGCTATAAACCACAAAATTCTCATCTCCGCTAGGCAACGCCAAAACTGGTGTCGTAGTCAACTTCTTCTTCAACTCTTGAAAACTTGCTTCACACTTATCACTCCAAACTAATGTTTTCTTCTTTTGGGTCAAATTCGTCATCGGTGTAGCAATCTTCGAAAATCCCTCTATGAACCTCCAATAATACCCGGCTAAACCCAAGAAACTCCTAACTTCCGTAACTGTAGTCAGTCTCCTCTAATTCATCACCGCTTCAACCTTAGAAGGATCTACCGCTATCCCGGTACTAGAAACAATGTGTCCCAAAAATGAAACCTCCTCTAGCCAAAAAGCACATTTGCTAAACTTAGCATAAAGCTGCCTCTCCCGAAGAATCGATAATACCATCCTCAAATGTTGTGCATGCTCCTCCCGAGACTTAGACTACACAAGAATATCATCTATGAAAACCACCACAAAACAATCCAAAAAAATATGGAACACTCGATTCATCAAATCTATAAATACTGCCGGTGCATTAGTCAACCCAAATGGCATCACCATAAACTCATAGTGCCCATACCTCGTGCGAAAAGTGGTTTTCGGAACATCCTCGGCTCTAACCTTCAACTGATGATACCCGAACCTCAAATCAAGCTTAGAATAAACCACCGATCCCTGTAATTGATCAAAAAAATAATCTATATGTGGCAATGGGTACTTGGATTGATCATTACCTTATTCAACTCCCGATAATCGATACACAACCTAAAGCTTCCATCCTTCTTCCTAACAAACAAGATCGGCGCACCCCAAGGTGATACATTTGGCTTGATAAAGCCAACGTCAAGAAGCTCCCGCAACTGAACCTTCAATTCTTTCAACTCCATAGGTGCCATCCTATACGGCGCCTTCGATATCGGTGTAGTCCCCGGTAACAACTCAATACAAAACTCAATCTACCTATCCGGAGGCATCGCAAAATCGTTAGAGAAAACATCCGGAAACTAATTCACCATTGGCACATCTTCTAAGTTCGAAGTAGAAACCCGTTTATCAACCACACAAGCTAGATACCCCGTGCAACCACGTGACAATAATTTCCTAGCCCTTAGAGCAGAAATAACGCGCAAACCACTAGATGCATTATCACCCAAGAACATAAATTTAGGAACACCCGGTAAATCAAAAGTAACCCTCTTACTAAAGCAATCAACCAAAGCATGATATGCGCACAACCAATCCATACCGAGTATCACATCAAAATCATAAAGTGGCAACACTACCAAATCCGCATGCAAAACATGTTCATCCACAAGTACATCACATGCTTTATAAACTTCCGAAGCCAATAAACATTCCCCAAGCGGGGTAGAAACTTCAAGCACGTAATGCAAAGACTGAGGCAATACACGCAAACGGTCAATAAAATGTGATGCAACATACGAATGTGATGATCCTGGATCTATAAGTACTCGAGCCTCACTATTGAAGATAGAAACGGTACCTCCAATAACTGCAGTCGACTCACGCACTCCCCTTTGGTCTAAAGCAAATATACGTCCCTGCACCTTTGCCTTCCCATCGCTATCCCTCTTAGTCCCAACGGTAGGCTGACTTGAACCTCCTGGCTGATTACCCTTCAATTTAGAGCAATTCCTCTTCATGTGCCCCGCAGCTCTATAATAGTAGCACTCCACCGGTGCCCCACTCTTGCTCCAACATTTATCCTCCGTGTGCCCCGTCTTCGAACAACAGGAGCAAACCACAATCATGCTATGATCTCCCTGACTCGGTGTAGTAGTAGCCCCTTTACCACCAAACTGATTCTTTGCCTGCCCTTCATAATTAAATTTACCATTTCCCCTCTTGCGATTATTGTTCCCATTATAATTTCCTCGGTTACCCGATCCATTACCTCGTCCAGAAGACTGTCTAGGCTGGGGGGAGGAACCCGAAATATGCGTAGCACGATGCTCCTCAATATCCCTCTCAATCGCATAGGCTCTATCAACTGCCTTCCTATATTCCACAAAATGATGAGATAACAACTGTCTCCTACACTCAGTCCTCAAACCCTTCACAAATTTCTGAGTCCTCTTAGCTTCATCCGGAATCAAATGAGTGAAATAGCGAGCTAACTCTGTGAACTTCGCTGATTACTGCGATATGGACATACCTCCCTGCACTAGGTCAAGAAACTCCTTCTCGCTCTTCTCCCGAACAACCTCCGGTACATATGAAGCTCTAAACTCCCAAACAAAGTTAGGCCATGTGTGGGGAACTCTAAACATGTCCCAACTCTCCCTAAGCACTTGCCACCAGTACTCCGCAGCACCCTCTAGCTTAAGTACTGCCAACACAACCTTCTGCTCATCATCACACCTCAACGGTGCAAATATCTTCTCTAGATGCTCAATCCATAACTCGGCCTTTGAAGCATCCGGCTCCCAGTCAAACTGTCTTGGTTTCAGCTTCACAAACTTCTCAAGCATCGAATCCCGTGATGTCTAGCATCCTGTACCAGTATCCCAACTTACGGTGCTGGCTGTGGCTCTCGCTGTGGTCATGGTTGTCGTTCAACTCTACCAAAACCCCTTTGGTTCATCTCATTCATCGTAGCAAGCATACCCCTATACATGGTAGCCATAGCCTCAAATTGCTCCTCCGGTGTCCGTAGTGGAGGAATCTCTTGTTGACGATTCTCATTAGTCTTTCTCCCACCATCTGTGCCTCTATCGGCACTACCTTCGGTGCTAGTACCAGCTCTAGTATCCACCATCTTAACCTACAAGAACACTCGACGTTAAGATAGAACTATCACACAAAACCAACCCCCTAAGCCAAGGAACCTATCCTGGTGAATAGCTAACTTATAAACATAGCTCTGATACCAACTGTGGCGACCCGACCCGGATCTCAAGACGAGACCCCGAGGTCGTGCCGCTGGAAAGCACATAACGACAACAAATAGCAATTAATGGGTAAGGCCATAACGGCGATACGCCAACAACTTTAACACATGCGGAAGCGTAACATAATTAAACGGTGGCGCCCGAGCTAACAAGCTCAAACTAATACAACCAAAGAGATAATAAATCTCTCGGTCCAAAAATTTAAAATCACGTGACGCAACATTGGGCACGTATAACAAAACCACTTGGCATGCAATATTAATATTTAGCAATTTATATACCAAGTCATCGGCGACGTTTCAGCCGGAACCCAACATTAAACTAAGTCTACAACTCTAGTCTAACATAGTCAACGGCTAAAAACATGCCGGAGTACAAACATAATAAACCAACTAATACATGGTTAACATAAATGAAGCATGATCATCATAAATACATAAGGCGCGACAAACACAAGTCGGCTCCCCTAAAGATTAAGTACTAATTAACATGAGTACAAATATCAAACACATGATAAGCCTTGTTACCCTTCATAAAGTTTACATAACTTTATGTTCCCATCGTCCTTGCCAAAAGAAAGATACTAAACTAAGGTAGCAACCTTGCCAAAAGAAAAATTCACCAACGAACTCGGCAATCACTTCGATCCGCTAGCACGACTCGGATCTAGGGAAAACAATCAAACAAATAGGAGTAGGTCATAAAGACTTAGTAAGTTACTAACATAACTTCCTGTCATGGCATCATGCTCAACAATAATAATTCATGCTATTGACATAATATAACATTTCATTAATAATCATGTCAAGGTATTCATACTTAACAATCTTGAATATCATGTTATCAACAAGTATAACATTTCACTAAATCATTCAACCATCATATCATATCATATTTATGTAGCACATTATTCACATGTAAGCACATGTGAGTCAATTCATATAAAAAGGGATATGATACCGTTACCATTTTTTTGCCGTGTCGCTCCTACAAAAACACGTGCAATTCATATGTGTCCTCGATACCCAAATCGTGGTATCGACGTCCCCGAGACATTCCCCGCTCGAGTTCCATAGTTATCAAATTCATGTTTCCATACTACAACTAAGATCAACTACTTCTCCACCGTGGCCATCGATGGAGGGGTGTGTGCAACCCGGCGCGGCGATCCATCGAAATCACGAATCCCACAATTCGTGAAGACGATACATCGTCCCGCCAATGACTCAACAAATGACTCCAGCTGGACTCAAACCCAAGCACAAGTAATACATACTCATATTCTCAATTAAGTAGGTATGTACTCTACAATCATCTAGTCATGCATTTAAATCATAACTAGCAAATAATCACATTAGAGAAAAAATTAAGACTCTAATCATCAAGTGTTCATCATACACCTCTAAATGCTTGGAGGATTAACCTCCATTAATACTATCCCAAATTCCGTAGGACTTAGGCATATCACTCCTTAATGTCATACTAACCCAATGGTTAACTCTGTTGAGTCAATTTCAAACTTTCAAAAATTAGGGTATAGAAGCCATTGGCCTCAATATCTTCCTATGTTCATACTAACATTTATCACTAGGTTGCCAAGGTCATTTAACCCATAAAACCCCAATAAAACACTTAACTAGGCAACATAAAACCAAAGTCACAACTAGGCATATATATACATTCAAGCCATTTCATCAACTATACTTCCAATACTTAAACATGCAAGATAGAATAATTTATCATACTTCTCTACACATGAATAACATTATAATCATAATTTATAACATGTTCATCCAACCAAAATTCATCATTTAGCATATATCAAAACATGGCATCTCTACAAAGCCCTAAGTGCTCTCATTGACCTCAAATAGCAAGATTGTTTTCCCTAGGGTCAATAAGGCAAAAATAAATAGAAAGAGATGATGTAACTTACCTACATTCAGCCCTACAAGTAAAAAAAACGAACATGCAAAGGTTGGAATGTGTTCTCCTTGAACTCCTCTTTACTTCTATGGTTGGGATTTGGAAATGGACTCATCAAGCTTTGGCCACCATTGATGAACTCTCAAGAACCTTCAAGGAACTCTCTCTAACCTTCAAGAAGTGTTCAGCCCGTTTTTGGAGAGAATGGCTGAAGAAAATGGGTTTAGTCATTGTATTTGGTCTTCCCTAGGCTGAAAAGTGGGGTGGGAAGGTGTGACCAATGCATGTGGAGGTTCTCCCTTGCCAAGTGTCTTTCATTCCACTCAAAACTCCCAATACTTGCTTAGGATACATTGGTTGATAGTTAGGACGAATTAGAAGTGGTTTAGGATGGGTTTGGGTGGGGTTATGATAGCCAAAATGGAGCAACAAACAAAACTATACGCATTAGGAATGAAGACCATGCGGTCGCATGGTATGGCCTAGCATGCGACTGCATGCTAGGCAAAATCAATTGTCACAACTTCTGTTCCTCTTGTGGGGGCAAGGTCCAAACCCATTTGCGATAGCAAGGTCTCCAGAGCTCAAAAGGTCTTAAATCAACCCAATACAACCCCAAACTCAAGGCCAAAGATCTCTAGGCTCAGTACTTACTCAAAGATGATCTAGAACACAACAGAACACTCCCGAACAATGCCCAAACAGGCCAAACGAGGAAGAACAACAACTAGAAGTAAGCAACGATCGAATCGACGATGGAACGAGCATTCAAACAACATCTAAATCATGTTAAGGATGTTATGAATGGAATCTAATACTTTTATACATGTTTTCAACATGTAAACACAATCAAAGTCCTAACACATCTCATGACGCAAAGGATGCATACGAGCATAGAAATCAACGTCAACGAACATTCTATTGAATTCAAACATACGAATGAGTTATGTAAACATGTTTATGATGAATATGAATGTATGAACTCAAGCATAAGACAAGCATGCAATAATCTAGGGTATTACAATAAGTGATCTAAATTGTTTTTACTATTGCATTACCTGTTGAGTACTTTGATTTATCGAGTCTGTAATAGCAATAGTAGACTATACCAAAGCCATTGCTTATCTAATTATCAACATAGGACATGTCTTGAGATAAAATGATCATTCATTGTGGGCATGTTCTTACTACGTCTTGATAAATGCTTTAGTGCTTTGTATATGTCATTTTGTAATGGTTCCAAGCAAATAGGAGGAGATTGTTGGAATATGCTTCCTGATAATTTAATTATCACCTTGCATATTCTATGTATACATATTGATTTGCTTGCCCCCATTACAAGTGAATCATCACGAATGGCTAAAAGTTCTGCGTATCGGTTAGCATGGTAACTTGTGTGATATCACATATGTCTTAGATTAGGTGCAACCTGATCAAGTCCTACCTTCCTATATGATGATTAAAGCAGACCAGCACTTCAGACGCACTCAGCACCGGAAGACCTGCAGCAATGTCAAAAAGCCTTCAGCGATAAAGACACACCACCGGAAGACATGCTACAAGTTAAACTGCTCGCACCAGCAGACAACAGTTCTCCTGAATCGGAAGACTTGTTTCCACTGGCTCGAAGCATTCCACCAGCAGACTTTATTCTGCACGTGCTACAGAGAAAAGTCTAGAAGCAGCTCAAATCAAGACAGATATGTTTAAGGCTCAGAAAGCCTGACATACCTAAAGCTACAAGACTTTATCTCACTCAAGTAGTCTGATAAAGTCAAAAAAACAATTACTTTATTGAACAGACCACCTGACAGTGCAACAGACATCAGACCTACTCTTCAGAGACTTATCAACACAGTCTGACAGACAACAAGTTCCAAGATCTACAGGACTAAATCTCTACCCCAAATAGTCAAAAGATCTTATGGACAAAGATCTGTATCCGATAGACTTCAACCACTACATCTCTAACGGATAGAAAACTTCAAGTCTTCATCTCTCAATGATCACATTAACTCCTGTCTATATAAATCCTCTCTCCTACCCAAATTACAAGAGCTGTGATATATACAGAAACGATGAGCAACGAGTAACTTAGCTTACTCAAAGATCTTCAAAGAAAAGAGATCATCAAAGACATCGTCTTCACCAACGCATCTCTGATCTCAACACTTGATTGCAGCGAACTCATCCAGATCTTAGCAAAACACTTTCAGTTGATTGCTAAGAAGAAAAGCTTGGAGAAGAGAAGAGTTCAAGACCTGAAGATTGATGTTTGATAATGTATGACGAAAATGAACAGTTGTCTGTAGATATTGCATTCATATCTTCAGATTTGTATTCCAATACAAATGTTGTTGATTGTGCAATATTTAATCATCATGGAAGGATGAGTGCTTTGCACTCAATTGTTCAGATATATTTTTATATCTAAACGACCTTAAGAATCCTCTTCTTATAACAGTTTCTCATTCTGGTCTCCTATTGCCCTTTGCTGCTTAATGATTCTTATATGGATAGTTAAGTAAGGATTGTGGCTTGGGAAGACAAAACCTGAAACTGTACATAGATTATTTAGACTGATGTAATATGTAATTTATCTTTGAATAAATTCATATGTTCTTACAAATACTTTATCTCTCATTCCTATCTATGAGGTTTTTATTAATGATTTATCATTAGAAAAACTATTCTCTAATTGATTTCCTAAACCAGCTGCATTTGATAGAAGTAATAAGTGTGTTGTTGTTCTGAACATATATTCGTATAAAGCCACTTATGACTTCTCCAAATCATAGCCTCTTTACCTTCTGTTGTCCAAACCCTTTTTAACAGGCTTTTGATTTGTTTAGCAATTTACCAACAGAGTTGATACTTCTGCTTAGAGCAAGTCTACTGATAGCCTCTACCGGTAGACATGCTCAACTTGATAAACTTCAAATGCATTCTAAACTGTGCATTATTTATATACAAAAGAAAAGTTTTTAATTTGGCATCATAAGCTATTCACCCCCCTTCTAGCCTATTTGAGCATTATTGTGGACCAACACAGACGATTCACGTCCCCTTCAAAATGTGTGTCGTTGTCGGAGATCATCTCGAAAGGCACTTCGTAGCGATATATGATATTGGTCCGGATGAATTCGGACACCTTTCGAGCATTCAGGATTTTGTAGGAAGAGGCTTCCACCCACTTCGTAAAGTAGTCGACGACTACTAGAACATATTCGTGGCCATTGCATCCCTTTGGGTGAATTTGGCCTATGACGTCGATTCCCCATGTTCAGAAGGGCAAGGGGCTGTGGAGTTATATAGGATGAGCGGGGGCACGTGCTGCAGATTTGTGAAACGTTGGCACTTGTCACAGTGACGCACCCACCGAATACAATCGGTTTCAAGTGTACTCCTATAGTATCCCTGTCGGATAACTTTCTTGGATAGCATATGGCCATTCATGTGGGGCACGTAAGTACCACAATGAAGTTGGTCCATGATTTGTTCGGCTTTGGCCTGGTCGATACACAATAGGTTGAGGCCTTGATAATGCCTTTTATATAGGCTGCCACCGCTAAACACGAATTGCGATGCCCACCTCCGCAGGGAGACCTTTCCTCTTTTGTCTAAGCTGGGATGATAGATCCCTTTCTGAGCAGATTTAAGATATCAGAGTACCAAGGCTCGTGATCTGCCTTGGGGGCTGCGCTAATCTTGAAGCAGTATGCCGGGGTGACCTTCTTCCCGACTACAAATGGCTGAACATTAGTTCCTGCGGGAACTTGGACTAATGATGCAAGAGTGGCAAGGGCATCGGCAAATTGATTTCTATCTCGTGGGAAGTAGTGGAATGAGATAGAATCAAATCGGGTGGCAAGTGCTGTTAACTTGGCATGATAGAGTTGCAACCGGGGATCTTGGGTCTTCCACTTCCCTTCTATTTGATTTATAATTAGCGCAAAATCCCCGTAGACTTCCAAGTCTTTGGCTCCCTTTTGGAGAGCTTTTTCTAGGCCAGCGATACATGCTTCATACTCAGCTGTATTGTTTGAGCACTCGAACTCCAACCATATGGCCATCGGAGTATGGGAGTCTGTTGGATCAATTATCAAGATTCCTATACCAAAGCCTCTTTTATTTGCGGCTCCGTCAAAGAACATCTGCCAGTTGGTGCAGTGGTCATTGATTTCCAGGACACCTTCGTCTGGGAAACTAGGCTCAACTGCATCTTCTGCTTTAAGGGCAGATCGGCTAAGTGATTTGAGCGTGACATAAGTTATGTCAAACTCGTTGAGAAGAAATGACCACTTAGCCAGTCGGCTGAAAAGTGATGGCTTGCCGAAGATGTACTTTATAGGATCCATCCTGGAGATGAGCTTGATGGATCGTCCTTGCAGATAAGTTTGAAGCCTTTGAGTGGCCTAGACTAGGCCGGTGCAGCTTTTTTTCCAGTGCTGAATAGTTTAGCTCACTTCCTTCCAGCTTCCTACTTATGAAGTATATGGCATTCTCAACGTAGGAATTTTCTTTTTCTTGGGCGAGCATAGAACCTACTAACGTGTCTTTGACGGTTAAAGATAGGAGGAGAGGTTTATGTGTATGGGGCGGAGCTAGCACAGGGGGATTGGAAAGATAGGCTTTTATTTTTTTCGAAGGCTAGCTGGCATTTCTCGTCCCACACTTGGTGAGTATTTTTCTTTAGGAGTTTGAAGAGGGGCTCATATGTGGTTGTTAGCTGCCTGATGAAGTGACTGATATACTGCAATCGGCTTAGGAAACCTTTGACTTCGGTTGGAGTTCTTGGCCACGGCATTTCTATGATGGCTTTGACTTTGGCTGGCTCGATCTCGATGCCCTGCTGTAGACACCCAAATTCGTACCCCTGGTATGTGACTCTGACATATGATATCAAGAACTGTTCAAACTTAACAAATGTCAAGTTATAGGAGTTAAAAATGCGAAAGGAAAAGCAGGATACGCAAAATAGTGAATTGCGAGGGGTGAAAGTGTCAAAAATGGAACTGGAATAGGAGCTTGGCGCAGCCTAATGAAGGTCTTGGCGCCGTGCCAGAAGAGAGATATTGCCGCGCCAACTGATGAACAGTAGGCCCTCTCACTTAACGTATTGTGCACTTGGTGAAGCCCGGTGTACAATCCAACGAAGCCGACTGAAGAATTCAGGAAATGCCCGATGACTCCTCACTCCCACCTATAAATAAGAGAGTTGGGCTCCCTTCTCATTTTTTCAGAAAATCAGTAGAGAAAAACCGAGAAGAAACTCTGTCTTTCTGCGACGCCGAGAGATTAGCGAGAGGTGTGAGATAGGTGAGTGAAGCCCACTAAAGTCTCCAAACCCCGTCCAAACTCCGCCAAAATAAATATCCACCGGTTATAAGTGATCCCTAGCCTAGTAGTTAGGTATCCACCTCACTTCCCCGGCCCAAAAATCCCAAAGTAAGCTGTTACTTTGCCCGAGTAATGAGCTGAGAAACACAAAAACTAAGCCGTTATTCCGCCCAACCAAAAAGGCCAAAACCTACCAAAATAAGTTGTCACTCTGTCGGAGTAGACGAGCCAAAACCTTCCAAAATAAGCAGTTACTCTGCCCAAATCAAAACAACAACCACACAACAAACAACAAAAATGACTCCCTCTCCCTGAAGGACAGAGCGAGCACACTACCGCTCTAAAAGGTAAAAGCCTTTAAGGGCGTTTAGTTTATTTTATTTATTTACTTGTCAACTTATTTATTATTTTAAAGTTGTTATTTAAATCCGGCACAATGTAGTCAATATAAGCTGTTGTACTGCCCGGATTAGTATAGGAAATAGTATGTAAAAGAGCCGTTATAATGGCCAAATATTATTAAATACATTTGTAATAATTGTAAGGAAATGGCTGCAAGTCCGTAAATAATATAGCCACGGATGTATTTGTTTTAATTTACTGTCTTTTAATGCTTTATTTATTTGCTAAATAAATATAACAACAAGCATACTTCAGCCAAAAACCACTTTTGAGACCGAAAGGGCGAGTTGGGTGCCTAGCACCTTCCTAACTCGTAACTTAGCCTCCGAACCCGTTTTCTTTTTCTCTGGTTTATTTTTCTCTTTTTTGGTTTTGCTTTATTTTGCCTTAAAATAAAGATGGCGACTCTAAACTTTTTGGATCCAGTGGGGCCTCGCAACACTCCTTTGCACTTTTCCGTCTTCCCCTAAAAAAGGGAAAATGAGAATGGAAGGGTGATGTATTCCCATATCCTGGTATCCCCTAAAAAAAGGGATAACTTGATGCGGGAAACACAAAGCTCCCATAGTGATCCAAAACGGGCCATAAGGCTATTTTTAATAAAATCCATAAAGGGGGCGTCGGAATATCCTTTTTTGCACTTTTCCGTTTTCCCCTAAAAATGGGAAAATGGGAATGAAAGGGTAATGCATTCTCATATCCTGGTATCCTCTAAAAAAGGGATAACTTGATGTGGGAAACCATAAGTTCCCATATTGGATTAAAAATCCACTAAAGGCAACCGAGGCGCATTCCAACTCGCTAACATAGATAGCATTCCTCTCGCACTTTTGATTTCGTCTTCTCCTAAATAAGGGAGGGTGGAACGAGAGCAGTGGTGTCCCGCATCCGCACGTACGCGCACCCCTATCCAAGGGCACGCGGGGCGCGGGCGCATCCCGGGAACCTCACAGTGGCGACTCTGCTGGGGAGTTGTTTTATTTTAAATAAAATGGAGGGCTAGACTCATATAATAAAACTTTTTTGTTTTTATTTGTTTCTGGCTGAAGTATGCTTGTTATATTAATTTATGCATTCGAATATTGCGTTCCTATACATCCGTGACTATATTTGTGGATATGATCCTCCATCTTGCAGCAGTTTCGTTCCGATAACTGTTACGGGTGTATTTAAAAAACTAAAAAAAAGGAAAATTCGAAAAAAACAAAAAAAATCAAAAAAAAAATCGAGAAATCAAAAAAATATATATAGTATATATATGTTACAAATAAATTCCGGGTAGCAAAATAAAAGGGCCGGGCTTAATTATTGCTCTATTTCCGGCTCTATATTATTATTTCTTTATGTTCTTTTTTCATTTTATTCTGTACATTTGCACATATCTGCACTCATTATGTGATTTTATTTTGGGGACATAAGACCAAAATTTGTAATTAATAGGGATAGATAGCTTCCCCACTTTTCTTTCTATTTCTTAATATGGTGTGCTTGCTTGTTTGCGCTCAAATTAAAAAGCTGAGAAAATCTACACGTAACAGCAAAACATGTCATATCTGTTTATATTTTTCTGTTTATATATCTAAAAAATAATAATAATACAGACTTTACTGCTTTCTAGATACCGCACACACGTGCACACATATAAGTATATTCCGAACTGTTACCCTACATCATGGCCAGCCTACCCCCTGTATAAGCCAACGCTAGAATGCATATAGTCTCTCAGGACACTTCATAGACCGACCGGTTTTTGCATCTCTGAGTTATGAGCCAGCCCCTGTCAAAAAAAAATATATATATATATATATATATATATATATATATATATATATCAAAAAAATGCGCAAGTAAAAATAAATAAATAAGTGCGCACAAAAAAAATATAAATATAAATAACAAACAGGGGCTGATTTATAATTCGCAGATGCTCGACCTAGACCATTTCGGATGGTGGATCCTGGAAAGTGTATAGGCCCTTCGCCTGGGACCAGTCCAGTCCTGGGGAGTCGAAAGGTAGGTGGAATACGTTGGTCCTATACTCTGGAGAAAGAATCCACTATTCCAGGAAAAGTCCTGAGACTGTAAAAAAAAGCGGGTGCTTATCCGGTGAATTGTAGGGAACAAAAAAAATAAATAATAATAATAAAATATACTAATAAAAGGCACGATGTACTCCAAGCCCAGAAAGCCTCCAGCCAGCCTTCTGATACCTCCAAACCCCATTTTCCTTAGAAACCTGGCCCGAATTCGGAAAGGCAGAGATAGTACTGGCCGGTTGATACGGGAAATAAGCATATAAATCAGATTAGAAGGTATAAGTATCAGATCAGATAAGGGCAGAATCAGTTAAGAGGGAACAGATCCAAGCAGTATGGCAATAGATGAGCAGTCCGATATGGGTACAGATTCAGGGGCTCCAGGGTATGTTTCGACTCCGGCAATGCATGAATGGTTTGACCAAAAGTTGGGTGCAGCGATGAATCAAATGGCTAGTCTGGTACAAAGCTTAAAATCTAGTGGTGAGGTGAACTCTTCCCCTACAATCCCACAAAAGAAGCATCCACATCTCATATACCTCCAAACCCAACTCCCCAGCCAAACACTAACAAACCAAATACTACCACTATCCCAAATCCCAATCCTCCACCAAGTCCCTACTACCCAAATATCCATCCTTACCCGTCCTATCCACCATATCCTCTCTCAAACACCCAGAACCCAAACGACCTCCCTTTTCCTATGATCAACCCACTCCTAAATAGCCCATATATGGGCCCGAAAAGATTTAACCCACTAGGCCAAGTTACCACATATTTACCTTTCAATGATCCTGGTCGCCCGACTGAAACCATCACTAACCCACCGACCCAGAATCCATATACTACCCAAAACCCACCAACCCAAAATCCCAATACTGTCCAAAATCCATCAACCTAGGACCTTTATCCAACCCAATACCCATATCCAACCCAGAGTCCTTATAATGCCCAATATCCATATCCAACCCAGAATCCATACACTGCCCAAAACCCACTAGCCCAAAATTCTCACCAAACCTTTCAACCAGAGAATAACCTAGCCTTCCCTAATCCAACCAGTATATACCAAAAGCCAACTCCCTCGGCCACCAAAATGGAGGCCGACATGGAGAATATGAAGGACATGCTGCTTAAACTCCTCAATAAAGGGGAATTTTCTACGCGGGCCCTAACATTGCAACCTTCAGCAATACTGCCCTCAAAGTTCAAAATGCCTGATATAGAAAAGTTTGACGGGACTGGATGCCCTATATGCCATTGAAAATCTTATTCCACTGGCATGCAGTCAAGAGGAGCTAGCTTTGAAGCTATGGCTTCCAATTTTCATCTCACCCTGATAGGAGCTGCCAAACAATGGTAAATGTTGTCTGATAGCAGCACCATGAATACCTGAGACCAGATAGCCGAAGCGTTCCTTGAAAGATACAAAGATAACACTATTCCTGAAATAGAAGGGACCTTGAATCGTGCACCCAACGGGAAAAGGAAACATGCGCTGAATTTGCAGTCAGGTGGAAGAGAAAGCTGGCACAAACTTTTGACAGACCTGATCCGGCCGAGTCATGCCGAATGTTCATCAAAAGCCTCCAGCCCATTTACCTGGAACATATGCGGTACCTCCCCTAAACCAATTTCAAAGAAATAGTGGAGATAGGAGCCCGTATTGATGATGATATACTGATCGCCAATCGAAAACCAATACGCCTCCTAGTTCTTTCCATTACTCCAAAGGAAAGAAAGCACAAAGACCACCGTCAATATGGTTGGAAATGCCTCAACCCCATTTTCTACCCAAAATTATAGCTCGCTCCATGGTATTATGGGTCGGACAGTCTGTCAATACAGCTTGAGCAAATGATGGCCCGGCCGTAAACTTCTAAATCGAATGGTAAGCCAAGATATATGATGAACTGAAAGCTCCCCAGTCTGTGATACTGCAGGGGCTAATGGCACAAGGAGTGTTGAAGCCGGAAAATTATAAGCCACCTAACCCCCGCCTCAGACTTGGAACCATGCCTAGTATCAGAATATCATCGCCCAAAGGGTCACCTCACCGATAAATGTTACACCCTAAAAAATGCTATCCAGGACCTTATAGATGATAAGGTTATTGAAAAGCCTCCACCCAGACCAAATGTAGTCAATAACCCTCTACCTTAAATCAATATGATTGAGGTTGATGAAAACCTTTGTGTGCCCAAGTTTGAAATAAATAAACATTCACTTCCATATATCCTCATTCCTATTCCCCCACCCTTATCCATAAAAGAACCTAGCTGTAACATGCTCTCTTGGGACACCATCCTTGGTAGCCAAAGCACCTGTAACATTGAAAAAGCCACTTGGGTTGGTGGAGATTTTAGCCACCTTACCTGATCTGACCGAGCCTACCAGCAAAACCCTGAAAGAGGTGACCACTCTGGAATAGATCAAGTAATAGATACTGGGGCTAAAACGGTGGAAGATAATTTATTGGCTCAGATGAAGAAAACTCAGGCCAACATTTCCATCTGGGGCTTGCTGTGTGCTTCTAAGACCCACCGTGATACATTGGCTAAGTCACTAAGTCATGCAATCATTCCCATCGAAACCTCCCCAAATGAGCTTACTCAGATGATCGGGAACATTCACTTCGGGAACGTAATAATGTTTACTGATCTAGACCTGCCAAAGGAAGGAACCAACCACATTGATGCTCTTCATATCACTGTGGGAATTTTGGAGAAACTAGTTCCCTGAGCTTTGGTAGATAATGGGTCTTCACTGAATGTATGTCCTGCCAGGACATTAGCCAAACTGGGGATAAAGATATCAGAACTCACTCCTTCCTCGCAGATAGTTAAGGCATATGACAACACTAGTCGATGTGTCTTAGAGGTGGTCAGTTTAGGTTAACTATTGGGCCCTTAAACATGCCAGTTGAGTTCCAAGTCCTGGATATACCAGCCACCTTTAGCCTGTTGTTGGGATGCCCTTGGATCCATGGGGTAAAGGGGGTAGCCTCTTCATTACACCAGCGTGTCAAATTCATCCACGATGACCACATAGTAATTATTCTGGCCGACAAGATCGTGGAGAATATGGAAAACGAGGATATCCCAATCCTCGAGATAGAACATGAGGACACTTGTATTTTTCTCAGTGGCTTTGAGGTTATCCCCCAAGTTGTGGTCAACGCCATTGAATATGGCCGAGAAACTGACATCATTGGAAAGAAAGTCACCTCCCTAGGAAACATGGTCCCTTTAAATATGTTTCGAAAAATGAATTATATGCCTGGTTTAGGTCTCGGCAGAAATCAGCAAGGACTAGTTAATCTAGTCCAAGATGAACTTAAGGAATCTATCCCTCCCTTCGGTCTAGGATACACGCCTACTCCAGCTAAAGTAGCCGCATTCATGAAACAGAAACGTGAGAAAAGGAAGACAGAAAGAGAAAAGCGTCCTTATGAATATCCCCCTCTCCAACCCTATAGAAAAACCTTAAATGGTTACTTTGTATGAAAGGGGGAAATTGAAGCCTATCTCATGTTTCCTGAACCCTGGATAGACCAGAATGGGAAAAGGCACCCTGGTTGGGAAATCTTTGAAGACGTCAGTATTCTCTCAGATAGTATGGAACAGGTTACCCTGGAGCCCCGTAGCAGTGCATATAAGACTGTCACTATTGAAAATACTTGGTCTATAGATCAAGATGATTATGCTTTGGCCCTGCTAGATGATGACGGTCTAGGGGATAGATTTCTGGGTATGATAGACAGAGGCACTGATTATGAAAAGCTCACTGCTGAGTTTGAGTCTATGTCTAATAAGCCTCTGCAAAATTGGTACACCACGACCGGTCTACTCCTGACACCCGCAGACTTGGTAGACCGCTTCGGATATACTATCCCCACTCCTTTCCCTAGCTTTAAGGATTGGTCATCTACCGATTCGCTACCTAAAGTTGAGGATCTCAAACCCCAGGTCCTTAACAATGTAATAACCCCGGTACAGTATGCTTTTAATAATAATATAAATGTCTTTGCTTATTCCTTAGTTGCACCTACTTTAAAAGACACATTAAATAATAATAATTATGATAATTAGTCATTTAATAAAATGGACCCAAAAGATAAAAATTATCTACTTGAGATTGCAAAGTCAGTTGAGTACCAGGAACAGGGCCATTCATCAGCAGCTACTGAAGAATTATCTACTATCAATCTGGGGCTGGACAATGAAGTCAAAGAAATCAGAATCAGAAGCTACATCCAAGGTCTAGAGAGAAAGGCACTCATTGATCTCCTCAAAGAGTTCGTAGACATTTTTTCCTGGTCCTACGAAGATATGCCCGGCCTGGATCCAGCCATAGTCGAGCACCGGATTCCCACATATCTGAATGCTCGCCCAGTCAAACAGAAGCTCCGACGCATTAAGCCAGAATGGTCTCTACAAGTCAAAGAAGAAATCATAAAATAGCTGCGCGTCAACTTCATTCAGGTAGTTGAATACCCGACCTGGCTATCCAATATAGTGACCGTTCCCAAGCCCAACGGGAAAGTCAAAATATGTGTAGACTTCCGCGACCTCAACAAAGCGTCGCCCAAAGATGACTTCCCCCTGCCCAACATTGATATTGTGGTAGATGCCGTCGCACCTCACAAAGTCCGATCTTTCGTCGACGGCATGCTGGGCTACAATCAAATCAAAATGGTAGAAGAAGACCAGGAGAAGACCTCATTCACTACTCCCTGGGGTACTTATTGTTACACTGTCATGCCATTCGGATTAAAGAATGCCAGAGCCACTTACCAGAGGGCTGCCACCACCCTCTTCCACGACATGATCCATAGAGAGATGGAGGTCTATGTTGATGATATGATCGTGCATTCCAGCGACGCCAATGGTGCTCACATCAAAGATCTTCAGAAGTTCTTCGAAAGATTAAGGAAGCACCATATGAAGCTTAACCCCACCAAATGCACATTTGGGGTTACTAAAGGCAAAGTCCTGGGATTTTTAGTAACTGAGCAAGGTATCGAGATCAAGCCTGCAAAGATCAAAGCCATCCTAGAAATGCCACAACCGAAAAATCCAACTAAAGTCAAAGGCTTCCTAGGCCGGTTGCAGTACATCAGCCGTTTAATCAGACAGCTGACCACCACATGTAAGCCCCTCTTTAAACTCCTAAAAAAGAATACCGACCAAGTCTGGGACGCAAAGTGCCAGTTAGCTTTCGAGAAAATAAAAGCCTACCTTACCAATTCCCCTGTGCTAGCTCCACCGCATACACATAAACCTCTCCTCATATACTTAACCGTCACAAACACATCAGTAGGGGCTATGCTCGCCCAAGAGAAAGAAGATTCCTACATTGAAAATGCCATATACTTCATAAGTAGGAAGTTACAAGGAAGCGAGCTAAATTATTCAGCACTGGAGAAAAGCTGCACCGGCCTAGTTTGGGCCACTCAGAGGCTCAAAACCTAACTCCAAGGAAGGTCCATCAAACTCATATCCAGAATGGACCCTATCAAGTACATCTTCGGTAAGCCATCGCTGTCTAGCCGACTGACCAAGTGGTCCTTTCTTCTTAATGAGTTTGACATAACCTATGTCACTCTCAAGTCAATCAAAGGGAGCGTCATTGTAGACCACTTAGCCGATCTACCTTTAAAGGCCGAAGATGCGACTGAGCCTGGTTTACCAGATGAAGGTGTCCTGGAAATCACTGACCATGACACCTGTTGGCAGATGTTCATTGACGGAGCCGTAAACAAAAGAGGCTTTGGCATAGGAATCTTGTTAATCGATCCTACGACTCTCATACTGGCCGGCTATAAGGTTGGAGTTCGAATGTTCAAATAATACGGCGAATATGAAGCCTTTGTATTGGGGCCTAGAAGAAGCTCTCCAAAGGGGGCTAAAGATCTCGAAGCCTATGGAGACTCTCGCCTCTAATCATAAATCAAGTCTGAGGAAGATGGAAGACCCAGATCTCTCGGCAGCCTCTATCATGCCAAGTTAACAACAGTCGTCGCCCGATTTGGTTCTATCTCGTTTCATTATCTGCCACGAGATAGGAATCAATTCGTTGATGCCCTGGCCACTCTGGCATCACTAGTCCAGATTCCCGCAGAAACTAATGTTCAGCCATTTATAGTCGAGAAGAAGGTCACTCCGGCATACTGTTTCAAAATCAATGCAGCTCGTGAAGCAGATCACGAGCCCTGGTACGCTGACATCTTAAATCTGCTTCAGAAAGGTCTTTATCCTCCTGGCTTAGATAAGAGAGGAAGAGTCTCCCTGCGAAGGTGGGCCTCCCAATTCGTACCCAGTGGTGGCAGCCTGTATAAGAGGCACTATAAAGACCTC
Source organism: Codonopsis lanceolata (assembly GCA_013146195.2). NCBI lineage: Eukaryota > Viridiplantae > Streptophyta > Magnoliopsida > Asterales > Campanulaceae > Codonopsis > Codonopsis lanceolata. Next base: position 115,310,924 of record CM028377.1, on the reverse strand, counting down.
AACTTGCTATGTGTCAATCAGGCCAAACCTGAGCAAATTATGGATCAACTACACGGTGGTACCTGCGGGCCCCACATGAATGGCCATATGCTATCTAAGAGAATCATCCGTGGGTACTATTGAGTACGCTTCGAACCGGTATCCTGGTGGTGCGACATTGCGACAAATGTTAAGGCTTCGCCAATCTACAGCATGTGCCCCCACACGTCTTATACAACTCCGCAGCCCCCTGGCCTTTCTCAACGTGGGGAATCGACGTCATAGGCAAATTCACCCAAAGGGATCCAATGGACATGAATACGTCCTGGTAGCTGTCGATTACTTCACAAAGTGGGTGGAAGCCTTTTCCTACAAGATCCTGAATGCCCGAAAGGTGTCTGAGTTCATCCGGGCCAATATTATATGCCGCTATGGGGTACCTTTCGAGATAATCTCCGACAACGGCTCACATTTTGAAGGGGACGTGAATCGTCTACTTGATGAATTCAAGATCCAAAGACACAAATCCTCCCCCTACCGGCCACAAGCCAATGGTGCCGTTGAAGCAGCCAACAAAACTCTTGAAAACATCATCAGAAAAATGGCGGACACAGGAAGAGACTGGCCAGAAAAATTGCCACTAGCACTCTGTGGATATCGTACTTCACTCCGCATACCCACTAGGGCTACCCCTTACTCCCTGGCATATGGCATGGAGGCGGTACTACCAGTAGAAGTGGAAATTCCATCATTAAGAGTGATGATGGAATTTGATATAGCAGAAGTTGACTGGGTCAAAGGGCGATACGAAGAATTGGCCCTAATTGACGAATGACGCCTGTTAGCCTTGGAGCATACCCGGGCATATCAAAGGCGCATCGCCCGAGCATTCAATAAAAAGTCAAAGGCCACGATATCCAAGTTGGAGATCTCGTGCTTCGAGAAAAACCCCCTAGTTATGTTGATACTAGGGGAAAATGGAAGTCTCCCTGGATGGGACCATACATTGTTAAGGAGATCCGAACAGGAGGTGTCGTGTTTCTCACGAACCAGGATGGGGAAGATCTTGTCCAGCCCTTCAACCTCGACAAACTAAAAAGGTACTATGCCTGAGCCATTCTATCCAGCAAATGCTTCCCTCTCCAGCCCGCTAGGCTGAAAACCCGAAAGCGCGGCCTAGGCAAAAATTAGGGCATATAAAAAAACAATTAAAAAAATAAAAGCATAAATAAAGGCTCGCTAGGTTGAAAACCCGAAAGGGCGGCCTAGGCAAAAATTAGAGCACAAAATAAAAAAAAATACAATAAATAAATAAAAGAGAAAAAATTAATAAGGAGATAAGAAGGAGAAGGAAGACATAATTTGAAATCCTCGGCATACCACCTCAAGTCTCCAGCGCATCAGAGGCTTGACTGACAGAAGAGAAAAACCACGACAAAAAGCTCATATTAAAGCACTAAAATATAATTTTATAGGTCCTAAGGTGCAACTTAGAAATATTTACTAAGACATCTATATTATACATTGATTGCATTGTACATATCTATATACTGCCTGTACCCCCCTTTGTTGTCCAAGAAACAATTCCTTTTCTTGCAGCCTTAGCCCCCGAGCAGTCTATCAGTGCCTGCGGCGTCCACCGAGCCGGGCCCATATACTCCTTCTGCGAGGCGCGGAAGAAGCCCTAGAATCATCAACATGAGAGCCACCAGAGGTGTCTCCTTTTTCATCGTCAGCATCCCCGTTCTCCTGAACTACCGTATTGCTCGGACCAGCTTCATCATTTCTGTAACCAGTACCCCATACAGGTGGGGGAGGAGGAACAGCTATCTCTTACTCCCATGGATTGTCCTGCCTGCTTGCCAAGCTCAGCCGCGGAGGCTCGTGACCGCCAGCTCTTAGAGCCATGCCCCAACCAGTCTGAGGAGAAGGAGCAACTACTTCTTGTTCCCATGGGTTACGCTGCCGACTGACATTGCTCAATCTGCGGGATGTATTCTTTGGGACCCGCAAAGATCCCCCAGGGCCGTCCGAGTATTAAGGCCATGTACCCGTCTGAATTTTGCCTCCAGGGCCTAAGGAACAACTAACCCCGAGCTATCAATGTCCTCGCCTACTTCCATGAGGCGAGCATCCACTCCGTTAGTTATATGGCGACCCAGCAAGTGTCTCAATCCACACCGGATAGTACGAGACGACCCCTCAGCAGCTACCGTGACCAATGCCAAATACCCAAAGGACATAAGCATATAGTCAGAATATGAATATGTTACCTCCAAATTCCTCTCGAATCTACGAGCCACATGCCTGAATAAGCGGGACCGGCTCGTCAAGAAGCTCCATTCCCATGTATATAGGACGAGTGGTGTCCGGGATCACTTGCTCTCTTCCAAATTGCCGCAAGATCCGGTCCGGTTGATAAAAAGAAGTCCGATGAAGACCCAACATGACTATTTGACTGTACTCATCGGAATGTCGAAGAAAGAGCCGGATCTCCCAATGGTGAATGACCCAGATTATGTCCATCGAGCCCCGGCGATAAAAGTGATCAGCCCAATCAATCTCAAAATAATTGCTCTAAGGAAAATACCCGCGCATTCCATAAAGTGATGGGTCATAGAGAGCTCCATGCGGCACAGGAGCCTGAACCCAGAGGAAATTCTCTTCTAGCCACATATGAACCAGAATGGGGCTACCGGTAGGGAAACGATTCATCACCGATAGGAAAAGCGAAGTTCAAGGTCTCCGCCAAAATCACCGGGAGAATGTTCAGCCTGCGATCTCGAGCCTGTAATGCCAGGTCAACGACCCACGCATCGACAAATCCAGGTAGGCCTACTATCAAGTATCTCCCTACCAAAAGAGAAAAAGCGCTGTCAGCCTACGCCACAGATAGTCTACATCATCTTCCCTGTATTCTGTGAAGGCTTCAGGAAGAACCATTAAATTAAAAGTTTCCCCATTGAAGAATCCTGGAGTAGCACTGCGGGTAGAATTAAAAAGCTCCCGGAGAGCCATATATGGGCGCCTTCTGTAGGCAGGCACTGCGATATGACGAGTAGGTGCCACCCCCAGCATCGCGCAGAACTCCTCAAAAGTAGGACACATCTCATTCATGCCAAAGTTAAATAAGTGGTCCTGAGGAGACCAAAACCTGGCGGCTCCCCTCAATATGTCCCAATTAATAATGACATTTCGCCAGGACAGAAGGCACCTGAACCTGAAAAGATGATCAAACCAATCCCTCTCGTCAGATCGCAAGGAAAGGATCCAAAAATCCAGGGCATTCTCGTAAATCTCAATTTCCAGAGCCGTAGGAATACGTGCGGCCATTTATAAGAGAGATGCAAGGGATTTTATGTGGCTAAGAAGAGCAACGACAGGACAGGAAGAAGCTGGTGAGTTTTAAGAGAAAAGAGACGAAGTGAATTGGTGAGAAATCAGGCTGATCTCCGTCTGAATTTATACCGATAATTGAAGAAAATGGATGCTTCGGCACGGCGTGAACAAGCGATGAATGAACAAAGATGGCTGCACAGGAGAAGCTATGGCGCCACCAAAGAAGCCCCTTGGCGCCGCGCCATAGCCCTCATATGGCCGCGCCAAATGCCTCCACTGTGTTGTGAAATTTCTGCCTGGTATCCTGGTTTAATAGTCCGACACTCCGCTGTTCCTACGTCTGATCGCGAGAAAGGAAGAGGGGCTATGAAAGGTGGCTACAAGCACGGGCTCAATAGCCACAGGGCACCAAAATAATAAGGGATGCGGCCATTTTCCTGTTCTGATATCACCTGAAAAAGCCCACTCCGATCCAAAGGTGTATTCTCATTAACTCCCTTTCTTAAAGTACAACGTGCCATTACCCTTTAGACGTCTGGTATAGCTTTATTTTCTGTGTGAATTTATTTTTGCATGTGTAATATATTGTATCATATACATTATATTGCATTATACCATAATGTATGTACATGTTTCTTTTATAAAAAAATATATATACAAAAAAAAAAAAAAAAGATACTAATATTCACAGGAATCCGAAGCTAATGTGCTTGGGACGACTGACTCCTGTTAAGGCCACCACCCATGACGTAGGGACCCGTTGTGCCACCGATTCTATATCCCCGACCTCTGCCCCGGCCGCGGCTCGACCCGACATCATCATCATCGTCATCATCATCATCATCATCATCTTGACGTCTGGGCCGCCGCGCTGTGCTGCTTCCCTTGTAAGAAAATTCATCAGCAAGTTTCTGATATAGTTTGCTGATGCTGAAAATGTCTCGCAGCAGCTTCTTATAAGTGGACACATTCACCTAAAAAGAAAAAGAAATGTGTTAGTCTCAAAAAAACAAAAAAAAATATAAATAAAAGTAATAATAATAATAAGTGTATATATGTAAAAAAAAGAGACGAGTAAAAAATAATAATAAAAGAGATAAAGAAAGAAAGACAACAAGCCTGCTCCGGGACACGACGCTCCTCGGGAATCTCGACATCAGGAAGAACCTGCTCTACTGTACTACCTCCACATTGATACTGAAAAGTAGAGAATATATCATCAGGCTCTGTGAACATCAGGTTCTCGTCGAGAGACGAAGTAGACGGCACTGGCCTGGCAGAAGCATCAGAATGCCGCCTAGGTGCGACAGGAGCAGAAAAAGGGGGATGCAACACTAATCTCAGGAAATCCTCATACGCCATCAGAGGATAATCTGTCGCCGGCATGAGGTATTTCCCCAGGTACTGATACCTGTTAGGTAGTCGATCAGGCTCTATCACCTAGAACGGAGGCCGAGGAGGCGCCACTGGAGCTACTAGAACAGACTGATGCTGACGGTTCACCCGCTCGCCCATATATAAAGAATCCACCATAATGGAAACCATCAGTATCCGGCAGCGGCTGAGCACCAAAGTAACAACATAATGGCCCTCCAGACCCTCCCAAGGAAGGAAGTGCACTGTACCAGGACTCGAGCTAACAATCCGCTCCAGCACTCTTCCCCTATCCTTACAACCACCGTCCTGGGTCGGATAAACCCTATTATCATCCACGTATTGGGACAAGTATAGAGTCTGATGAACTCGCCGAATGAGAGGACCCGACGAAAGTTAAAAAATGAGAAGGCCCAGACCTGCAAAAAAAAAAGAAAAAAAAATGTGTCAACAAAAAAAAAAGCGAAAGAATAAAAAAAAATATAAATAAAAAAAGGGGTATACATAAAAAAAAAAAAGAAAGAACAGCAGGAAAAGGCATGTACCTCCCACGCCGGAGCGAACCCATTCAGAGTCGGCGAGTAATTCCGGTTGGCCCTATCCATAGAAGCATACAACTCAGCCAAGCCTTCCTGTCCCCAATCATACAAAGGGATCCGATCAAAATCTGCCAGACAAGCCATGACGAAAACCCTCAGGGTGGTAGAGGAGTTGGCGAAGAGCGATGTGCCAAGAAAGAAAAATAGAAACGCTCTCGCCACTCGAGTCACGACAACTACATCATTGGACGGCACCCGCCCGACATTATCAAAAAGCCAGTTCCGAACGCTGCCGATGAGAATCTCATCCGTCGATTTGAATTCCGGCTTAAAACCCAAGAGGTCCACTACCTCCTCCCTACGCCGACGGAGAGTGAAATCAGGAGCCAGGGTCTCCCCTATGCTGGTAGGAATGCCCGTGATCGCGGAAAAATCGCACGGGGTCATGGTCGCCTCCCCCCAACTGAAGTGAAAGGTATGGGTGGTGTCCCACCAGAAGTCCCTGAGTACATCGAAGATGCGCAAGTAGCTGGTGAAGTGGGTAAAAGCATGCATGAAGACACTAAAACCAGACCCCTCCACCAAGAGCTGCGCCGCCTCGGGCAACATGGCGTAAATCTCAGTGACATTGGCGTATGATGCCCGCACCCTCTGGAATTTCTTGCGGATCTGAAAAAAAAAAAAGAAAAAAGAAAAGAAGAGAAAAGGTAAGTCTTCTATCCTTATTTTTTTCTTCTCTGTACAGTCTTTTAATAAATAAGTATAAATAGATAATTAACATGTTGCATGCATTGTACTTCATAAATTTTAAAATTGCAGCATGCTAAAAAAAACACTTTGTTCATATAATAAAAAAAAGGGTAATAATATAATTTTTTAATGTAAGTAAACACATACCATATTTATACATGTACATAAATTCACATGTGAATAAACATTTAGTTTCGTTAAACGTCATTCTTTTACGCGAAATATTAAAAAAAAAAGAGTCTATATGTTGTACATACGTACCATATTCTTTTACATTCTTACAAAAAATATATATATAAAAAAAAGGCAAACATAAAAAAAATTATATGTAATTTGTTTTGCATTTAAATAGTTATTTTTGCATCCTGAGCATCATAGAGGTGCATGTTAGACTACATTCACCATGTACATAATAAAATATGAAAATATTCATGCATCATCCTATAATTGTTCTGCATTACATCTGCATTAAATAGAGTAATTCATGCATCCATCATATGCATTTCATTGTCCAATAAGCTGCCTTAGGGGTACGCTAAAAAGAAGATAAAGTGCCACCAATCATCAAAATAAATATTTTTATGACATTTACTATGTCCCTGCAGCATTCACATGCATGAAAAATGAATCAAAGGGCATGAAATATATCTGTTTTGTCCTATTTTTATCTGAAAATATGTCCGAAAATGCGTTTGGAAAAAATTTAAATTGTATTATGAAAAGTCCGTCTCATGATTCTATTGCATGCAAAAATGTGTTTTAGTGTAAAACATGCATCATATTGCCTCATTTGCATTTATAATATAAATCATGCATAGTAGGGTCAAATAGTGACCACTATAGTTCAATCATGCATCGCAAAAATAAATCATATAAATTTCATGCATCACTACTTAATTACATCATTTAGTCATAAATAGGACATGCATATGCATTACTAATAAAGGAGCAAAATTGAAGAAATAAGAAAAGAAAACAGACAGCAGCAACAATGGCGAAGGCACTGAAGGAAGAAAGAAAAGAAGGAGGGAGCAGTAGCTCCTCTCCCTCATTCTCGTCCATGATAAATGGTGGAAAAGGGAATTTTTCCTTTTCCCCCTCTAAAGTTTGAAGCTGTGACACTAGTTCTCAAGTTTCAAAATTTCCAAGATGGTCCCTGAGCTTAACGAAGGGTTAACGAAGTTAATATTGTTAACCAAAGATTAATGGCCATCCATCAGAGGACGAAGAGAAATAATATCCCCAACAAGTCAGCCACAAAATCAAGATAGAAAAGAATTTTCAGTGGCAGAAAGAAAAAAAGAAAAAAAAGAAAGAAGAAAAAAGGAAAAAACAACAAAAAAAGGAATAATTATAATAATAATTATAAACAAAGTCATCGGGTTGCCACGCCAAGATCAGCCGAATCCGCGGCGGCCACCCGGGCGCGAAAAGGTAAGTCAGGTACAATATTCTTACCCTAACCTCAGAATAATTTCCTTTTAAAAGGAAAGTTTTTTTTCAAAAAAAAAACAAAAAAATAAAAAAGAGGAATATTTCAAAAAAAAAAAAAAAAAGATGAATATTTCAAAAACACAAAAAAAGATGAATATCTTAAAAACACACAAAAAAAAGAGGAATATTGGAAAAAAAACCAGAGAGAGTGAGAAGAATGGGAAGGAAAAAGAATGATTTCTTTTCACAATTTTCGAAAAAACTTGAAGAAAGTTTTCTTTGTCGTGCTCAACGATAGATTTTTATCGGTCGAGTGCAGTTTTCTGAAAATTTGAAAGTTTTCTTATTATGTTTGGAAATAAGGTATTGACCAGCCAGACACAATTTTGAAAATTCTTCTTAACATGTTTCAATGACAAGGTATTGAACGGTTGAAATGTGGTTCCCGAAAAACATTCAAATCTTCATACCGTATTTGACGGCCATTCTCGACTGTTGAATATGACTTTTTCGAAAAACACAAAAATCTTTTTTCTGTTGTGTTTTTGATTGGGTCTTGACCCGAAGAACATGACATCCTCATTTGGTTGTAGTTTAGGTGTTTGGCCTGAACTATGTCTGGTCTGATTTCCTTTAATAAGGAATACGTAGGCAGCCTACATTAGTAGGTCCGACCATCAGAGCACTTTAAATTCATATCTACCTAAAAACTATGATAACCTGTTATAACTAACTAAATATGTCTAGGTTATGGAGTTTGGATAGCATGATAAACTGTGCATTATAACTGCTACCAATTGCATTTCTCTCCCATTTTAAAGTGAACGAAATTGGAGAGTCTATTGTTTATCAACGATGTTCGTCTACTCAGTAAGCCTTGGGTTACCCGTAGACTCCATCGTTGAGGGGCTCTGTAGACACCCCAATTTCGTACCCCTGGTATGTGACTCTGACATATGATAGCAAGAACTGTTCAAACTTAACAAATGTCAAGTTACAGGAGTTAAAAATGCGAAAGGAAAAGCAGGATGCGCAAAATAGTGAATTGCGAGTGGTGAAAGTTTCAAAAACGGAACTGGAATAGGAGCTTGGCGCGGCCTAATGAAGGTCTTGGCGCCGCGTCAGAAGAGAGATATTGCCGCGCCAACTGATGAACAGTAGGTCCTCTCACTTAACGCATTGTGCACTTGGTGAAGCCCAGTGTACAATCCAACGAAGCCGACTGAAGAATTCAGGAAATGCCCGATCACTCCTCACTCCCACCTATAAATAAGAGTCTTGCAGGTAGTTGCCGATTTTGAATTCTTTTATTTCATTGTCTAGCCCGTGATTGATAGTGGACAGGTCTTCAGCTGCTGATGATGAATGATGGTGTTCCTGGTGCTCAACTGACTTTATAATCTCAAGCAAATAATTTTTATCTTTTCGGTCCATTTCATTAAATAACTCATTATTATGATTTTTTTAATGCGTCTTTTAATGTAGGTGCAACTAAGGAATAAGCAAAGATATTTAGATTATCATTAATAACAAACTGTACATGGTTTATTACATTATTGAGGACCTGGGGTTTGAGGTCCTCAACTTTTCGGTAGATGACCAATCCGTAAAGCTAGGGGAAGGAAGGGGAATAGTATATCCGAAGCGGTCTACCAGATCTGCGGGTGTTAAGAGCGGGTCGGTCGTAGTATACCAGTTCTGTAGAGGCTTATCAGTAATAAGCTCAAACTCAGCTGGGAGCTTTTCATAATCAGTGCCTCCGTTTACCATACCCAGGAAGCTGTCTTCTAGACCTTGTTAGAAACTCCTGTTATTGATTAGTATATTTAAAACACCTTTATTTTGGCTAAATAGGGTTCACCTGCCCTTTAGACCTCTATGGCTTGGTTTGTTTGAAAGATTCTTGCACCTGCCACCGTAATTACCTCGTTGTCGATAAGATCCTGAATCACGTTTCTGAGTAAGTGGCACTTATCGGTGAGATGACAACTTCAACAATGGTATTCACAATACTGGGCATGATTCCATGTAGCAGGCAAAGGATTGGGTGGTTGATAATTAACCATGGGCTTAAGTACCTCACGGGCCCATAGTATTTGGAATATCTCGGATCTTGAGGCAGGTAGATTATCATAGTGCCTCGGAATTATTTCTTTTTTTCCTTTTATTCTATAGTCAGATGGAGTTTTCTCTCTTGGATAATATTGCACTAGGATTGGGCTGCCTGGACCATGGCTTAAGAGAGGTTCCTTTTTTGGTACACAAATTACTTCCTTTGGAATCCCTGGGGTCAATAGAATAAGTGTTTGAGGGATCGAGAGGAAGATAACTCTTTTGGTTATAGTAGCATCCATTTAGGTGAGGGAGATTGGGGTTGATTCCTGGAGGAGATGGATCAGAATTATAAGCATTTGGAATCATATTACCCTGGGCAATGGGATGAATATTTGGCTGATGGCTGACACTTGGTTGCTTTCCAAGGGCTTGAAAAAGGATATTTTCTGAGGTATCAGGACAGTTTACTTCAAGGAGGCGAGAAGTATTAGGGACATATTTAGGGATTTTGATCTTTTGGGAGAAGGCGGCAAGAGTTTCTGAGAAACCTGCTAAAATATTACCAACCACCTGGTTTATTATTCTTTCCGCATGGGCATGCAATTCTTTATTTAACCATATTTCGAGTCCAGGAGGAGGTGCATACTCAGAAGTTTCTTTTTCTGGTTCCCAGCTCTTCCAATCGTTGCTAGCCCATGTCATAACCTGTTTGTTTTTAGCGGCCATTTTGCTCGGATCTGCGCCCTTTGAACTGACACTGCCCCCCCTTTTTTTTTATCTGCCCCTGATATTTTCTGATCTACTTTCTGCACCAGTATTCCGTATCAAATGGCCAGTATTATCTTCGTCTTTCAAAATTTGGGCCAGGTTTCTGAGGAAAATGGGTTTGGAGGTGTCAGAAGGCTGGCGGAAGGCTTTCTGGGCTTGGAGTACAGCGTGCCTTTATTGGTATATTTTATTATTATTTATTTTCCCTACAAATTGACCGGATAAGCACCTGCTTTATTTTGACGGTCTCAGGACTTTCCTGGAACAGTGGATTCTTTCTCCAGAGTATAGGACCAACGTATTCCACCTGTCTTTCGACTCCCCAAGATCAGACTGATCCCAGGCGAAGGGCCTATACTCTTTCCTGTATCCACCATTCAAAATGGTCTAGGTCGAGAATTAGAGAATAATTAATCAACCCCTGTGTATTTATTTTTTTTGCGCATTTATTTTTTTATATCATTTTTTTTATTTGTGCATTATCATCATTTATTTTTTTTTTGCATTAATTTTTTATCATCATTTTTTTACAGGGGCTGACCCACGATTCAAAAATGCAAAAACCGGTCAGTCTTTTGAAGTGTCCTCAAAATCTATATGCATTCTAACGATAACTTATGCAGGGGGTAGGCTGGCCATGGTGTAGGGTAGCAATTCAGAATATATTTACATGCGTGCGCATAGTATGTACGGTATCTAAAAAGCAAAAAAAAACATTTTTTTGATATAAAGCAAAAAATAAAACATATATGGCATGTCTTGCCGTTAGTTGTGGATTTTCTCGGCTTTTTAGTTTGAGCGCGAGCAAGCAAGCAAATCATGTTAAGAAATAGAAAGAAAAGTGGGGAATCTATCTATTCCTATTAAATACAAATTGGTCCTAATCCCCAAAATAAAATGACAGACTGAGTGCAAATATATACATATTTTGTGGAATAAAAATAAAGCAGAATAAAATAATAATATAGAGCAAAAAATAAAGCAATATTAAAAATAAAGCCCCGGCCTTTTGTTATGCTGCCCGGAAATTTATTGCAAATATATAGAATTTTTTTGAAATTTTTTTTATATATATTAAAAAAAAAAATTAAACATACTTCTAATATTTATTGGAGAGCGATTGCTGCAAGATGAAGGATCATATCCACAAATATAGACATGGATGTATAGGAACGCAATATTCAAATGCTTAAATTAATATAACAAGCATACTTTAGCCAAAAACAAAGAAAAACAAAAAAAATAAAATTAATGAGTCTAGCCCTCCATTTTTATTTAAAATAAAAACGATCTCCCCAGCAGAGTCGCCATTGTGGGTTCCCGGGGGGTGCGCCCGCGCCCCGCGCGCCCTTGGATAGAGGTGCGCGTACGTGCAGATGCGGAACACCACTACTCTCATTCCATCCTCCCTTGTTTAGGGGAAGACGAAATTAAAAGTGCGAGAGGAGTGCTGTCAAAATAGCGTGTTTGAATACGTCTCGGTAACTTTAGTGAATTTTTGGTCCAATATGGGAGCTTTGGGTTTTCTACATCAAGTTATCCCTTTTTTAGGGGATACCAGGATATAGGAATACATCACCCTTTCATTCTCATTCTCTCTTTTTTAGGGGAAAACGAGAAAGTGCAAGAAAGGAGTGTTGGGAGGCCCCACTATGGATTTTATGAAAATAGCCTTATGGCCTATTTCAGATCAGTATGGGTGGTTTGGGTTTTCTATATCAAGTTATCCCTTGTTTAGGGGATACCGGGATATAGGAATACATCACCCTTTCATTCTCATTCTCCCTTTTTTAGGGGAAAACGAGAAAGTGCAAGAAAGGAGTGTTGCGAGACCCCACTGGATCCAAAATGTTTTATAGAGTCGCCATCTTTATTTTAAGGAAGAAATAAAGCAAAACCAAAAAAGGAAACCAAAGAGTGCACAAACGGGTTCGGAGGCTAAGTTACGAGTTGGGAAGGTGCTAGGCACCCAACTCGCCCTTTCGGTCTCAAAAGCAGTTTTTGGCTAAAGTATGCTTTTTGTTATATTTATTTAGCAAATAAACAATGCATTAAAAAACATGAAATAAAATCTGAAAGGATTGAAATCGAGGGATTGACCCTCGGCATGAAAAGGACCCGACCCTCGGCATAAAGAGGGTCTCACCTGCAGGACAACACGTTGCGAGGATAGGACCACTCATCCCCAAGATAAATCACTCTAGCCTCGGCATCATGACCCTCGGCACTACCGCGAGCCCAACCACGGCTGACCTGACAGATCACGGGCTCCCTCGGCCTCGCCACCAAAATCAGTCCTCATAAATCCTCAACCTCGACGAATAGCAAAAGCCTTCGTCGCAGAAACCACTCGGCCTCGGCCTCAGATCAATCATTCACCCCGACAAACCATTTCCCTAGGCCCGCGAAAACCGCTGCACGCCAATACCAACCCTCTGACACACACGCAGTTCACTCATTCCTGACGAACGCCCTCAACGCATTTAATAACAGCCACTTTATGCTCCCCAATAACAAACTGCCACGTCGCCATCAACTTCAGGTATAAATATAAGAGCCCATATTTATGGCAAGGCAAGTAATTTCAGCGATATCCTAACTCTCTTATCACAACTCTCTATCAAAACAATTATCACGGCTCATTTATTACCAAAACTCTACCGGAAAACTGATTCCTACGCCGGAGGGTTATAGTCGGGCCAACCCGACACCTTAACGGTGTTTGTTGTTTACATTGTGCAGGTTAACCGTGGACGAACAAGAAGCTGCCACCTCATCCTCGCTCACACGTGGACGTGAAGACAAGATCGCCACAAATATTGCGTGATCAGTTTGGTTCCGTTCTTGAAACGACTTTTTTCAAAGACGGCGTCCACAGGCGAAAGGATGGTAAAATCAAAAAGCAAGCCTCAAAGAACGTAACCCCGCCGCATCCACCCACCTAGAAAAGGAGGAGCAGCCGAGCACAAGACAATGAGGGACGCAGGGGAGAACTCCGGCCTCGCTACAGGAGTGTCGAGGGACCAAAGAAGGATAGCCTGCACAAACGACTCTCGAACAAAAATAAAGACATCGACGCCGACCTCCGAGAGGTCAAGACTTCCAGGGCCAACAAGGAGGAGCCGCGTGGTAAAACAAATAGACCAACGGCTCAAGAAGAGGCCGAACGAGAGTATGCATATTGGGAGCACCAAAAGACCTTGTGCACGAAAATTCAGGAAGCCGAGACTAAGATGCACGAGCTAAGACAAAAAGCCCGGGCCCCGGAACCCGAGCCCATAATCATCGAACAAAGCACCCCTACAGCGATCGAACTCGGTTTGCGGAGGATGGAAACTACAAAAGCCAAAAAGGCAAAGTTTACCACCAATGTCAAATCGAGACTAGGAAGAAGGGTGGCGGCGAGGATCCAGACGGCGTTCATTCTCGCCTAAAATTCCCAGCCGAGACGGATAATTGTCGAGCCCATAGCGAGGAAGGAGAGTCTCGGCCCTACGCCGATCCTCGAACAAAGCCCACTCAAGTCTCGCACCGATCTCGCCAAATTGCAAAGGAGGCTCGCTTGGGGTCCCCTCGTGAGAAATATGATCGAGGAAGAGCCCGAGGTACCATTGGTCAAAAGGGCTAACTGCATTCCCACACAAGCCGTGGGGTCGGCACAAGGCGAAAGGCCGATGACAGGTGCCGAGATCAGGGCATGGATGGAAAAGTTGGAAGCTCGGCAGAGCTATGGGGTTAACTCGGTCCTCAAGAAAATTGGGGGGCCATTTATTAAGCAGATAAGAGAGGTGGAAGTTCCCTCGAAAGTAAAGATTCCCCACTTTGAGGACTACACTGGTAACACTGACCACGGACCACGTGTCGGGGTTCGGTGAAAATGATCATCGCAACTGGACTCGGCGACATATGGTGCTTGGTGTTCGGAACCCTCAAGAAGCGAGCTCAGCAGTGGTACAACGGGTTAGCACCCGATTCTATCACTGTTGGGATGACTTTAAGGGGCATTTTTGAAAAAGTTCGCTTCGGTGCTCTCCCAAAAAGCGAGGCAGGACACATGCGGTGAAACAAGAGGTTGGAGAAAGCGTCGGCGTACATGGCACGCTTTAAAGAAGTCTGGACCAAATCCAGATATTCCCGACACATACGTGAGGATGTGTTTTGGAGCGAGCTGCGAGGAATTGCGAGCAGCTCCTCATGCGACCAAAGGACACTGTCGGCGAGATGTTCTTGGCGGCTCAAGGGTGGCCTGTTGGGCGGCGAGCAACCCCCACCACAACAAACTCACAAGGGTCACGTCCCTTCGGACGCAGGCGCTTCGCAAATAAAGGAAAAAAGCGAGGGAAAGCTCGGCGGAGGGCGCCAACTCGGCGAAGAAGGGAGGAGAAGAGAGGCGCCGATTCAGCTGGCGAGATTAGGGGCCAAGGCGAGAATTCGTGGAAGACTTCACCCCCTCAATGAATCTAGAGGCACATAATGGACGTTTTCGGAGAGAAAACAAGATCGCCCACCACTCCACCAACTCCCATGAGGTCACTGTGGAGGGGCGAAATCGGCGAAAAGATGCGCCCATAACGACTTCCATAACGAGATCGGCCATATCACGGAGGAGTGCATACTGGCTCAAAAAGCAATCAAAAGAGCAATACAAAGGGGTGATAAGCGAGGGAGATAGAAGGTTTGTGGCAAGAGAAGTCCACATTCGCGCCCGGACCGGGGCCAGGAGAGGCTGCATGACAACCGGCCGATGGTAAATACCATCAGGAAAGATACCAGTATCACACGGTTGAAGAATGCCATCAAGCTGCTGAAACGACTCGGCGGGAAAAATCATGGGCGGGATGGTTGAAAAGCGAAATGGTATTCGAGGGACACCGAGTGGCGGTCAACGATTATGCTTTCGCTAAAACCCGTTAACTCTGCAAATCGGCATTCACAGCTTAGTTAAGCGGGTCTTGATAGATCTGAGGCGGGAAGAGATGTGATGTTTTATAAGTGCTTTACGGCACTAAAGCTCGGCGATACCCACCTCACTCAGAGCCGAGTCAAGCTGGAGGGCTTCAGGGCCACAAGGTCACGGCGAAAGGAGCAGTGGGACTCATAGTCGGCACTGGGCGAAGGGGATACCACGAGCGAGGAAGTCACTTTCCTCGTCCTTGATCTCTCTCGTTACAACGCCATCCTCGGCGCACCTTCCCGAGCCAAATTTCGAATGGTGGCATCAATGGCCCATCGGTCAGTCAGTACATGACCTCGTTCGGAGTAGGGGTCTGAAGAATGATGCTCGTACTACTTTAGAGTACGATCGGAGAAGAAGAAGCGAGAAAAGGTTGAAAAAGGCCGAGAGGAGGCGGGAATAGAAGGTGAGCAGGCCGAAAGCGAGCTAGAGGGCTCGGCAGGGAAAGCTCCACCCGTAGCAACCAAAGCAAGCCAAGGAAGTTGGCCGCGTGCGGAAGAAGGAACATCGAGTGCGAGAGCGAGAAAATTGAAATCGAAAGCCTCGATGTTCGAGATCATCAATCATACAACCTATGGAAGATGTAGAAGAGGTTATCATAAACTTCAACTACCCCGACCAGAAAATAAAGGTGGGAATGGAAATTGCGGGCGACGAGAGGAGAGCCATAATTGAGTTCTTAAGGGAAAACACAGATGTCTTTGCATGGCAAGCCGAGGGATATGGAAGGCATTGCAGAGGAAATAGCGATACCGCAGTTAAGTGTCAATCCGGCATTTGTACCTATACAACGAAGCCGAGATATTTCTCCCCGGAAAAGCAAGAGGCCATCAAGGAGGAAATAGCCAAACTTCTTCGGGCCGAGATTATAAGAGAAATCCACTACCCTACGTGGATTGCAAATGTTGTGATGGTCAAGAAAAATAACGGAAAATGGAGGATGTGCGTGGACTTCACCAACTGAGCAAGCATGCAGAAGGGCTGGTATCCACTTGCAGGGATAGATCAAGCCAGTCGATTCTATCTCGGGATACAAAATTCTAAGCCGTGGGCGCCTACTCGAGGGTACCACGGATCGGGATGTGGAAGAGGACCAAGGGAACCTGACCTTCCGGCGGCCGGGCGCTCTGCTACAATATGATGCCGTTCGGCCTAAAAAGCAGGGGGGCCACCTACCGGCGAATGGTGAACAAAGTCTTGGCAATCGGTTGGGGAGGAATGTGGAGGCCTACATAGATGATATGGTGATTAAAAGCGAAGGAAGCGAGGCCACATTGGCGACCTCGGAGAAAACCGCCAAACCTCGAGAAAAGAACAAAATGAAGCTCAATCCATAAGTGTGCCTTCGGTATAACGCAATGAGGAAGTTTTAAGGGGTACATGGTGAATGGCGCGGCATCGAGGCGAATCAGAAAATAAAAGCACTAGAGATGAAGGTCCCAATATGCATCAAGCAAGTTCAGCAATTTGAATGGAAGAATAGTAGCCTTGGGAAGGTTCATATCAAAATCGGTGAAAAAAGCCTCCCTTCTTCAAAATCCTAAGAGGAGCGAGAAAATTCACATGGGACAAAGAATGCGACCTCGCGTTTGGCGAGCTCAAAAATACCTCGGCGACTACCCTGCTAAAACGCTGAGCCGGGAGAAAGACTCTTTGTCTATCTCTCGGTAGCGGATCTGACCATAGCATCGGTCTTTGTTGCGAGAGGAAGAAGGACTTGAAACCCATCTACTATGTATCACATGCACTAAGCGAAGTTGAAGCGAGGTACATGCACATCGAGAAAGTGATTCTCGCGCTAATGATAGGCGAAGCGAAGCCGTATTTCAAAGCCCATGAAATCGGGGTTTACACCGACTTGCCCTGAAGAATTTTACAGGGCGATGTTCTTTGGAAGAATGATGAAGTGGGCCATTGAGGACAGTCGCAATTGTTTACCTCCCAAGAAAAACCATCGAGCTCAAATCTTGGCGATTTCATTGCGAGGCCTCCTTCGCCTCGGCGAGAAGGAGAAAATAATGCGCGATCAAGGACCTTCTACAAGCGAGCAAGTGCCCGAGGCAAGAGTGTCCTCGCAAAAGCGACCACCTCGGCCACTGGACATTGTTCGTGGATGGATCGTCCGACAAAAATGGAAGCGGGGCGGGCATTCTCCTCATTACACGGATGGAGCGAATCGATAAGGCCTTGGCCCGAATTTCAGCGTCAATTTCGTCGCCAGATCTGAAACCTTGATAGCGGGCGTCGGTGGCAGCCAGAGATAGGGGCCACTCAAATCTTGATCTTGGCGACTCGGCTCGTCGTGAAGCAGATTCGAGAATCGGGGTAAACCATCAACCCTCGACAAGTACAGAGCATTAGCGGTGGCGTCCTCGCTCAATCGAATCTTGGGAGTTGGAACAAGTAGGAAGGGAGGAAAACACGAGGCGGACTACCTCTCAAAATGGCCACAAGTGAACTCGGCGAGCTCCCCGAAACATGGATCGAAATCACGGATACCGAATCCATTGATAAAGAGAAAGTATTGATGCTAGAGCGAGGCGACAGTGTTGGATCGGCGATATCAAAAAGTACATCGGCGAGGGGATCTTGCTAGCGGCGGAGAGCAAGGATGGGCGATGGCAAGAAGGTCGGCGGATATGCTTTAATTGGGGATGTACTATCTGAGGCGATCCTACGAAGCCCTCTTAAGGTGTGTTCGACCGAGAAACCACACGAGGGATTACTTGCAGAGGTACATGGAGGGGTGTGTGGTAGCCATCCGGGGGCTCGAACTTTGGCCAAGCAGGGTCATTTTCATGGATACTATTGGTAGAGCGTTGAGAAAGGATCTTGAGAGTATACGCGAGAGAAAGTGCGACAAGTGTCAAAGGTTCGCTAATATCCCAAGATTACCTTCGGCACCTCAAACACGTAATCGCGGCATGGCCTTTCGAAATGTGGGGGCGGACCTAATCGGCCCATTCCCCTCGCGAAAAAAGAACAAATTTGTGATAGTGGCGGTGGACTACTTCACGAAATGGATCGAGGCGAAGCCCTTAGCAAGCATCACCGAACAAAGGGCCATCGACTTTATTCGAGACAATGTCCTCTGCGGTCTGGATTAGAGCCATTGTATCGGACCACGGCACACGGTTTTTCGAGCAGTTCACGGCCAGTGCGAGGAAGAGGTCGACATTGGAAGTCCTCGGTAGCACACCCAGGAATGGCCAAGCGGAGGCGGAAACAAGCAAATACTTGGCACGCAAGCGAAGGTTAGATGACAAAAAAGGTGCTTGGCTCGGCGACTTCCGGCAGTCTTATGGGCAATCGAGCGTCTCGTAGAGGTTCAGCCAGAATGCCTTCTCTTTTGACATATGGGCCAGAGGCCATGGCCCGGTCGAAATAAGCTCTCCCAGCTGCAAGAGTCATCCATTTCAATGAAGAGGCGGAACACGAGAATCAAGGACTACGGACTGGACTACCTTGAAGAAAGAAGGCTCGAAACCGGATGAAGGCAATCAACTACAAAAAGCTTCGCCGAGGCCCATCATGACAAAAGGGTGAATCCTCGCACATTCTCGGTCGGCGATATGGTGCTAAGAAAAGTCGAGGTGACGAATGACGGCAGGGCGGGAAGGAACAAGCTTTCTCCCAATTGGGAAGGACCATATAAAATCACCGGCGGCATTCGGCGAGGAACCTCGAGGCTCGCAAAACGAGGCGGAACGAACCCTCGAAAAACCCTTGGCATTCGGACCACTTGAAAAAATATTACCGGTGATCGTAAATCTTCTTATATATATGAAAGGGAAATTTTCAAACCGAAAGAACTTGTTCAAACCATTTATTCGAGTCGTATTGCCTCGCCAAGCAGTGTTGCCTCGCCAAAAGCAGTCGTTGCCTCGCCAGCAGTCGCGTGCCTCAAGAGGTCGCATGCCTCGCCAAAAAGAGTCGAGCCTCGCCAAAGCGAGGTCGCGTGCCTGCCAAAAGCGAGATTATTATCTCGCCAAAGAGGAAGTCGCGTTGCCTCATCAAAGCAGAGTCGCGTGCCTCGCCAAAGCGAGATCGTATTATCTCGCTAAAAAGGAGGTCGCGTTGCCTCATCAAAGGAGTCGCATTGCCTCGCCCAGCGAGGTCGCGTAGCCTCGCCAAGCGAGATCGTATTATCTCGCAAAAGCGAGTCGCATTACCTCGCCAAAGCAGTCGCGTACCTCGCTAAGCGAGTCGCATTACCTCGCCCGAGCAAAACATATATACAGCGAGCACCATATATACTAAGCCGACACAAAAACATACTTATAATTTACACAAGGATAAAGGATGATTACATATAAACATTGTTTGAAATTGTTCATTAAAGAGGATAAAAATCTAGGCTAAACCCCCACCTCTCCTCCTCGCGAGCATTGCTTGCTTTCGGAAATATCTTGACTCTTTGAAAGCTCCTCCTGCTTTCGATTCGGCCTTCAACTCGGCCATCAATTGATCACCACGTATTGTGCTGTTGAGGGGTAGCACGCCTCGGCACCACAAAGCCACGATAGCTCTTTTATGTAGGCGTTTCTCGACCAATGGGGCAAAAAGGTTGTTCGCCTCGGCGGAGGAGGCGGCCACTCGGGAGCTTGAATCCGGCATCGGCATCTTTTATCGCCAGAGCTCGGCCTCATCAAGCGGTATCAACGAAGAGACTCCTCGGCATTCGGGCCAAAAGCAAGGTCAGCCATCTCCACCACACGACAGGCACACCGCTTAGCCGCTACCCTTTCTAAAAGCTTGAACTCGGCTGTCTCCATATAGTCGAGCCTCCATCTCGTAAGCAAAGCGAGCTCTTGTATCTCGCCAAAACTTCCTCCTCGCTAGGCCGGTGGCTCGGCCTTGAAGTGTCAACCTCATCCAGCCTCCGCCCAG